>BSQZ01000083.1:833067-1433067 GCA_033239005.1 Lamellibrachia satsuma | reverse complement strand
AGGGAAGGTGACTTGAGCAAAGGAGACGGGAGGGAAAGTAATGGGAATGAGGGAGACGGGAGAGAAGGTGAAATGAACGAAGGCATCATGAGAGAAGGCGACATGAGCTCAAGATAGCCAGGAGACTGGAGGGAAAGGTGACATGTTGATGGGTGAGAGGGAGATGGACAACAGCCTGCCAGGTGACACGACTGCAGGACAGAATGCGATGGAAGGGATCCGATGCAAGGGCAACTCTGAGGTAGTGATAGAGGGGGTGAGAAGGAGAGCATGAGGGTGTTTGTGGGGGACTTGACCGACACAGCACGAAACAAGGGGATGACGTGGTGGTTTGTTTTCCAGGGGCAAAAATAGGGGCTATTAGAGAGAGGGTGGGAAAATCATGGGTCCTGGCAAGGGAGGATCTATTGTAGTACACAGGGACTAATAATGCAGAGAGAGAGGGTATAACTGCCACAATTAGGAAAATACAGGCAGTTGGTCAGAACGCTTAAGCAGATGAGGGTTGAGCAGATAGATCTGTCAGGGATTCTACCTGTAATGTGAAGCAGGGGTCTGGGATATCTAAATTGCCAGAGGATGTCAATTAACTTGCTAGTCCAGCAGCTATGTAGGGAAGAGGAAGTTGGATTTGGGGGGATGTTTTGTTGGGAGGGCTGATATGTACATGAGGGATAGGCTTCATCTAAGTGGAAAGGGTGAAACAGTGTTTACGGATGAACTCTCAGCAGCAGTCGACACTGGCATGGGTAGCATAAAAAATATTTTTGGTAGCAAACATTGTTTAAACTAGAAGTACGGGGAGGGTGGGGGTTACATAGAAGTGCCTCAAACAGGACAAGAGGCCAATAGTACACACAAACCAGTGACAAAATGTCCGGAAAACATTTCTGACGCTGGTTATAAATGCATGTGTTTAAATGCAAGGAGTAGTAAATAAAAAAAATTAATTACACATTATGGTAGAAGATATTGACCCTCACATAATTGGTATAACCAAACCATGGAGCCAACAAAGACATATCAGATGCTGAATTAGGACTGACAGGATACATAATTTCTTGGAGAGATCAAATAAGAAGAGGAGAGATTATATATTAAAGAATCTATTCAGGCATATGAAATAAAATTACAAAGGAATCTCTAGAGAGTACAGGGTGTGAGGACCAACAGTTTCTATTTTTTTATTAAGGATAGCTTCCTTACTCAACACATGCTAGAACCAACCAGGGGAGAGAATTTATTAGATATAGTTTTGTCTTCACAAAATGAATTAGTGGACAGCAAATACATGAACCATTGGGTAACAGTGATCATAATCAAATACATTTTGACATCAATGTAAAATAGTGTTCAAACAAACTATGTGGAGGGTTTATAGGCGTACCAGAAAAGATGAAGACAACACAAATTACAAAGAGGCACTTAATGCAGCTGCAACTGAAATTAGACAATCTAAAAGAAGCTATGAGCAAACATTAGCATGTACAGTGTAACATAAAAAATGACAGCAAGACTTTTTATGCATATGTCAGGAGTAAACAAAAGTACGAGTCAAACCTCTAGAAAAAGTGCTGAAAGTATAATATTACAAGGTTTTTTAATGGTGGAAGACCTAAATGGTTATGTCAGTTCAGTGTTTACCAGAGAGGATATTAGTACATTACCAGTTGCTAAATTTCAGGAGGCTAAATCAGATTTTTTACGGCAGTTAATTGTAACTCCAGAAATTATAGCTAAGAAAATAAAGGCAATGAAGGATAATATATCACCTGGAGTGGATGGAATTCCTCCAGAACTACTAATGGAAACAGTAGAACAAATTAGACCAGTGAATTTAACATCAGTGATTCGTAAATTGTAGAAAGGTTAATTAAAAACCATATGGTGGACTTCCTAGTTAGGCATAAATTATTAAATTCATCTCAACATGGATTCCTAAAAGCGAGGTCATGCTTAACAAATATGTTATGTTTTTTGGAAGAAATCACCAAGTGGATAGATGAGGGATTGCCAGCAGCTATTATCTACTTAGATTTTCAGAAAGTTTTTGACAAAGTGCCACATCAAATATTACTACTAAAATTAAAAGTCTGCTATCAGGGATGGCATAATCGACTGGCTAACAAAAGTCAGCGTGTTGTAGTAGATGGGGAGGTTTCAGACTGGAAAATGTGTTTTAAGTGGTGGTGAAGATGATATGTCTAGCAAAGTACTGAAATTTGCATATGACACATTCAGAAAGGTTAAAAATTATGCAGATAAAACAAAATTTACAGGATGATCTACACAAATTGGTAAATGGTCTGAAAAATGGCAAATGTTATTCAATTTTGGGAAGGGAAAATGCATACACATATGACATGGAAACATGGACGAAGCATATAAAATAGGGGATGGTATATTAGGTAGAACCACAAAAGAAAAGGACTTGTGAGTAATATTTAGAGCTGACAAGAAAATTTCAGAGCAATGTGAGATTGCCACTTCTAAAGGTAATGAAATTCTAGGGCTAATTAAGAAAACTATCACATATAAGGAAAAACAGCTAATTGTACCCCTATACAAAGCGATAGTTAGGCCTCATTTGGAATATTGTATACAAGCATGGAGGCCATATCGTAGGAAGGACATAGACAAAGTAAAAAGAATACAACGAAGAGCAACTAAAATGATTCCACAACTGAGAGACCTTAGTTATAAAAGCCGCTTATTAGAATGTGGTTTGACAACACTAGAGACCAGGAGACTAAGAGGAGATGAAACAGAAGTGTTTAAAATAGTGAATGGTTATGAGGATATTGATATGAATATGTTCTTCAAACTTAAAGAAGTCAGTAGAACCAGAGGATACAAAGCAGCATGAGTTAAAGAACATTGTAGGTTGGACATAAGAAAGTACTCATTCTCACAGAAGTTGATAAATTAATGGAACAAACTGCTGTGGAAATACTGAAAAGGCACTTTGAGCTTCTTTCATACCCATAAACTCTATTAGATTGTCGCACCACATATGAAAATGTACCATTGTCAGAAAGACATAGTCCAGCTCCATCTGATAAAACTACTTGTATTATTATTAAAGCAATTGCAAGAATTTTCTGGATTGAGGACACACCAGAGCTAATTTGGACAATTTCATGACTTTCAACCATAAGCTTCTGACTAGACGGCTGTAAGAATAGTTTCGCAATGACCGTTAGATATCAGCAACACACTGTGCAGCTGTTACCAGCCAGGTTGTCAGAGGAAACAATTGTCGTGTGTTTGGCAGCTCCATAAATGTGGCCAAATGTTACTGGTTAATGAAATGTGACAAACTTGTTTTGTTAATGTGCCCCTGAACTCTATTTCCAGAAGATATGGACATTTTAGAAATGTTATCTATTATAGTGTAATGTGCAATGATAATCTGTAATTCAGATCATTCTCTACATAAGGTACTGTTTGGCCTTCGTACTGTGCTTTGTTTTTGGTTGACAAAATACGACACATGGAGGCCAGATTTTGACTTGCGCTTGACATTATGCTCTCAACAGGCGATTTTCACAAATACTGCTTCAGTCTAATCATGCTTGGAGGTAGTTGTTTATTGAGATGATGGTAATATAATGTTGCAAAGAATTATGACCAGGCTATTTTGAGAACGTTTCAAGACTATATTGTGAAATAGCTTATCAAGTATTTTTAATAAAATAAAATAATCATGAAATAAACAAAATGGCAACAAATAACCAAACTATGCAATGTACAACAATGACAACTATATATAGTCCTGTTCCATTACTCTAAAGCTTTTGAATATCTGTCATACTTCAGTGACTTTATTCAATATTATGGTTCCCTCATTGTTAAAGTCACTTTGACCCAGTTAGTTGGTTGACCGTAATGGTGAGGTTTGACTGTACACATTATGATGTAGCAACAATGCTGACCTTGTAAAGCATGCTTCCTGCTTTCAGAGTGTTGTTTTACACAAGTTACTGGAATGTGTCATCTGCGGCTTCTTTACAGTCGTTGTTCTACCCAAGTTCCCTATCACCCATCTCAAAGGTACATGCATGAATCCCCATGTTTTAAATCATAATAATAACTAATGTAATGCCACAAAACAACTTAAGGACATTCAGATAAATGAATTCACAACAGAAGATTTTAAATTTACAAATTAAATCAGTCATCAAATTAAGGCTGCAACAATACACTCAGCCACACAAATTATAAGGCCACAATACATTCAGCCACACTACATTAGGCAACAATACAATCAGCCACACTACACTAGGCCACATTAAACTCAACCACAATACACTCGGCCACAATACACCCGGCCACTAGGCGACAATGCACATGGCCACATTACGTTAGGCCACATTACACTACTAGGCGACAATGCACATGGCCACAATACACTCAGCCACAATACACTCAGCCACACTACATTAGGCCATAATACACTCGGCCACAATACACTCGGCCACAATACACTTGGCCACAATACACTCGGCCACAATGCACTAGGCCACAATGCACTCAACCACAATATGTTAGGCCACAGTACATTCAGCCACACCACACTAGGCCACAATACACTCGGCCACACTACATCAGGCCACAATACACTCAGCCACAATACGCTCAGCCACACCACATTGGGCCACAATTCACTCAGCCACCCTACACTAGGCGACAATGCACATGGCCACATTACGTTAGGCCACATCACACTACTAGGTGACAATGCACATGGCCACATTACATTAGGCCACAATACACTCAACCACAATGCACTTGGCCACAATACACTCGGCCACACTACATTAGGCCATAATACTCTCGGCCACAATACACTAGGCCACAATAAACTCAGCCACCCACACTACATGAGGCTGCAATACACTCAGCCACAATATACTCAACCACACTACACTAGGCCACAAAACACAAACCTTTGCGCAAGAAATCAATATTCTTAATCACTAACTATTATTTTATCGATTGAGTGTAAACAAATTGTTATAAAATTTGTTTTTGAGTGAAATAATTTTAACATAATAACATTTTCTTCAGAGACAATGATATGTGTTGTATCTTTACACCCCCAAGCACTAGTGATATCTCTAATGCGAGATCAAGTGAGATTTCGACAGGTAGCAGTTTTTTGTAGCTAGCACATTTGATTCATTTGGTGTTGACTACGTTACAAATGAGTAGACTTGAAATGGTTTCGAAGGCGTGCCTTAGACATGTATCATACATGTATCATACATGTAACATACATGTATCATACATGTATCGCAATTCTTGTAAAATATATTGAGTATTGGAACGTGAGAAAAATATAGTGATGAACTTTGTAGTCCTATATCAGATTACATTGTACTTTTTAAGGCAGCCAATGACTGTAATAATACAAATTGTAATGTATGAAAGTCTAGAGTAATGCTAATTTATTTGCAGCTGTTGGTGGCAGCATAAATCCATGTATCCTGGTAGGCCAGATTGTGTAAGCCATCCAATGCCATTTCTGTCTGCCAATCACAATAATGGCTTACCTGGTGATATCATCTCCTGTCCATTTTGTAGATTTTGATATGGCACTAACGCTGCACACTAAGGGTGACATTGTTTGAACCAATATTATGTAGATAAATATTGGGACCTAACATGTGTTACATGTACTACAAATTATTGCCTGCAGGAAAGCTGACATGATTATGCCATATATCCAGCATGTATGTGCTAGTGATAACCCATGTATGTGCTAGTGATAACCCATGTATGTGCTAGTGATAACCCATAGCTAACCAACTAACATACTGATATTTTCTCTTTGTAGATAGCGAGTTCAAGCAGGCTCACTTTTTGTATCGGATGTTCTACGTGATTCTGTGCACTAGTGTCACTCGACAGAGATATTACCTAGCTTGGAAACTTGGTAAGCTCTCTAAGATCACTGTTTATTATTTGCATGTAATGCATCATGCTAACAAACATGCATTTCTTGCCAAGAAAAAGAGAAATGTTATAGTTTCAAAACAAACCATAAATTAACTTAATGAAGTTTATGTTTAGGAATTGTGTTTCTTTCAGAGAAAAACAGCTTTGAGAATTAGCAGCAGTAATTCAACTATGTATATTAGAATCCCACAGCAACCATCCTGTCTATTTGTATTTCAGTACAATTTGGCACATTTGTAGCAAATAGATTTAATTAAATAATGGGCTGGATGCATGAGTAATTACTGAGTGGCAGGCTTCCAAAAAGGCATAATACAGACTTCAGTGTAAGTGTAACAACTGTAGCATTAAAGACCTCAAAGAATATATCCAAGACCATGAGCATGATGATCTTATAAAAATTTCAATTAATACATCGGAAACATTTTGTCAGATATCATTAAATCAATCATTAGCCATCAAGTTTCAGTTCTATTTGTGAACAGGCCAAGTTTTGTTCCAACCAGCAGTGTAAGCTTGTGCTACAATTCATTCAGGGTTACAGTGAGATGCTAGAACCTATTAGGGAAAAAACAACCACGTATGGTTATATTGTTGTCAAGGGCATCAACCCTACTTTTATTATATATATGCACCTTTTGATGCACACAAATTTACTGCTTATTTTGTATTTTTTCAGCTGAAGCGGGCAACATTAGTTCGGGTTTTGGATTCAATGGGTACAGCAGTTCTGGACATTCAAAGTGGGACCTACTTGATAATGCTCATGTTATGAAGGTTGAGGTAAGTGTTGCTCTTATACGCAGCCACACAAACATGTGTAGTCAAACATTCACAGATCATCATTATCAGTTCATCTTTCAATCTGGTGGTGAGGTCCTGGAGTTCATTCTCACTGCCACCCATGAGGTTGATATTGTACGCAAAACAGAGATTATAAATGGGCCATCCACCAACAGATATGGAGGTGTTGGTAGTCCTGCAGGGTGTTCTCATTGAAGATATATAACATGCAAAAGTGAGCATCTCTGATGAACTCCTAAAGTTGTCCTGAAAAGGTCTCCAAGTTGGTTGTTCAGAAATACTACACTGGTTGAGTTGGCATACAGTGCCTGTATGACTTGTTTCAGATCTTCAACAAAGTTGTAGTTTCTCATGACCATAAGCCTTCGTTTAAAATATGGTAAAACGCTTTCTTGACTCGATGAAATTGTTGTGAAGCAGATGTTTTTCTATGATCCGTTTTACATTGAAGGTCTGCTAAGTGGTGCTTTTCCTGGCGCCCAAATCCTGCCTGTTCTTCAGCCAGTATTTCTTCTACTTTTCCTTTGAGTCTGTTCAAGATGACTCATTACATGATCTTGCTTGGGTGATGGATGAGGCTGATGGTTCTGTGATTTTTGCATAGCCTTAGATTTACCTTTTTGGAATGATCGTGGGTTGAGTGGATTCTCTGGGCCATTCCTTTGTTTTCCAGATCCACTGGCAGAGTGTTGTAAGGACCTTTATTATTTCCAGCAGTTCAAACCACGGTGGCCTTGAAATAAAAAGGTCATCAGCCTCATCATTGTTGGGGCCTGGCGATTTCCACCCTTTCAGTGTGTGCAATGCCTCCTCTACTTCACTTGCATGTTTCCTTGACACTACTGGTTTTATTTTCCAGTGCTTGTATCTAGTTGAATTTGATGACGCTTGGCAATATTCTATCTATCTTGTAAGAATGGTAGTGTTATCAGTTATAAGGCCACCACACACCAACATCATACACCACCACCACACACCATCATTCACCACCACACACCAACACCACACACCACCACCACTCACCACCACTCACCATCATTCACCACCACCACCACACATCACCACCACACACGACTTCACCTGACCTATCCCGTAACCGTCTGTGATTGTTGGGGCACCTCTGACGATAATCGCACAATCTGTTTCCACCTTTGCCGGTCTTTTGTTGCTATTTGTGATTCATAGAAGTTGAGGCCTGTCCATACTCTGATGTTGTCATTCCAGTTCTCTTTCTGCCCGCCTCTCCTTCTTTTCCCTCTCACTGTGCCTTGCAGGATGGTTTTTGCCAGGCCAGCAGATTTTGTGACATGTCCATGCTATCTTAGTTTGCATCTTCTGACTGTGGTCAGGATGTCTTCGTGTTGTCCGATGTTTCAACTGATTATCTTTCTGACTTCTTCATTGGTGACATGGTCTGTGTATGAGATGCGCAAAATGTTTTGGTAACTTCTCATCTCCAGTGCGTGTCTTCTTCTTTTTAATTCTGCTGTTAGGGTCCATGTCTTGCAAGTGTAAGATCGATATGACAAGTGCACGCATCAGTCTTATTTTGTTTTTTAGGGTGATGTTGTTTTTCCACATTGGTTTTAGTCTTGCCATTACAGCTGAGGTTTGTGCAATTCTTGAAAGGATTTCTGATTTTGATCCTTCATCTGATAGCGTTACACCGAGATATTTAAGTTAGCAACGGTTTCTAGTTCTTTCCCATTGATGAGTATCCGTTCTTGTATGCCATTTGAGTTGTCAGTCATGAGCTTTTGTTTTCTCTGCATTAATTTCCATCCCATAGTCTGAAGAGGTTTTGTTCAGGCGTTTCACTATGTTGGCCAGTTCTTGTTCATCTCCTGCTATAGCGTCGATGTCATCAGCAAATCGCAGGTTTGTGATCGTTCTTCCTCCAATGCTGACTGTACCTATATGACCTTCAAGTGCATCTGTCATGATGTGTTCGAGGAAGGTGTTGAAGAGTGTTGACTGTGGTGTGGAACCTTTCCCCTATGGTACTGTTGAGAAGAACCACGCTGTTGGCCTTTGTATACAGTTGTTCATTGACATGAATTTGTACTTTTTTATGGTTTCCTAGAGAGCTGAATGCCATACTCTATCAAAAACTTTCTTGAAATCGATGAAAGCATGATTGACGTCTTGTTGGCGTTGTAGATATTTTTCGCACAAAATTCGAACATAGAAGATCTGCTCAATTGTACTTCTTCCTGCCCGGAAGCCAGCTTGTTCTTTGGCGATGCTGTTTTCTGCTAGTGGTTTTACTCTATTTAGAATTACTTTTAACATTACTTTACTTAGATGGCTGATAAGGCTGATGGTACGGTCATTTTAGCACAGTTGCAGGTTACCCTTTTTGGGCACTGTGATTGTAAGTGATTGTGTCCATGTTGTGGGCCATTTTCCTAATTTCCAAACTTTGTTGCCTATTATTGTGAGTGCATCTATCATGGCTTCTCCTCCAGCTTTTATTACCATAAATTCTCTATTTGTAGCCGCAGCTTCAATTACAATAGTGTGTAGCCGAATTGATGATGATGGTGATGGCAAAGTTGGGGTGCGGCTTTAAATACAGTAATTTGCCAAAAAAAATGCAAAAGTTGGATCATTGGGTTGTCAGTAGTAACAGCTATTAGTGCGATAAATAACAGTTTATAATCAATAAAAAAACGAAGTAGGATGCATCCATAAAACATTGTATTACAATTGCCACTGGTGCATAACAAATAATGACATAAAATATAAAACCCCGTGTCCATAGTGTTCAAAAACTATGATCAAACGTCAAATCATGTCATAGTTAAAATACTTTAAAATCACTTTCGTCGTCGCTGTTGAAGAACGCTGCTGGTACCGGCATGGCGGTGTCATCCCACGTATCCGTGTCTGATTACGAGTTGTCGGCATCACTGACCGTGGCCACATGCACTGGCAAACATCTTCGAACATGATGTCGTCCGTTCCATTGTTGGAGATGCCGCACTTCTTGTAGCTGTATTCAATCATGGCAGATGTAATCGCACCCCACGCCTTCACGAGCCATTGTACAAGAATCTCCTTGGCCGGCGCACGACAGCGGCCACCGGGAGCTCCGTGAATCATCCAGTACTCCCACAAGTGTCACATCTGCTGCTTGAATGGGCGATTGCTGCTAATGTCAAGCTGCTGTACTGGCGGTGTCAGACCGCCGGGGATTACAGCAACATCGATGTTGCGCATGGTTTCAGGTTTTGATGTTTTAAGCTGCGTTACTTTTATAAGGAATTCCAAGCTTGCTGGCTTCGTCCGATTGTCAAAGCAACACCACTACTAGTGCCTCGTTGGAGTTAATTACATTTACTCTAGTACAGGATACGGTGTTATAATCCCACACACCTGGTATTCTAGGCAAGTGGTCCCATTAACGCTGGCCAGTAAACTTTCTGCGAACTAAATCAATCTGTCAATCAGTAGTTCTGAGAATAACGGTCACGCCTTGCCGATTATGTAATCAACATGCATCGCCATTCCCATTTACAACAGACTGTTTTATAATCCCCTCAAAAGTTGTGTGAAGTCAGCAGTGTACAACCCCAGAAACAACATGAGAGTAAATAAACAATGTCCAGGCTTGTTGAATTGAATGCGCTAACATTTGATCAAATGCTTGTGAGTACCAGGGCAGTAGGCCAACGATGACACAACAACAACAGGAACTTTCCAAGACATAGGTAAAACCACAATATCCATTCTCACCAGCTGCAGTCGGCTGTTCGAGACGTCCAGTTATTACATAGTTACTGGCTGTCAATCAAACACCTTTGAAGTTGAAACAGCTGGCACAACAACAGACAGACCCTGGGTAGTCTTTTTAATCTGCTACAATACATGCAACGGTATACATGGTTTTACATAAAATGTCATACAAACAAAACTTCTCAACATATTTGAATAATTTTAGCTTTATTGTATAGCCAGCATGTATGGCTACATTTCTCCCATTGGGTGTATGGACATTCAGCCACCCAGTTATTATCTGGTAGCACGGTGATATTTGTTCAACTTTGTGTTCCATTTTGACTAAATTCACATAATAATATTCCCATGATTATATAATGTGGTGTATTTATTATCATTGCATTACATTAGACTCTTTTAACGATAACATTATACCTCATTCATTCGTTTATGATAATTAAGAGGTCTTGGCTCAAAGTCCGGGTGCAGCTTTAAATAAGGTTTTTGCCTGCAACAAACGGTGCGGAGGAAAGTCGGGGTTTATGTCAAAAGTCGGGGTGCGGCTTAAATTAAGGGTGCTGCTACAAATAGAGAATTTACGGTAACTCCAATTGGATGTTGTCAATTCCCGCTGCTTTCCCCCTCTTTAGAGATTTGACTGCAGCTTCTACATACTCTTGTAGTACTGGAAATCTTCATTTGTCTGAGGGCACTTTAGAATGCTCGGCTCTCCGTTTGACTGGTGGTTGTAGAGGTCTGAGCAGTATTCTGTCCTTCTATTATTGATCTCCTTTTCTTCTGTGAGCATTTTCCCATCCTTGTTCTGTATGCTGCTGGTTTTTGGTAGTCTTTTCTTCGTGAGGTTGTTAACTATTTGGAATGCTCTTTTGCTGTTGTTCTTGTTGATGTTATCTTCTATTTCGCTACATTGCTCTTCAATCCAGTTTTCCTTGGCTCTCTTCCTGCCTCTCTTTATTGCGTTGTTAATCTCTGTACTTATAGCACCTTCAGCGATTCTCTTGTCTTTCTTCAGCTGTCTCCGTTTATCGCACATTACTAGCAAGTATCCTGTGACCCAGGCTTTCTTTTTCTGCCAATGTTTTCCAAGGATCTTACTGGCTGTATCTGTCACTGCAGTGTTGAAATTGTTTGTCATAGTTTCTACTTCTTCCTCGGCTAAGATAAGTGGAGCAAATTTCCCTCATGTAATTGTTCTTCAGTCTCCGAATCTTCTTCAGCCGAAGTAAAAAAATCATTATCATGTCATGATCGCTTCCAACATCAGCACCAGGAAAGCTCCGACCACTCACCACCAAACACCACCACCACACCACACACCACCACTCACCACCACACACACTAAAGCTTTCTCTGTAACTACCCCAAATATCTGGAACAAACTCCCTATCACCTTGAAATCTTCTAAAATGAAAGCAGTTTTTTTCAGAATTACATTTCCACCATAAATCCTGGCGATTTGTCTGGCTGCATGCAAATCGCTGTCGACATTTTGCCTAATTTTTGCATGGTTTATTCTACCACACTAAGTTTTATTGTCTACATACAGTTGAGCTCTGTTGCATAACCATGCTGCCATACAGGTCTGTCAACTACTTGGACTTATGAATGCGTCACGTCTGAATGCCGATGCATGGATTACAGTGATTGAACTCGACATTGCCGCAAAGTTACCAACAAGATATGGCTGCCGAGGTGGCATTCAGAAACAACGAATCATTCAACCAGCGATCGGACATCGGCCACCCACACATCTACTCCCACTCACCATGCAACTCTAAGTAGACAAACGGGTGTTGACAGCGTGAATCTCATTCAGCTGATCACCTCAGTCAGTGCGCTTGACAGCTCTACTACAGCTAATCTTGGGCTGTTAAATGATTGCTGTGTATTAAATCCAATTTAATCACTGATTATGTATATGAAAACAACATAGACAATCTATGTCTGACAGAAACCTGGTTATCTGATAACGATGCGTCTTTGATCTCTGCGATTGTCCCTCACGGATACAAGTTTCAACGTCTCTGTGTAGTATACCTGCCACCATCATCTGGATGCAAATCAAAGCCATTTCACATATTCTTAGAGGAATTTGGCTAATTACTCGAGTGTGTATCCTTACAAAAACAAAACCGGACTCATTATACTTGGTGATTTTAAAGTTCACTAGGGAAATGATGACGACAAGGACACACGTGACTTGGCTGCAATTCTCAACGACATTAATATGCAACAAGACGTGACATCACCAGTACACTGTCGAGGTAACATTCTTGTTGATCACCCTACTGACTGGCTTTGTGCTAACAGATGTATCGGTAGAATCACTGCAGACCACCAAGTCGTTATGGGCAAGCAAAATATGCAGCAATCGACATGAAGCAGTTCTCGTGTGACCTGATAAATTCGCCGCTGGTCACCTCTCCCATCGATAACATTTACAGTTTATGTGAACAGTACATGTCTCAACTTTTGGTCATAATTGACAAGAATGCACCCGTTATCCGACGAACAGTAAGTGTGCGTCTCAGGCAGTCATGGAGAATGGATGACTTGCAGAGGATGAGACAGCAGGCTAGGCAAGTTCAACGCAAATAGTGCCACACATGACTTGCTGTTCATCACGAAATTTACACGGATGTGACGCTTTCAAGCTAAGCATCGCTTTAGCCAGATCTGCTTATTACCATGTCGAGATTTAATCATCAGCCAGTAATAACAAAGAATGTTCCGCATCTCAAACGACCTGATGGGCCGCTCCAGTAAACCTTTGTTTCTGAAAAGTGATGATGGTCCTGGTGCATTGGCTGATTGTTTCGTCATGCACTTCACTGACAAGATAATTGATATCCGTGTACATCTGGCGACTATAAGTACGCAACGCCAACAGTTGGAGTCTGCAGATGATAATGACTGTCTTGTTGTAGATCCTCTATGTGACTTCGAACTAGCTACATGCAATTGACATCAATGATCTGGTAATGATAATTTTTGCAACCAGGTTTAAATAGCTACACTTGCACCGGTGTTAACACGCATTGTGAACCTGTCGATCGAGTCATCAGCAGTGCCAACTGTTATGAAACACACCGTGATGACGCCATTGTTAAAGAAGAATGGTCTCGATCCTGAAAGACTGTCCAACTACCGACTGATATCCAACCTGAGTTTCATATCAAAATTCCTTGAGAAGTATGTTGCATCGCAAATCTGGCAGTACATAAACGTGATCGATCTCTCCACATGTATGCTGACGATACCCAGCTGTATGTTGAATATCCACGTGATCAGCCAGCGCATGCTACAACTGCCACTGACTGCATATCACGATGTACCGCCGATGTAAAGTCATGGATGGTGTCCTACAACCTTCTTCTTAATAAGAGTAAAACTGAAATTGTCATCATTTCCGCTGTGCACAATCGCAAAGGTGTTCAACCTCCCATTGAATTAGTCATTGATGTCTGTTGCTCCGTCACGCCGAAACCGTGTATCCATGACATCAGTGTTGTATTTGATAACACAATGTCAATGGCGGAGCAGATACACTGTGTTTGTCAGGTGGCATACTGTCACATTCGCAGCATCGCAAGGATCAGGAAATGCCTGTCCACCACTGCTTGTAAAATCACCATTCATGCTTTAGTCAAGTTGTGCTTGGACTACGGCAATGCGATGTGTTATGGACTACCCAAGATGCAGTTGCAGATGGTTCTAAACTCCGCTGCACGGTTGATTATTGGAACCCGCAGACAAGATTGCATAACACATAACAGTTTTATTCAGTCTACATTGGTTTCCATCACCGAATTCAAGCTTCTTTTACATGTGTATCGTGCTGTGCATCATCTCTGCCCAGTGTATTTGTCGTCGCTAGTGACTCCACCCAAAAACACTGAGATCTTCCGATCCAGATCTATTGACTATACCGCGGTACCATCTCGAGCGGTACAGTCCTTTTACGTGGCAGGGCTGACACTGGAACGCCCTGCCTCCCACAGTCAAGCAAGCCAACTCCGTTGCAGCGTTCAAGTCATTGTTGAAAACATCTCTTGCATGAAGCCTTCCGAACACTTTGTGGACATTTTAATGACTGGAACATTATACTTTTTTGACTTATTTTTAACTTGTTTTATTTAACATATCTGATTAACTTATGTGTTTATCTAATGTATCAACTTAATTGTAGGTGTTTATTTTAACTTATTAATTTAATGTATTTACCTTCTTTATTTAATTCATTTATCTAACTTATTTACTTGTTAACTTGTTTACCTGTCTTTTAACCACATTTTATTTTTAGCTTTTCATTTTATTTTAAGTTAGTTAGCAATGTCTTATTAGCATTTGAGCAGGTTTTTAACCCGGAAACATGGTGCATTATAAATGTTTGATAAAGATGGTGTATATGTATCTGACAATAGGAATTTAAATGACAAACTATGTAATTGTACATTTGTGTTTGTAGTTTGCCAGTAACTTGAAGGTGTTGTTAGACCACTGGAACATCCGTACATCTCACTGGCTGCGTTATGTTGTGTATGAACGCGTCCACAGCACACTGGCAGTGTTTGTCTTCAGTGCCTTCTGGCATGGCTTCTACGGTGGCTACTACATCTCCTTCATGACAGCTGCCCTCTTCATCTCTGCTGGAAGACATGTGGGTGTTCATTGCTACTGCCCACTGCCTTAGTCCACTGCCTGTGTCTACTGCTCACTGCCTTAGTCCATTGCCTGTGTCTACTGCCCACTGCCTTAGTCCATTGCCTGTGTCTACTGCCCACTGCCTTAGTCCACTGCCTGTGTCTACTGCTCACTGCCTTAGTCCACTGCCTGTGTCTACTACCCACTGCCTTAGTCCACTGCCTGTGTCTACTGCTCACTGCCTTAGTCCACTGCCTGTGTCTACTGCCCACTGCCTTAGTCCACTGCCTGTGTCTACTGCCCACTGCCTTAGTCCACTGCCTGCATCTACTGCTCACTGCCTTAGTCCACTGCCTGTGTCTACTGCTCACTGCCTTAGTCCACTGCCTGTGTCTACTGCCCACTGCCTTAGTCCACTGCCTGTGTCTACTGCCCACTGCCTTAGTCCATTGCCTGTGTCTACTGCCCACTGCCTTAGTCCACTGCCTGTGTCTACTGCTCACTGCCTTAGTCCACTGCCTGTGTCTACTGCCTGTGTCTACTGCCCACTGCCTTAGTCCACTGCCTGTGTCTACTGCCCACTGCCTTAGTCCACTGCCTGTGTCTACTGCCCACTGCCTTAGTCCATTGCCTGTGTCTACTGCCCACTGCCTTAGTCCATTGCCTGTGTCTACTGCCCACTGCCTTAGTCCATTGCCTGTGTCTACTGCCCACTGCCTGTGTCTACTGCTCACTGCCTTAGTCCACTGCCTGTGTCCACTGCCCACTGCCTTAGTCCATTGTCTGTGTCTACTGCCCACTGCCTGTGTCTACTGCCCACTGCCTTAGTCCATTGCCTGTGTCTACTGCCCACTGCCTTAGTCCACTGCCTGTGTCTACTGCTCACTGCCTTAGTCCACTGCCTGTGTCTACTGCCCACTGCCTTAGTCCACTGCCTGTGTCTACTGCTCACTGCCTGTGTCTACTGCCCACTGCCTTAGTCCACTGCCTGTGTCTACTGCCCACTGCCTTAGTCCACTGCCTGCGTCTACTGCTCACTGCCTTAGTCCACTGCCTGTGTCTACTGCTCACTGCCTTAGTCCACTGCCTGTGTCTATTGCCCACTGCCTTAGTCCATTGCCTGTGTCTACTGCCCACTGCCTTAGTCAACTGCCTGTGTCTACTGCTGACTGCCTTAGTCCACTGCCTGTGTCTGCTGCCCACTGCCTTAGTCCACTGCCTGTGTCTACTGCCCACTGCCTTAGTCCATTGCCTGTGTCTACTGCCCACTGCCTTAGTCAATTGCCTGTGTCTACTGCCCACTGCCTGTGTCTACTGCCCACTGCCTTAGTCCATTGCCTGTGTCTACTGCCCACTGCCTTAGTCCATTGTCTGTGTCTACTGCCCACTGCCTGTGTCTACTGCCCACTGCCTTAGTCCACTGCCTGTGTCTACTGCCCACTGCCTTAGTCCATTGCCTGTGTCTACTGCCCACTGCCTTAGTCCATTGCCTGTGTCTACTGCCCACTGCCTTAGTCCATTGCCTGTGTCTACTGCCCACTGCCTTAGTCCATTGCCTGTGTCTACTGCCCACTGCCTTAGTCCATTGCCTGTGTCTACTGCCCACTGCCTGTGTCTACTGCCCACTGCCTTAGTCCATTGCCTGTGTCTACTGCCCACTGCCTTAGTCCACTGCCTGTGTCTACTGCCCACTGCCTTAGTCCATTGCCTGTGTCTACTGCCCACTGCCTTAGTCCATTGCCTGTGTCTACTGCCCACTGCCTTACTCCATTGCCTGTGTCTACTGCCCATTGCCTGTGTCTACTGCCCACTGCCTTAGTCCATTGCCCTTGTCTACTGTCCAATGCCTTAGTCCATTGCCTGTGTGCACTGCCCACTGCCTTAGTCCATTGCCTGTGTCTACTGCCCACTGCCTTAGTCCACTGCCCGTGTCTACTGCCCAATACCTTAGTCCATTGCCCGTGTCCACTGCCCAGTGCCTTAGTCCATTGCCATCATGACAGCCGCCCTCTTCATCTCTGCTGGAAGACATGTGGGTGTCCATTTCCACTGCTCACTGCCTTAGTCCATTGCCTGTGTCCACTGCCCACTGCCTTAGTCAATTGCCTGTGGTTACTGTCCATTGCCTGTATCCACTACATTAATCCATTGCCGAGTGCCTTAGTCCACTGCCTGTATCCACTGCCCACTGCCTTAGTCCATTGCCTGTGTTTATTGCCCACTGCCTTAGTCCATTGCCTGTGTTTATATCCCACTGCCTTAGTCCATTGCCTGTGTCTACTGCTGACTGCTTTAGTCCATTGCCTGTGTCTACTGCTGACTGCCTTAGTCCATTGCCTGTGTCCACTGCTCACTGCCTTAGTCCACTGCTCACTGTCTGTTGCCCACTTCAATTGGTATCACCTTCATGTTCTTATTTTTAAAGACCTGCATCTTCACTTAGCTGGTCTTTTGCAATATGGAATATGGTAGTGAAGGAAACCCTGATGCTCACTCAATGATATTTGGGTAAGCACATTACCCACCTACTTAATATTCAATTCTGCCCACTTATGGAAATGGACAGGCTAAATCATTGTTATGTAACAAAATCAAATGTTAAGTATTACAGTAAGTTTTTGTAAATAACATACCTGTTAATTTCCATCAACGCTCCCTCCCACCTTTCCCGCTTACATGAGCATTCTGGGAAAAGGCTAGATCAGAGTCACCAGGGGTGCTAGTGGTCAACTCAAAATCTTGGAGGAACATTATTTTGGATACTAAATAATACATTGCAGATTCTTTCGGCTTATGCAATATATAACCCACTTATGAAAATGGACAGGTAAGTTATTTACAAAAACGTATTTCAATATTTAAAATTAGATTTTGTCATGGAAAACTACAAAATGGTGTGATTGTGCTTGAATGGATTGATCTCGCATTTTTATGGAATGTAGCATTTCATATGCAGGGTTGACTGAATTACTTTAATTTTGTACTTGAGTAAAAGTAGAAGTAATTCACCTAAAAACTACTTGAGCAAAAGTAAAAGTACTTTGTAAAAAAGTAATTGAGTAAAAGTAAAACTACTTTTCAAAAGTACCTGAAGTAAAAGTAGAAGTAAAAGTACAACACTCAGAAATAACAACAAAATCATGTCTTCCCAGACATGTCTTATCAGCTCATACAAACATTGAAACAACAGGCTTTAGCAGCTAGCTGTGTTGGCTACCTGGTACCAGCTGGGGCTAGAATTGATCAGAAGATAGATCAGTGCAACAGAGGAATGCTGTTGCTAATTGCAATTAAAAGTGTGACCTGTCAGGGCCCCTGACCCTGACCCTGTCTGTGATATTATGGGTCAGCTTGAATAAGCCATTGCTGGGAAAATATGCTGCAAAATGGCAGAGTATCAATTCTTTACTCTTTAGTTCTGTAGAGTAATCATTACTATGAATTTATTAAACATCTCAATAAGAATTTTATTCGTGAAAGAAAAATGCTATTTAATACTGATGTAAGCCAATAAGGCCATTGCTGATGATGGGCGAAAATCAGTGAAGTTCGACGGCGATGCGCATTCGCTCACGAATATCAGAATTGTGTTAGTGTATGGGGATGGTCAATACATTGTCGAAATTGCAAATTTTAATATTTCTAACACGTATTGGAAACTTACTGATTAATAGTTTATATGGTGCAACGGAGACATTTGCATCATGGTTTGAGATGGCATTCAAGCGTTGTGTGCTCGGAGTGACATTTCATGTCAATGGCCTTGACCTAACCTATGCTAACATTTGGCAGACTTCGTTCACTGATGTATATATATAAAACAATGGTTGTGTCGATTTCCCAAAGAGAGGTTTGTATGCAAATATGATCGCAAACTGGCGTGCGATTGGATGATATTAATAGCTTTTGGCCTGACGACTATGCACAGTTTATGAAATGTCATAGATGGTGGAGCGCCACAGGCAGGAGTGGTTTCGCTAAAAATGTAACGAAAATATATTGCGAAGTAAATAAAAATAACGAAGTAAAAAGTCGCGTTACTTTAAATAAAAACTACTTCGTTACAAGTAAAAGTATTTAGTAAAAATTCTACTTCGTTACATGCTAGTTACTTGAAATAACTACTCAAGTATTGTAACAAATTACTATTACTTTGTTACATGCCAACCCTGTTCATATGGAAATTATCACTAACGAAATGTTTATATTCTTTCTGAACATTTTGGTCGACTGATCAGTCCACTGGTGAAGGCCGAGAGATTTGGCTGGAATATTAGGAAAGAGTACAAAAGTGTCTTTAATGCCACATGTGATTATGGCTTTTGAGAAGAAAGAAAATATTGAAAATCCAAACACTAACTATTAAGCTTAACAGAATTAAATTCTTTTCCAGGTTCGTCGAAACATTCGCCCTTTCTTCCAGCAAGGAGCCAGCTTGAGCATGTTGTATGACATCATCACTGTGATTGGTACACAGATCATGCTTGCATATCTCACGTTCCCATTTGTTTTGCTGGAGTTCTGGCTCTCAGTTGAAATTCTCTGGTATGTACATAGACACTGTATCTAGCCAAGATTGATTATCAAAACTAATAAGATTATCAAAACTATAAATTTAAAGAATTTTAACCTCTTAAAATTTGATTGAAAAACTGATCTTTCGCAAACGTTGAAGAGCATATATATCTAAGTACATTTGGCTGTGAATGCAGGAACACTGACTCTGATACATTACATAGACACAACGTCTCATCCAGTGCTCTGGTTCATGTTACACGGACACACCATCTCATCCAGTGCTCTGGTTCATGTTACACGGACACACCGTCTCATCCAGTGCTCTGGTTCATATTACATGGACATACCATCTCATCCAATAGAGTCCTTTCTGATTCATCCAACTTGAATACAACTTGAAAGTTCTGGCCGGAGGATGCTGGGAAATTCGAGCAGTTTATATTGCAAAGATACGCACGTTTATGAAAACGAAGTCGTGTATTATCTCGAATGGTAAGGCAGTGTTACGGTTAGAATTCAAACAAAGTAGTGGAATTGATTAATGATGATCTGAAGAACATATGTTATGTTTATCTAAGTTGAAATGTGTGAATTAAACCCGTAGCTTACATCGACATTCACTGTGTTTTGTTTCCCCGGGTTACTATGACAACTTGTACAAACATTATAGTTGGCTTGTCTAACTTTGAGCAATTTGTAGTGCATGTTCCAAAAAGTATTCACGTAAGACAGTTGCACTGAATGCAGATATGTCAGCCGGGTTTACACACAATTGTAACTGTCAATTTAGCATAAACTGTGACACAAGGAGCCAGTCGCAAACGAAACGTTGACACGCTGCCTAAGCGACACGAAAATGGGCGATGCAGGAAAGTTAGAGCACACAACTATAATTAATTATGCATCCATCCATAAAATTATAATGTTTTACTTTTTGCCGAGTTATATAGCTAATCTGTAGTGTGTATGGCTCTTTATATGTTTATAATAATTGTTTGCATAATTTTTAAAACCTAGCTGGTAAACTAGCTGGGACATGTCTGGTTTTTTTTTTATTAATTCAGGCCCAGCTAGTAAGCTATCTGAATGGGGTGTTGCTGAAAGTGGATGGAGGGTGGTTGTAAAAAATTGGTGGGGTGTGGGAGGTTGACCAATCTCTCACATGTTTTGTTTTTGGGGCAAACCTCCCATATCCCGCCTGTTTGTGGGAACAGTCTCCACCTCCAACCATTGTCTTGAGAGTCCACCTCCCACCAATCAAAACGTACGACATTAAACGTTATTTTATAAAATGTGACCAATTGTATAAATATTGTTAATTTAATTGTTGGTTTAATGTAATTGTTAATTTAATTTAATTGTTAATTTAATTATTGTGTACAGTGGTGTCTTTATATCCTGTTTATTTATATTGAATGGTTTACTATATTTTAGTAGTTCATTATTTTGTTATTTTCATTTATTGAATTGTTAATATAATTATTTTGTGATTTTCATTTAATGAATTGTTAATTGAATTGTGAATTTAATTACTTTAATTATATGTAAATTACATTTACATAATAGATTTTTTATTATATTGAATTATATAATTTATTTTAAAATTAATGTTTGAAATCTCACATCCCACCATTTTTTAGGTCAACCTCCCACACCCCACCAATTTTTTACGACCAACCGCCAGGGTTGTTTGATTTAAATCATGATTTAAATCACTCAAAAAAAAAATGGTTTATGTTTTTTGACTTCCGATTTTTTAATCGCTGATTTATATGAATTTAACACAAATAATTGTTCACAAACATCAAGATCAACAAAGTTTTGTATGTTTTTTTAATACAAAAACACAAAGTGAGCACACTTGTGTAGTATTGACACCAGCCTGACAGTCAAATATTTTACGATATTGTGTGTGTTTGAGCTATTCCCTTTCAGTGCAGTGAAGCCACAAAAACTTGTCTTCCAGAGGAAGTATCTGAGTCAGAAGCCCTGAGTCCACCTAGAGCTTGTGCTATTGTTACCAATTCAGTATGTTGACTCAAGTAAGACAGTCTGGGCTATAATTGTTTAATACTGTACCAGTTTGCAGTCTGGTTGGAGACCATTAGAGTACACAGAGCCCTGGTCAGGTGCTAATCCACAGTCTCAGTAAACAATAATTAGCACTGCTACAGCCTCAGACACACAGCATGCTTTCCTTTCCAAGACAGATTATGCAACTATATGGGGTGAGGCCTTATGGACATTGTCTAATGTCTTTATGTACCCTGTGTTAAGACAAGTACCCAAATCGATTTGAATAGAACACGTTTGAAAGAGTTTATAAATATAAACATCTATATAAATGTATATATACCAGATTTAAAAATAAATAAATAAATCAAATAAGTAAAAAAAATCAAATTTAAATAAAATAAATCCGATTTTTTTTATTAAAAAAAATCATGATTTTTTTCAACCCTGCCAACCACCCTCCATCCACAGCAACACCCCCTTCAGATAGCTTACTAGCTGGACCAGAATTAATAAAAAAACAGACAGCTCACAGCTAGTTTACGAGCTAGATTTTACAAATTATGCAAACAATTATTATAAACATATAGAGAGACATACACACTACAGATTAGCTGTATAAATCGGCCAAATTAATACATTATAATTTTATGGATGGATGCATATAGTTGAGTGTTCTAACTTTCCTGCATCACCCATTTTCGTGTTGCTTAGGCAGCGTGTCGTCGTTTTGCTTGCCATTAGCTCCTTATGTCACAGTTTATGCTAAACTGGCAGTTACAATTATGTGTAAATCTGGCTGACATATCTGCATTCATTGCAAGCGTCTTACGTTGATACTTTTTTGGAATATGCACTACAAAGTGCATGAAGTTAGGCAAGCCAACTAAAATGTTTGTAAAAGTTGTCATAGTAACCCGGGAAAGAAACACAGTGAATGTCGATGTGTGCTATGGGCTTAATTCACTATTTCAACTTAGATAAACATGACATATGTTCTTCAAATCATCATTAGTCAATTCCACTACTTTGTTTGAATTCTAACCATAATACTGCCTTACCATTCGAGGTAATACACGACTTCGTTTTTGTAAACACGCGTATCTTTGCAATGTAAACTGCTCGAATTTCCCGGCATCCTCCGGCCGGAACTTCCAATTCAAAATGGATGAATCAGAAGGGACTCTATGCTCTGGATCATGTTGCATGGACTCATCCAGTGCTATGGTTCAAGTACACGGACACAGTCTCATCCAATACTCTGGATCATGTTGCACAGACACACCATCTCATCCAATGCTCTGGATCATGTTGCATGGACACACCATCTCATCCAGTGCTCTGGTTCATGTTACACGGACACACCATCTCATCCAGTGCTCTGGTTCATGTGACACGGACACACCGTCTCATCCAGTGCTTTGATTCAAGTTACACGGACACACCGTCTCATGCAGTGCTCTGGTTCAAGTACATGGACACACCATCTCATCCAGTGCTTTGGTTCATGTTACATGGACACACCGTCTCATGCAGTGCTCTGGTTCAAGTACACGGACACACCGTCTCATCCAGTGCTTTGGTTCAAGTTACACGGACACACCGTCTCATGCAGTGCTCTGGTTCAAGTACACGGACACACCGTCTCATGCAGTGCTCTGGTTCAAGTACACGGACACACCGTCTCATCCAGTGCTCTGGTTCAAGTACATGGACACACCGTCTCATCCAGTGCTTTGGTTCATGTTACATGGACACACTGTCTCATCCAGTGCTTTGGTTCATATTACACGGACACACCATCTCATCCAGTGCTCTGGTTCATGTTACACGGACACACTGTCTTATCTAGTGCTCTGGTTCATGTTACATGGATACACCATGTCATCCAGTGCTCTGGTTCATGTTACACACACCATCTCATCCAATGCTCTGGTTCAAATACATGGATACACCATCTCATCCAGTGCTCTGGTTCATGTTACATGGACACACCATCTCATCCAGTGCTGTGGAACATCTTGTCACAGAAATACTTCACCCAGATGTCCCATAATTTCTCCCACCTTTGTTCCCACGGCAAATTCTAGGCTTGGTTAATATTTGTGATATTTTTATTGCCTAGCAGATGGAATATAATGCGAAGGATTGTATGTTGAACTTGGGAATATACAGATGTGGAAGAGCACAAATAATAAACTAATGCAGCATAGTGCAGTGCTAGTTTCCACCAAACCAATTTTCAAATAATTCAGCTTTTATTTTGCAGTCTTAGTTGTGTGGTTTGCAAAATTGTGATGTGTTTTTATTCTGGAATAGGTTTGTAAGGTTTAGTCTATTCATAATTGAACTAAGATGCCTTCATGCTGTTTATGTGTTATTCCAGGGGAATGTACTTCTGGCTCCACGTCACTACAGTTGGCATTGTGATTCTATTCACATTCATCAAACTACAGCCACCAAAGACAGACGAAAGAAACATCAAATAGTTTCTTTGACAGCAACATTACAACTGTTCTACTGTAAAATTATTATCATGGTGATTTAATTGTTTTTGGCTTATATTGACAGTATGCAGATTGATCAGTCCCTCAGATTTGCATGGTTTGATCTCTGAAGTAATTCAATAGAGTGAAATGTTTTATGGTATTGGTGAAGCACCAAATATACCAAAAGCATCCACATTGATAGAGTGCTTTCCTTTTTATATGTTGATTTTATCTTGATTTAATTGTAACTTGAACCTGTGTCAGTGATAGTGATGTGAACACAGTTTTCAAACGACATTTATGCAGCAGGTCCTATTGATGTTTTATTTGCAAATAATACTAATTGGTGAAATTTTTCCATTATTAGCTTTAAAAAAAATTGTCTGTAACAAATTGTCATTAACTGGACAGACTATTTAGAGTTATATACACCACTGCTGATATTATAATAAAGCTGGCTTAATCTTTAGGAATCATTAACATAAAGTTGGAAACCAGAACACCAAAGATCGCTACTTAACTTATATTGTACAAGTTGTGATTATATATTAAAACAGTCCATTGTATCTTTTAGTTGACTATTTTAATGCCAACTTTTAATTGAAACGTCATATGGTGATGTTTTGAAATTGCGATGTAGTCAAACTACAAGTTGTATGAAGGCAGCATCTTATGTTTGTTCTACTGGTCAGCCAAATTGAAATGTTTTAAAGGTACAAAGTCTGATGTTTTTTATCATAAAAATCATGTTATAAAGTATAAGCTATAGCTATTCTGACATCTTGACCACCTAAATGTGTTTTAATGAACCACAATTTGTTCATATAATTTGACCATTATCGGTTTAATTTGAATGCTTCGACTTGAATATCATGTTTACATTGCCTGTTGAATGGCAAGGTCAACATTCATAAACAGATAACAGTAAACTTACATTTAAAAATTATAGTTCATTAAAACACATCTGGATGGTCAAGATGTTACAATAGATTGTTTTTATACTCTTTTATCATAAAATAATCAGACTTTGTACCTTTAATTGTGTGTTGTTAATGTGCCATATAAGTATCACTTAGTCATGTTATCTTATATGTTTAGTGTGGTTGCTGTTCTAATTATTTTAGAATTAATTTTTAACATTTTAATGAAAATTAATACACATAATAATATGATACCGGTAATTTATAATATACAGCTGATTGAGTTGATGTATTAATTGCACGTCCTGTAGGTATTAATTGCTCATTCTGTTAAAATTTATGTATTACATAAAGGTTAATGCTAATGTATATTCTGTGAACATCATGTGTCATCATTACAAGTCGTTGCACAAATGCCACGAGTCAAATCTGATTGTAATTGTCATTGTCTATCTTGCATGCCACCTTTTGTACCAGCTGTTGGCTAGTACAACCATCTTCCACCTTTTGTACCAGCTGTTGGCCAATACAACCGTCCTCTACCTTTTGCACCAGCTGTTGGCCAATACAACCGTTTTTTACCTTTTACACCAAATGTTGGCTAGTACCACTGTCTTCCACCTTTTTATAAATGGATTTGTACTCACTCAACCAATGAATACTACAGAATAAATATATCACCATAAACAAAGAAAAGCTGTGAATATAAACATTATTGAAAAATATAAACATTTAATGTCTAGAAGTTTAAAAAGAAACATTGAATGGTTAAATTTGACCAGCAATTTTGAAGTCTAATGGTAAAGCAGGTATGACCCGCCAGGACCACCCTTACTGATAACTTGGATGCCTAAAATTTGACATGACTACACACATCAGTGTGAATTTAAAATAGTCTTGCTGGCCCCTTGGAATCACTCCTCTGGGGTATTTATACTCTTAATTTACCAAATTCAAACGCCATCACTAGAGGCGCTATAATTGCCTAAATACCCAATACACTTTACCATTGGTAAACTTGTTAAACAATCCTCTGTCTCAACTGCTGGACAGTGACATCTTCCGGAAGTGTCCTTGCCAAATTTGCAAATTAAACTTGGAGCTGGGCCCATGCAGGGTTCCCTGGGCTCTTCCGGTTCCCGAATTTCATTGACCTCCGAGGTCAAAACAATTTAGCAAATGTCAGGTTTACGTGGTGGTATTTGTTTTCCATAAGGGAGGATGGGAGTGTCTTAACATTATAAGGGAGGATGGGAGTGTCTTAACATTATAAGAGAGGATGGGAGTGTCTTAACATTATAAGGGAGGATGGGAGTGTCTTAACATTATAAGGAAGGATGGGAGTGTCTTAACATTATAAGGGAGGATGGGAGTGTCTTAACATTATAAGAGAGGATGGGAGTGTCTTAACATTATAAGGGAGGATGGGAGTGTCTTAACATTATAAGGGAGGATGGGAGTGTCTTAACATTATAAGGGAGGATGGGAGTGTCTTAACATTATAAGAGGATGGGAGTGTCTTAACATTATAAGAGAGGATGGGAGTGTCTTAACATTATCATTAATCTTTGGCACTTTGATTTTGTCAATATCCACTTGGGTGGTTTAGCAACAAACTTTTTGAACCCTACTTTTATGTTGCTAATCTAGGCTTAATGCCATTAGTTATTAAATCAAACTTTGATTTTGCTACCGTATGCCTAAACAACGACATTGCTAGTATATAAAGAGTATACATACCGGAAAAATTGACGTTGGTAGGGGAAGGCAATGTTAGTTGAGCCATTTTTTATTCTTTTTGATATCTAGGGCATAATTATATTCATAATTCAAAATTGTTTTTACTCGCATAAACTATGATTATTAGTAGATCATTTTATACCAAGATAATATGTCTAGTATGCAGCTGATTCAAATATGGTTGGTAAGGTGGCTCAGCTAACACTTGGTGTAGGGTAAGTTGAGCCACAGTGTAGCGTAGGTTACGCAAATGCTTTATTTGTAAAATTTACGTAGGCCTTGTACTAAAATTTAATAACAACTCGGCCAACACATCTACCCAATGGGTACAGCACGTCTCTGACAAGTCTACACGCTTAATAAGTCGACACAATTAATGTAGGCTTATAGGCCAATTGCAACTAGTGTAGCTAATGTTGTAACGTGAAAGATCACATCGAAGTAGCTACCCTATGTCCCAATTAATTCCTTGATGTATTTTGGGGTAAAGAACACTCGTCTTTGTTCTTTAATCGCTGCTCAACTAACCCTAGGCGTAGCTTGGGCCTTGGGTGGCTCAACTATCCCCATTTTGATGACAATTAAGCTGTTTTAATTAACTTCTCATTGATGCGCAAAGTGATGTAAATAATCTTCTTCCCCGTGCATAGTTAAACCATTTGTAAGTGCACAGACAATAAAGTCTAGTCACATACTTAGTCTTAGATAGATTACACACCAGCAATCACAAAAAGTTTTGAAAAACATCAAAAAACATACTTTTAACTCACATTTTCTGACTGTTGTGACAAATAGCACTTATTGTACATCAATCGTGTTCTAATAACATGTTCAATCACTGATCGGTGTCATGTAACTGTCGTTGATGTAGTTTCCCAGGAAAAATTGGTGGCTCAACTAACCCAGTGGCTCAGCTAACGCTGCCTTCCCCTACTTATACATGTATCAGACAATTTACTAAGAATAAAGCATCGGTAGTCACAATCACTTTACAAGGTACCGTAGAACAAACGTCAGTGCACACATGCATCACACAAAGTACTAGAATAAAACATTGATAATCGCATGCATATTACATTGTAGGCCTACCGGAAAATACATCAACACTTGATAAACACAATGACCACGTAGAATATACGTTCTACACTCTGGAGGGTTCAGCCTCCTGTTACGTTTCCCATTGGCAGCCATGTTAATGTTCTGCATGATTATAAGAAAACAAAACCATAATAAATTCTGAAACTTCTTACCTGCCATTGTCATTATCTCACTGACATGCTGGTCGAGTTTCGTCAAAATCACGTATTTGTAACTCTTAAAATGCCTGAACGTGCCACCCCCGTCAATGTTTACCAATTTCTGCATGAATTACTACGCACATGTGCCTTGTGGCGAAAAAATTGCCAAAAATCCTTCAGCCTATTGAAATCATCTAAAAATCCACAGTTACACTGCCAACATGTTCTACCAGCAAACCTGCCAATGTGCCTGCTCAAATGCATTTATGTCAGATGATATGATTTTAAAAAAATAACACCTAAAATTATTATGCCCTACAGGAAGTGTAACTGAGGCATGATCCCTGGACACAGAGTGGGGTTTCCATTGTGACGGAAATTATGTATGCTCCCAGATTCTGGGCGCATACATAAGTAGCTCATTAAGCTCGATAGTGACGCTGATTGGCTGCTGGCACTTCATGCAAATGGCATCGCTACGAGTCGCAGTTGCTATCGACAGAGCAAGAGTCGATAGATTGATTGTTTATTTAGGATCAACAATGTTAAGAAATTGTGTCCCATGGGTACTTGATATGTTACCCGTGTACTTGATATGTTACCCGGCAAGCATATCGACTGGCACATGTTGACATGGTGATGGTCATCAGAAGAAAGACTACACTGTCATGATGGGCCTTGGTGCTGTTCACCCGAGGCCGAGCGTTAGCCATTGTATCGATTTCAGTACATACATATAGCATACATGGCTGACTATTACAGTAACGCAGATTTCTCATGTCACTCGTGGTTCATTTTGCATTGCAATCAAGTTAGTCAGTTCTAAAAAAGGCAGCTGAAAACAGGTCAAAATAAGTGCAATTTGGGGCTCTTACTTTAGTTAGTATTATTTTAATCAATTGATTACATTTTATACAATCAAATAAAACCTGCATACACCTATATTACTTCCTAATTAGCTTACCTAGTACCTACATGGCACACCCATTGGTATTGCAGTTACTAATATGATGTGGTATTGATGTAGCTCTCATCCAAATAGACCCCTCTTAAATGTAACTCGAATAACCGAAATAGCAAATTTTTCCTCTCGGTACTCTGTTTCTTGTATGTAAACAAAACCGGTTATTTTCCCATACTGACTGATATATGGGTCAATCCATGTCAGATCGACCGATTTTCAAAAACACACCCAGTATTTTTATCTCTAGGTGCTTCTAACTTGAGAAGTTTACAAGTTACTAATCTGAAATGTGCTGAATATGTAGACATATTGGTACAGGTCACCCATGCAAAATTCAACAATGATAGAAGTCATAGAAAAGGACATTTTAAGAAAATTGCGAGGATTTCAGCAGTCTGTATTTCATTGTTGTGTTACAATTCAATGTCCAAATTGCTACCATATGTTGGCAGGGATACTGGAAATAACCTATTAGTTCAGTATGCTTCTAGTTGCTATACTGTCAGAATAATTCAGCCTTAAACTTTCACTTTTTCTATATTTTACAAATTTCAGCACCCAACATGAGAATGTGGGACGAATCCTGGATGGTGTTCTGTCTCATTTAATTTATATCGCAGGTGAAAGTCATGTCAAAATAAATGTGACAGAACACCATTACGAAATTGTAATTGTAATTGTCACCATACTTATTCAGAAGAAGACTTGCAGTTAGGCAGCTAGCAATTCTTGGCACTGTCCTTTGTGAGTGCAACAAAAACATGTTATGGTTAACTGATGAATGACCCTTCACTATGCTTGACTAAACAAAAAATGGACAACAGCCTGAACTTGCGACTAGTACACATTTTTTCTGAACAGAGAAAAGATGAGCACTTCTTTATGGCTTCAGGGGCATTCAATTTGCAGAAACTAAACTGTCAGTTTTTTAAAAATGTATCTCTTCAGCTGAATGCACCTCACTTTGCAACTTCAATTCAAATTCAGTTTGTTTTTTCTTATTTGTTTCAATTCAGATTTCCATTTGTTCCTGAAGTATAAAAATAAAAGTTAAATTAATCTTAATTATACCATGCTCAAATGTGCCTTTTTCGTCATTCTTTGGTGTGTACCATTTTTGAGCACGTGCCTTTCTGTTGAGAGATCCATATAACGCATCTATAATTGTAATTGAAACAGGACTAGTGTAATTAAAATGAAAAACGAAACAATTGATTTGATTTTGTGTAATTGTATGCAGCCTTGTTTATAATATATATTATAAAAATATTAACATGGTATTATAAACATGCACGCATTGTATATGCATGGTAGCATTATACTTCAGTCAGCAGCCTAGATACCGATATATTATTTTAATAGCATCTTCTGAATATGAAAAATGTTATCTTTCAGAGACAAGGGAAAGGGTGAAACAGGGGGACTTTCTGGGTATACTACTGAGTCCCGAAGCATTGTTTGCAGGACAGTGGAGGGCCATCATGTCAGATGAGCTTTTTCAGGAGAGACTACATATAATTGTAGTTGATGAGACTTGCTGCATTACCGAATGGTAATTGACACTTTCATAATTATATCAACAGTATCATACTACCATTTGCTTGTGTATTAACAAAAACACTGAGTGCAATTCCTCATTGTTTTTCATACAGTAATAATTAAGTTTACTACATTATTTTAATTTATTTTTTACAATGTACATTACATTGATATAACTAAATGGGATATTACTGTCATGATAGAGAACTTTAGTTTCACAACTTACAATTAAAAGCAGATACAAAATATTAAGGGTGGTCTATGTATAGACACATTCCAAACTTGGCGGTGTGTCTGTACACATGAATGTGTATCGTGTGTGATACATCGATGCGAAGTTGCAATGAGTACTTGATTTTCAATGAAAATCATTCACGAATCATAACCCCTGTAAGAGTTTGATTTTAACTGTACTTGATTGGTTGATCCACTTACATTAGATGTGTACTGTGTATATGTATGTTAGGGAGGGAATGGTGGTAATTAGTGGATGCTATACATAACAATAACAATTATGGCAAGTATTACCGGTACTTGATAACAAGATCTGTTTTTAATAATTTAATTCCTGTGTGCCACGAACTTAACAAAGTGGGCACTTGTTACGTTGTACACACAAAATATGATAAATTGTGATGTTCTGATGTAAAACAATACACATGAATAATAATATTGCTCAACATGACTAATTAAATAAGAAATAACAATGGCTCAGTATTGCCTTCCACAAAACAACAATGTAGCAACTGAAATCCATTTCACAGATATTTACTAACAATCATAGGCCCTGTAACAGGGTATGAGGGCAGTTGCACCTAGGGATATATCCTGGGCAGATTAGCAACTTTTTTGGCTTTTCCAAATATTAGTGGCATTGTTGTTAAAAAATTTGCTTTAGTTTCCTGCTGACCGTGACTACAATTCACAATTGTTGTGCCCCACCAATACACAAAATACACTTCAGTTACCTATGCCATACCCTAGTCAATTTACCATGCCAATGCTAACAACACAACTAATTTAAAACATGTCATCAACTTGAAAATTCTACGACTGACAAAGCTGCTTTTAAAGTAGCTAATTATTAATGGTGGCCAATTCATGCATGTGTACAGTATGCATTTTGTTTGGTTAAATTACATTATAAACATGTATTGGTTGTCTACTGTCTGCTACACATAAGTTTCAATCAGTCAGATCTTGTTTGGGCTGATTGTAGTCATTGTACACATTTGTAAATTTATCACACTTTGACCTGCAACAATTAACAATATTGATATCCATTTGTTACACAATGTAACAATGGAACTAAACAAGTTCGAGTTACTTCCTATAACCATACCTTGTAGTAAATATGCAAACAGTAATAACTAATATTTCACACATCAGTTGCAAAATCACAGACAATTATCAATCAGAAATGTTGTATCATTGTAGGGCCAGTGACTTCTGTGAAGATTATTTTGCCTGTCGTGTATCTGGTTTGTTGATGTTCTGATATGTAGTGTGTGAATTATAATGTCCGCAGTCGGTTTAATTAAAAAGTGCATGTTTTTGTTGAAATCATCGAAAGAAATGACGTTAGTTGTTCGTTCTTGGTGGCTGTGCCAATTCTATAGAATGCCCTGCTCAGGACAGGAATGCAGACTCGTTTGTTCCGGCAGGCGACTTTGCACTTTGCAGCAGTGATATTCCAGTGACATTTTAGCTATACATTTGATTTATGTATTTGATGATGTTTTATAAACTAACTTATTCTACCTATTTCTTTAACTAATTTAAACACCTTATTTATTTTAGTTATTGAACCTGTTAGCTCATTTAATTTATTCTTTTTATCTGTTTTAGCTAATTGTATGTATTTTACTTGTTATAAATCTTTAATAATAATAAATCTGGTAAGGCTCAAAATAGTGGATATCCAAAATGGTAAACACTGTGCGAATCAATGTCGATTATGGGTGTGACTTCCATCCACTCGCTGATCACATGATAAAGTTATGAAATTTCACCAAAGGTGAAAATTGTGATTTTTCAGCATTTCGATTTTCACTTATAGGTGCCCCCGTAAAGGTGCCTCCTTCAAATTAATTTTGCAAAAAACCAAACTAGTATCCACTGCAATATGCTAGTTCATTATTGCAAATGGCTAAATCAGTTGAAGATGCAGTTGTAATGTTTGTTAAAGCATTAAGTAATTTAAAATGAAGTCGTAGTGGATACTAGGTAGGCTTGAATTTTCGCAAAATGAACTTGAAATAAAACAACAACAAAATTTTATTGAGGAGGCATCTTTAATTATACATAATTCAGTCTCCAAAAGAACACAGTGTAGTAAAAGTTAATTGTATACACCATTTCCCCAGTACATTTACGCACACCACTGTCGTGTATAATTATTTATGGCTAAAATAGGTAATGTAAATATGTCAATGGAGGTCAAATAATCAGGTCACTGTAAGGTCAGTATTATGGTCAACAATTACAGCCTCTATTGAAATGACAGCACCACAATCCATATTTAATTAAAAATAAACAGACCATTAACACACATAATTACGTCATTAATGAGTATTAAGGTCAATGTGTCTACCTTACACTCCTCCTTCAACTTACTGATCTCATGTCATACATAATTAGGTCATTTTTAACATAAATACGTCAACGGTCGTTGTAGGTCATTGCAAGGTCATGTCGAGTTCACATATTATTAGGTCAACATCTTAAGGTCTTAAAACTTTTTATTCCACCTCAATATCTTCATTAGTACACATTATGCCCTTTGCCTTTACAGTGGCAGTTCAGCCCACAATCATCCAGATCACAAGAAATGGACTATTCCTAGACCTAGTGTAAACAAAAACGCCCTTTTTATGACACTAAAAAACTTTGCAAATAATAAATGTTGAAAAAAAATCAAAAAAGGTTATATACTGCATAGCATACTGTATCACACAGAAGTGTTTAAATAATTATAGAATAATTTTGATGTTTTTTGTAATATAGTATTATATACTAATAAGATTGATAACGCCATAATTTTTGCATATAATAGTGGTGCCATCTGACGACGGTAACAGTCAAAACATGCTTCTGTTGCCATTATGATGATGTATTTTATTTATAACACATTACAGTGTATAGGTAAAGGTAGGTAAAGTCATCCCCCAGGCATTACGCCTGGGGGATGGCTTATATGGCCAGTGCTTAAACCTGGTTTCTGTAGTGCGAAGCAACTTAGAGTGCAGTTATACTGACTCTCCTGTACGGGACACTAGTCCATCGCAGGTACCTTCCAAACAGTGTTTGTACTCATTTGCAGCTGAGTAGACTGAGGCAAAGTAGGGTAAACGAAATTGCCTAAGCTTCGAAAACGAACCGTGCCCAGTGTGGGTCTTGAACTCACAACCCTCGAATTTAGAGTCCAAACCTTAACCACTAAGCCACGACATGTAAGTGGGAGTTGCATTATTAAAAACTCAAAGTAGTCAGTGAATACCAGGTAGTTGCTCGATTTGTGGGTGAAATGTCCATTCCCACTTTCTTCCATGGTTTGTTTGGTAGGCTGTGGCTGTGTAGCCTCTCCTTCGTCTGTTCAGGAGCGTTTCTTTTGCATGCATGACAATTCCCAATGTTATGTTTCACATATACCGCCATGCACGGCCAAAACATAGTCTGTCTTGCTCGACGTAGGGTTGCTTCTGTCCCCTGGTGGCTTACATGTAGACGTTTCAGCATGTCTTTACGCATACTGTTTGGGATTACCACTCTTGGTCCCTTGTAGACAACATCATCTAGTACCGCTAGTTCGTCTCGAAATGTCCACCATTACCTTACTGATTCTGATACTTTGGTTATGTCTTTTAGCCAGTCATTCTTGAAGACTTCCGATAACTAGTTTGTCTCGCTCATTTGTTTATCGTACCATATAGCGCGTTTAACATTGGACAGTCTCTGACTAGTTCGACCGTCTCGAATTGTCGACACTGTAACGTGTGTTGTTGTAGTTAGAACATGTGTTTTCGTGCAGATGGTTCTTCCGTTTGCAGTTACGTGTGTGTCTTGATAACAAATCGGCTATGATTTGTTCTTTGTCTGGTTTCCTTTCACTGTAAATGCATTCCTCTGTATGACTAGCATCATCGCTTGTGTTCTCTTGGGAGCTGTGTGCAGTGATATATGCATGATCGCTTCCAGTGGACGACGGTCCGTGTGAATAGTCACATTCGGCCAAAAATGTATTGATCGAATTTGTTCATGGCGAATACTATCGCTAGGCACTTCAATTCTATTGGCGCATAGTTCGACTCACTCTTGCTCAAAGACCTTGACGCATAGTCTACAGGTTTTTCGTCTTGCAGCAATACTACACCTAATGATCCTGCTATACTGGCATTTGTCTGGAGCACTATCGGCTTACGATAGTCGTAATATTGCAGGAGTTTCTCAGATGAGAGCATTTGTTTCAAAATCTTATATGCGGTTCTCTGGTCTACTCCCCAGCAGAACTATTTGTCTGGTAGATTCAACAGTCTACGCAGCAGCTCACTCTCGGCAGATAAGTTCGGCATGAACTTTGCCATGTAGTTGACGTCACACTTCCTTCTTCGGGTCCGGTTTCACACCTTCTGACGTAAATATTTGCCCGATGTATGGTAGTTCAGTCATGTAAAATATGCACCTTTTCTTGTTGAGTTTCAGTTTACACTCACTAGCACGTTTGAGGAATTTCATATTCTCGTCGTGCGTCGCTCGATCTTTTCCGTAAATTGTCTGCCACTACTGATACTCCGTCGAGTCCTTTCAAGGTATTCGAGAGTCTTCTCTGAAACTCTTCTGGTGCGGTTGCGATACCAAATGGCATTCGTTTCCATTTGTATTTCCCGTACGGTGTTCAGAATGTTGTGATATGACTCAATTTCTCTGACATTTTCACTTGTAAGAAACCGCCCTTTGCATCGCACAGGCTGAATACCTTTGGTCCTGCCAACTGAGGCAGTACATCTTCAATGTCTGGCATCTGGAAGTTATTTCTTCTCATGGCTTGATTTAAATTTTCCGGATCAAGACACAGTCTATCTGTCCCATTTGGTTTCCTGACAGGCTGCAGGTGACTTATCCACGGTGTAGGATTCTCAACCTTTTCGATGATACCTTTTTCTTCCAGAGTATCTATTTGGCTTTTATATCATCCTTCATCGAAAGACGAATTTTCTGTGGTCTCACCTGGACTGGTGTGATAGTCGGGTCTACCTTCATGCTTAGATCTACGTACTATGTTAGTTTTATCTGTTTTAATATTCTTGCTAACACAACATGTTGCAAAATGATTAAGTCGCCTGTATTTGTAGCATTCCTTTCCGTATGCTTTGCACTTTCGCGGTGGGTGACTCTCTCGACACTTTCTGCAGCTTTCATATGCGTATTTCTTCGATTTATCATATCTTCGCGAAGTAGGCTTTATGGAGTGTACGTACTATTTCTTCTTTTGTGTCTTGCACTGCTCTGAGGTCTTCCCTCGCTGCTTCCATTGCCCTGCACATAGCTATCGCTTCATCTAATGAAAAGTCTTGACGCTCAAACAGTCGTTTTCTTACTCGATCATTTTCAAGGCTGAGTAATAACACTTGAATGATCATTCTTTCGTATTAGTCACGCCCTCCTAAGTTGCAATCTGTGGCAATCTTTTTTAATGCAGTGACATATTCGTCTATTGTCATCTGCCCCTGCTTCATAGTTAGCAGCTTGTGTGTCATTGCGACCACATTTACTCGAGGCATGCAGAACGAGTTGAATTTCTCGATGACAGTTTAATAATTATTTATGTCTGCATCAGCATTCCATGTGAATGAATGGAATACGTCATATTTCCCCTTTGCCCGATTGTTCGGAGCAATAGTACAATTTTGACTCGATTTGGTGTAGGGCACCATGTTCACGTTCTCGGTTGTGGACGTGAAAGACGAAGAAATAACGATACACGAACACAAGTTTAATGACTCAACAAAAACGGCATGGCGAGCCTCACTATCAAGTTCAAGTTTTATTCTCTAATAACATACAATGGTGTATGAGATAAATAAACAATACCGAGAGTGCTTGGTATTGTACTCAAAACATTTAAAAAAATGAGAACAGTCAATGTTAATTAAACTGACCAATTATGATTTTGATTAGCTTACAAATTCTTATTAGTTTATATAAATTATGAATATTAAACAACACAGAGAACTTGAAAGAATTAGGGTGATTAATCAAATGTCTTGTCAGAAATATATTTCTTTGGTCTCTTAACGCGTCACATTGAAACAATAGATGAAATTCATCCCCAATCTCATTTCTATTACACAAAGTACAATACCTTTCATTTCTATTGAACCATCTGCCCGTTTCAATAGGCAGTTTTGTGTTACCCAGCCTAAATTGAGTGAAAAGAATTCTTAATCTTTCCGGTAACAATGTCAAGTATGATTCTAACTTGAATACTTCTTTAAATATTCTGTAGGTAATACATTTATCATTGTGAAATACATTTCATGACCATGTTTGAATATATTCGTCATGAAGTCTGATTTTAATATATCTCTCATGAAATCTGATTTATAAACAATTATTTAGCTATTTGTGACTTACGACATTTGGAAAGGGCCAAACGTTAGAAAGACCCCTTTCAACTAAAATATTTTGAACAGTTTTTATCCAAGGTTATTTATACGCACAGTTATTATTTAAGTTGAGTAATAATCTATACATTATCTCTGATAACTTTGAATCTTTTCCTTGTGCTAGCTTAATCCAGAAATTAGCCATCCTTTGCTTAATTTGTATCACTAGTGGTGGTCTGTTTAGTTCGTCATATATCATACATTTAGAAGTAGATTTGTTGATATGTTACCATTCTACAAAATTCCAAGTGAAGCTTTTCAACGATATCACAATTCTCATATCCCATACTTCACAACCATATAACAAAATTGGTAAAACAGTACGATCAAATAGTTGAAATATTATATCAGTTGGAAGTAGTATTTGTGGTGACTTTTTAATCAAACTATACATAGCTTTCTGTGCTTGGACACATTGCCTTTGCTTGGCAAGAACAAACCTTCCATTATAATTCATGTTGACACCAAGATAAACAAACATCGAGGTCTCTTCCATTGAAAGAAAATGTAGGAATGTTATGGGTTTTACCTTTAGAGGAGATTAAAACTTTAGTCTTAGTTGTATTAATTTTTAAAGACCATAATTTACAATAATGAAATATTGCATTTAAGCAATCCTGAAGTTCAATGGCTGACTCCGCCATTATGATAGTATCATCTGCATACAATAATAGATACAACTTTAGAAAAACACATGCATCATTAGTTTGAAGTTTGTCATTAATGAGATCAGAAACCATAGTCAAACCATTAAAATCTTTCATGTCATTAAGAAAAATTGCAAATAACAATGGTGAGAGATTTTCCCCCTGCCTTACCCCTTGGTTGCATTCAAAGAAGTCAGACATACAACTATCATTAATTTTAATTCAAGACTTGGCCTTAGTACACATGTTGTATATTACATTTAATACTCTACCATTAATATTATGGTTTATAAGTTTACTCCATAAAGCAGGTCTATTTATAGTATCAAAAGCTTTACTGTAATTACCTTTTGATAAGTATATATCAATTAAGGTTTTAAAAACAATTATATGATCTAAAGTGGAATAACCTTTCTTAAATCCTACTTGTTCTTCTCCTATCATATTCATGCTATCTAAATACTCATTCAACCTGTTATTCAGTAGAGATGTAAATAGTTTGCCAAGACAACTGAGGATGGTTATTCCCCTGTAATTATTTGCATCTGCAACAGAACCTTTATTTTTATAAATGGGCTTAAAAAATCCACATGTCCATGACTTAGGAATAAAACCTGATTCTAAAACCAAATTGAATAATGTTGTAAATACAGATAACATTTTAGGAGAGGAAGCTTTAAGAAATTAATTAATTATTAGATCAGAACTACTTTGTTATTTTTTAAACTGCGTGAGTAGTAGACAGAAGCAGGAGACTGAGCAAGGAAGGGTTCCATGTTTCGAAGGCTACTAAAAATAGATTTTTGGGAAAACCCGGATGATATGTCCAGTGAGAGAGTATAAGGAAAAAGGTTTAATATCGCTCACAGGACATCACCGCCCCCTATCGGCTGTAGTACTACACGAGCGACATTAGCGCTCCCTTGCGACGAAAGTACTGGTCAAGGAGTGGTAAAGGAGTCCCGTAATAGGGGTCAGAGGTCATCCGACCTAAGGGAATAGCGGCGGCGAACATCATTCACAAACAGGGATCAAAGGGCCTGACGTGGAAACGAGAAAGGAACAAAACACGGTATTTTATTGGCAGAACTTTCCATTATTTTTTACTGCCATTAAACTATTTTAAAAAGCCTTGGACTGGTGGTCGACGTACAGACAGCGAGTGAGAGGAGGCGGTTTTTAACAGTAGTCATACTTTTTATGACTAGGCCACGCGTTCATACCAGACCGCTTATCAGATTGACCCAGCGACATGCAGCAAGTAAGCGGTGAAGGAGACAACGTCGGTAGGCAGCCCTGATAGTGGTGGGGCGCAACAACGTGACTGATGCAAAGAGCGGGTATTAATAGGAGTGTGTTACTGTACCCTTAACTGTAATTATTACCATACACATAACTATACACTTGCCATTAATTCTCAACATTCCCTTAACAGTAATTATTACCATACTTCTAACAGTTCCTTTAACTGTAAGTCTAACCACACCCCTAATGTACCCCTAACTCCAATTCTCACCATACCTACAACTGCACTTTTAGCTGTATTTCTCAGTACACAGCTAGATTACATAGTTACTGCACCCCCATTACACACTTATAATACATATTCATTAGACCTTCAGTACATAGATGGAATACCAAATAGTCACTGTTAGAATACAGTCGCTGTACCCCCAGTACAGATTTAGAACAGATAGTCGCTACACCTCTAGTACACGGTTAGAATTCATAGTCATTGCATCCTCAGTACACAGCCATAATACATAGTCACTACAACTCCAGTACACAGTACTCCAGTACACAGTTAGAATGCATAGTAACTACACTCCCAGTACACATGTAGAATACAGTCACTGCCCCCCCCAGTACACAGCTAGACTGCATGGTCAGTTAGACAATTAGAATACATAGTCACTGTACCAACATATCACAGCTAGAACATATAGTTACAACACTCCCAGTACAGATGCATAATGAACAGTCACTGCACCCCCAGTATACAGCTAGAATACATGGTCACTACACCCTCAATACACAACTAGAATACATAGTCACTGTACCCACAGTGCACTGCTAGAATACATAGTAACTGCACTCCCTCTTAACTGTATCTCACTGTACCCTTAAATATAACTCGAACTGTAATTCTCACAATGCTCCTAACTGTAATTTTCACAATACTCCTAACTGTACCCCTAAATGTAACCACACCATACATTTAACTGTACCCATACCTGTAATTCTCACCATACAACTCACTGTAACCTTAACTGTAATTCTCACCATACACCTAACTGTACCCATCATCTAGCAGTGGTCACCTAGCGGAGGTCAAAGTTCTTTTTTTAAGGGGTGATCATCTAGTCAGAGGGGTCAAAAATCAGTAGCATAGACGTATATATACATCATGATGCAACCGTGACCATCACCACCACCATAGTTACTACACTCCCAGTATACAGTCAGAATACATGGTCACTGCACCCTAAGTACAGGCTGTACATAACAGCTATAAGACATAGTCACTACAACTCCAGTACACAGTTAGAATACATAGTTACGGATAGAATGTATAGCCAGTGCACCCTCAGTACACAGCTAGAATACACAATGGTCACTGTATCCCCAGTACACAGCTAGAATACATAGTCACTGAATCTCAATTACAGTTTTTACACAGTTAGAATGCTGTGTAATTTACACAGCGAGGATTAGGATTTGGGTTTAAGGTTAGGGTTCGTTAGGGGTTAGGGTTATGATGTCAGTGTATAATAATACACAACCGCCAGGGGCGCAGGGGGAGCACGCGCAGTAAAAGGTGTATTACCGCTCGCCACCCCCCCACGCCCCATGGCGGCTGTGTATTATTATATATTGACAACATAATCATAACCCTAACCCATAACGTTAATGATTATCGTTAAGGGAGTGTCGAGAATTACAGTTAAGGGTATGGTGAAAATTAATGGTAAGTGCATAGTTAGGTATATGGTAATAATTACAGTTAAGGGTACAGTAACACTCTTATTTATACCCGCTCTTTGCACCAGTGACGTTGTTGCGCCTCACCACTAACAGGGCTGCCTACTGACGCTGTCTCCGTTCGAACGTGTCTCGACATGTCTGCGTAGAACGGTTAACTCCTAACCGTCAGTTATTTTTAATAGTGCTGTCATCGCCTTATGATCTAAAATTAGCAATATTATCATTAATTTACTTGTGTAACTTTTACAATTAGCAATGTTATCAGTATTTTAACTTTATAATAGTATATATTCACTTACCTTTAAGATTTAGCGTCATTGATAGGTTGCTTGTAAGGTTATACTAATAAAGACATGATGAATACACCGCTTACATATACGTCTTGTGACCTACTTTAACACATAGCGTACTGGTAAAAACTTGCTTGCTGCAAGTCGCTGGGTCAGTCCGATAAGCGGTCTGGTATGAATGCATGGCCTAGTCATAAAAAGTACGTCTACTGTTAAAAAACCGCCTCCTCTCGCTCGCTGTCTGTACGTCGACCACCAGTCCATAGCTTTTTAAAATAATTTTAATGGCAGTAAAAAATAATGGAAATTTCTGGCAATAAAATACGTGTGCACTCGTACTATACCGTGTTTTGTTCATTTCTCGTTTCCACGTCAGGCCCTTTGATCCCTGCTCGTGAATGATGTTCGTCCCCACCGCCGGCGCCGCTGCTGCTTCCATATGTCACTCGTGTAGCACTACAGTCGATAGGGGGCGCTGATGTCATGTGAGCGATATTAAACCTCTTTCCCTATACTCTCACACTGGACATATATGTCATGGTGTCAATGAGGCTAGCAAACAATGTGGGATCAGCATCCGCGCCCATCCCGGTCAGACAGTGCATCAAGATTGTCGTAGAAACCACTGCAATCCGCGGAGAATTAACTCGGCGCAAGTAAATGTAACAGAAAACAAACGCTGCATCAATAGTCCACGACTTCTATTCCTATGGTAAGAACGAAAATTCACAAGCCAACCAGCTGCGAATTGTGGAGACCGCTGCAAAACTTATTAAAAACTACATCAACTCCTGCTGAGATATCAGATGTACAAGAAAACATCGAGTACGTACCCGAGTCTCTGGTTCACCTGCTAAGAGTGCTGCTGTCAGGAAAAGATATCAATTTGAAGTTATCATCAGCAACTCAGCCACGCACTCTCACGCCACCACGTCAGCTAAGGCTAGGGGTGCAGCTGCACCACCATTTTGCATCTAAATTTTTGATACAGTCACTCAGTCGTCTAGGTTTTTGTTGTTCATATGCAGAGGTTCAGAAGTATAAACGTGTGGCAGCAAAACTATGAGTGTCGACATTCCTGGCTTCGCATCGGGTCATTTTGTGCAGTTTATAGCAGATAATGTGGACCATAACATTCGAACCCTCGAATATCTTCCATTGGATGGGCATTATTGCAGCCGTTTCGCCAGGCATCAAGACCTGCACATCGATTCCTAGAGTTACGATAAGTGCTGAAAAACCTAGCTGCTGTTGGGCGCATCAACATCCACCACTTCAGTGCGACTGATGCTTCAATAAGTGACCTCGTCTATCAGAGACTACCCAAAGTGGATGTCGAAGATGCAACTTCCAACGTTGATTAAAATTCCTGCCGATGATTGATATGGATCCCATTGATCTGACATGCTCTACGCTCAAATTCGTATGTGTCCAAGCTAAACAATTGGGAGTAACCCCAATCTTAACATTCCATCAACCTATATGGTGGAAAGCCATTTTGATCGTGTCAAGGGATCCACAGTCAAGTGATTTACGTGAAGTTGTCCTCAGGCTCGGTTGTCTGCACATGGAAATGAGCTTTATTGGTTGCATTGGCCACTTCATGGCTGGTTCTAACCTGAAAGAACTACTAGAGGTAATCTACGCAAGCTATGCCGTCGACAATATTCTAACTGGCAAGGTTATATCACGTCCGTGGTCATATGCTTGTAGATGCAACGCTAAACGCCATGCTCATTCCAATGGCATACAACTCTCCATTGCCAGGCACAGACGCACTTGACAGACCACACGATGGCACGCAGGGAGCGACAAACGACCCACCTGCCAATACAGCTGAGCTTTAAAAGAAGCCGCTAGTTTGTTTGACAATTTGATGTCTTTGGACAAAACGATTGAGGACGTATGCTCAGCTGGTGTGCTGTGTAGAATCAGACACATGATTGAAAGGCAGAAAGAAGCCTTGAAGCAATCACGCACTGCTTGTTTGTGGTTGCAGTATATGGACGTTAAACTCTGCCTGGAAATGCTCTTTGAGAATCTCCTGCCGGTCCCAAGCCCGGATAAAAGAGGAGGGTTGGGCGTGGGGCCAGCGACCCCACCCCGTAAAAACAGCCTAGCTACGGAAACCGAAACAAGAGAGAAAACTGCACCGGGCGGAAGGAGAGAAGCAGTACAGGGAACTGGACTTATGAAGGATGGGGACCAAACCCGCAAGGAAGTCTTCACCCCGATGGCGGATCTCCTTACACCCAAAACTTTTATCAACATCGGATGCTGGAATGTGAGAACACTATATCAGACAGGAAGACTGGCACAGGTTCTCCAGGAAATGCACCAATACAAAATCAGCCTTCTAGGTATCATGGAGGCTAGATGGACTGGAGCTGGAAAACGACAACTGGCGACAGGAGACACCATACTGTGGTCAGGCAGAGAGGACAACCAGCATAGACAGGGAGTAGCCCTGATCATCCAGAAGGAGAAAGGTAACACTCTTCTTGAATGGAAACCAATAACTGAACGATTTCTTTATGCTAGATTTAAGTCCAGATTTATCAAACTCTCGGTGGTAACCTGTTACGCACCTACAGAGGAGAAGAGAAAGAAGAAAAAGATAACTTCTATGACAGTCTTCAGTCAATTTTGGAAGACATCCCCAAACACGACGTACTAGTGGTTCTTGGAGATTTCAATGCAAGAGTTGGGAGCGACAACACTAACAGGGAAAGGATCATGGGCAAACACGGAACAGGTACAATGACTGATAACGGCAGCAGATTGTGTGACATATGTGGGGAGAATGACCTCGTGATTGGAGGGACACTCTTCCAACATAAGACAATACATAAGCTGACATGGAGATCCCCAGACGGCAGAACTGAGAGTCAAATAGATCACATCCTTGTTAATGGAAAATGGAGACGCTCTCTACAAGACGTCAAAACAAGGAGACTAGCTGATGCTGGCAGCGACCACAACCTGTTGATAGGAAAACTTGCACTGAAACTGAGAAAGGCACAGGCAGGAGAGAAGAAGAAAGAGCGTTTTGATACCACCAAGCTACAACACCCAGAAACCAAGCAACAGTTCACAATTGCTCTGAAGAACAGTTTTGATATTCTGCAGGAGGAAACAGAGATGACTATACACAGTTTCAACATGGCCATGGAGCTAGCAGGGAAAGCAGTGCTAGGCTACAGAAGAGCAAAGAAAGAGCAGTGGATTTCCACATCAACTTGGGACAAAATAGACCAAAGGAAAGGAATAAAGAAAAAGCTGCTCACCACAAAGTCCCCAACACTCAAAGAAAAACTTTCAAGAGAATACTCACAAAAAGACAAAGAAGTAAAACGGAGTACCAGAGTAGACAAACGAACTTACATTGAAAACCTCGCAGAAGACGCAGAAGCAGCAGCAAGAAGAAAGGATATGAAGTCACTCTACCAAATAACCAAGAAGCTGAAAGGAGATACAGGTCCAAACCAGAATCTCCCACTGAAAGATGCAGATGGAAAGATAATCACAGTCGAGAAAGAGAAGATAGAGAGATGGAAGGAGCATTTCCAACAGGTTCTCAATCGTGCAGATCCACCCAGACTTGCAGACATCCCGGAGGCAGCAGATGACCTTGAAATCAACCTCGACCAAATCACTGAAGCAGAAGTCAGAGAAGCCATTAAAGCCCAGAAGAATGGAAAAGCACCAGGAAGCGACAGCGTCTGCGCAGAAATGCTGAAAGCAGATGAACAAGAAACACCCAGAATCCTCTGCCAGATCTTCCAGAGAATATGGGATGAAGAAAACACACCAGATGATTGGAAGACAGGCACAATTATCAAGCTACCAAAGAAAGGCGACCTGGGGAACTGTAACAACTGGCGGGGCATAACCTTGTTATCAATGACATGCAAGCTTTTCAGCCGCATAATCCTGAAGAGAATATCAGCAGCTACAGATACAATCCTCCGCCAGGAACAAGCCGGTTTCAAAAGAGGAAAGTCATGCATCGACCACATTTTCACGCTACGGCAGATTTTGGAACAAAGCACGGAATGGAACAGTACGATCTACATTGCCTTCATTGACTTTGAAAAGGCCTTTGACAGCCTTCACAGAGAATCCCTGTGGAGAATATTACGTCACTACGGGATCCCACAGAAGATGGTAAATGTTATCAAGATACTTTACACAGACGTCCAGTGTCAAGTCGCCTGTAACATTCACATGTCAGACAGCTTTAGCGTAAAATCTGGAGTGAAACAGGGATGCATTCTCTCACCATTTCTTTTCACCCTTGCCATCGACTGGCTGATGATAGAAACCACCAAAAATGGAAACAGAGGCATCAGATGGACACTTACCTCGATCTTGGAAGACCTGGACTATGCAGATGACATTGGACTGCTGTCTAATAGGCACAAGGACATGCAAGAAAAGATGGACAAACCCACAAGAACAGCACCACAGATTGGGTTAAAGCTCAACACAGCAAAAACCAAACTGATGAGGATCAACAACAAGACAGATAACCCCATCACCATAAACAACATAAACAACAGTGAGGCTTTGGAAGACGTTCAGGACTTTGCATACCTGGGAAGCAAAATCACAACAGATGGAGACTCTGCAAAAGATGCCACGGCTAGGATCAGAAAGGCAAGTCAGACCTTCGCTATGCTGAAGCCCATCTGGAAATCCAAGCAACTGAGATTGGAAACAAAACTGAGACTGTACAATAGTAATGTTCTCAGTGTACTTCTCTACGGCTCCGAGTGCTGGAAACTGACAGCCAAGCTAGCACACAATCTTGAGACATTCCAAAACAAGTGTCTACGGAAGATCCTAGGAGTATTTTGGCCCAACACCATCACTAATGAAGAGCTGCACCGCAAAACAGATGCAACAGCCTTGGCCACACAGATAAAGAAGAGACGATGGAGATGGCTTGGACACGTGTGCCGAATGTCACCTGGCGCACTGCCCAAGACAGCCTTACGCTGGACAGCAGATGGAAAAGGGAGACGTGGTCGCCCAAAAGAAACATGGAGACGTACAGTGGTGAAGGAGATGAAAGAATGCGGCCTGACATGGAACAACATCACCAAATGGGCTGCAGACCGACAGCAGTGGCGCTCTCTTGTCGATGCCTTATGTGCCACCGGGCACGAAGAGGACTAAGTAAGTAAGTAATATGGACGTACTGGTTATAATCAGGAGATTCATCAAAGCAGAACGAACGGGGAATTGGACCTGCATCTATACACTGTTCGTGAGATACTTCCATACTTCCTAGCTGCTGGACATTGGATCTCTTTGCAACAGTAAAGCCAGGCTTACAGGTTAGCTTGTAACCCGAATCGAGCGCGACAACAATCTACAAACTAGTAGTACTAGTAGTTGCGTTGCCCCTTGCGGTATTGCATAATTATCCGACGCAATGCAACTATCTTTAATTTAATTTATAATGTAAAGAGACATTCTAGAAACAACTTAACTAGTGCTAACCCTGAACTGTGTGATGGCACCACATGCGGTATATGTTGCTCGAATGTCAACAAACTGAGCAAGTCGCGGGTGTGCGCGCGTCGATCCCGCGATCACGTGATATGCATTTCATTAACGTTCGGCAAAGCAAGCTTCGCCTATCTCCACCCCTGTGGTTTCGCGCCATAAACACTTCTCGCAACTTTCGTAACGAAACAGTAAAATTGCAAACATACGTATCTAGCTTATTAAACGTATTTTGGCGGGCAGTTCATTATTTACAAATGTGTATTCTAGTACCAAGAACATCATATTACTACACGAGCAGCAAATACCTTACCGTTAATACAACTGATAATACAGATACTGCAAATCGATTCAATAACTATTTTACAAGTATAGGGGAGACCAGGCTACAGTGAATCAGAGGCTATTTATAGAAACTGGCGATTGGCAATTCCAAGCTGATGTCGTCAGGGTATCCCCGTGGAAATTCTCCATCTAAAGTTGTGCATAAATTAGAAGCAGACAGCATTGGCGGATAATAGCAAGGTAATGTGTGTTTATGACCATCAGAAGTAAATTTTCATGACTCTGTTCCTGTTGTGAGTTAGTATAGATCATACAGGAATGTGACCCTGAACACATGTGCTCTCTGTGCTGTAGGCGGCCATTTGCATAAAATTTGTACTTGAGTACCGAAAGGCATCTCGGGATACAGTGGATCGGGGTACAGTGGCTCACTGATCCACTGTGCCCTATGGTGATTCACTGTGTCCTGGTATATTTTCTTGACATTTCTAGTTTCTAAAAAATAATTTTCTTGCTTTCGGTATAGTTATGATGTTTCCAAAAGAACCTTATACATGTTTTCATTTTCTATTTCAGTGACAAATTAAGCAGAATGGCGCGAATCAAAAAGCGTGAAAAGAGAAAGATCGGGAACACTGACAGTGAGAGCATGGCTGCCGCTGTTCGCAAAGTGATTGATGAAGGGATGAGTATCCGGAGCACATGTAAAGCATATGACATAAAGTTCTCAACTCTACGTCGATATGTCAAAAAGGCAAACGCTGCTGAAGACAAGGAATTGATGACATATGCACCAAACTACAACTGCCGCCAGGGTTTTACTACCAATGAAGAGGTACTTCTGCAGGACTACCTCATCAAAGCAGCAAAAATTCAATACGGACTGACACGGAAGCAAGTCCGTGTGCTAGCCTATGAATACGCAGTTCGTAATCAGAAAACCTTCCCCGATTCTTGGAGGACACACGGTTTGGCAGGAGACGATTGGTTCACCGGGTACATGAAACGCTTCCCAAACCTATCACTACGTCGCCCTGAAGCAACCAGCTTATCTCGGACAACGAGCTTCAACAAGAAGAATGAAAAGGAGTTTTATGACAACTTGGAACAGGTGATGGAGAAAAACCACTTCAGCCCAAATGACATCTACAACTGCCGACGAAACGGGATGCAATACAGTGCAGAAAGTTGGGAATACGAAAGTCATCGCCTGCAGAAACGAGAAGCAAGTTGGAAAGATCACACCAGGAGAGAGAGGGGCCTTGGTGACAATGTTAGGCGCAATAAATGCTGCTGGTAACTCGATTCCACCGTTTTTAGTATTTCCGCGTGTTCACTTCAAAGACGCGATGTTGCATGGAGCTCCCCCAGGCAGTGTTGGAGCTGCCCATCAGACAGGGTGGATGACAACGGAGAACTTCACGGCATTTAATCGTCACTTCATAAAGTCAACCAAATGTTCGAACGAGCATCCGGTGTTGCTTATACTTGACAACCATGACACCCATATCTCGATTGAAACTGTTGACCTTGCAAAAAACAACGGGGTCGTCATGCTGACTCTGCCGCCGCACTGTAGCCACAAGCTGCAACCACTAGATAGAAGTGTGTATGGATGGCCCTTTCAAGGCTTTCTACAACCAGGCAGCCAACGCGTTCATGATCAACCATCCTGGCCAACCGATCACCATCCATAATATATCCCAGTTAATAGGCCATGCTTATCTCTTGGCCTTCACGCCAAAGAATATATCAGCAGGCTTCAGCGTATCTGGTATCTACCCGTTCAACCCCGATGTCTTTTCAGCGAAGATTTCCTCTCCTCCTACGTTACCGATCGACAGCTCGTGGAAGACAACGTGCCTTCAGTAGCAGCGGGTCCAAGTGTTGAGGCCCCCGAGCACAATCGCCCTACCCAACACCCTGCGAGACACTCGTTGTCTCCAACCTCATCCGGTTCCGACCAGTGTATTGTCGCACCGGAAGTCATCAGCCCGTTTCCAAAGGCTGCACCGCGTAAACACAAAGGTGGAAGGAAGAAGGGCAAAACGTTTGTATCGACAGACACCCCAATCAAAGAGCAGATCAGGGCAACTGACGAAGAAAGGAAAAGGAAGAAAGATAAACAGCAGGCCAGTCAAAAGGCACAGGTGGAAAGTAAGAGTAGAAAGAAGCTGAAACTCCAACCTGATGATGTGGTGGCTAAAGAAAACACAAGCTCCGACGAGGACGACGATGATGTAGTTTTTAGTGTTGACGACGAATCAGATGACGAACCTGAACAGACATGGAATTGCCTAATGCAAATGCTCTGAATAAAAATGATTTTGTGTTGATAAAGTTTGCCACAAAGAACACTGTCGTAGGCATAATGTACGTGGGGCAAATACTAGCACGCACAGATGACACTGATGAAAGCACTTTTGAAGTGAAGTTCATGCGACGTGAGAAACCTAAGTCATTCATATTTATTTATCCAATTGTGGAAGACGTCTCTTTCGAAGATGTTGTAGGGAAATTGCCTAACCCCATTCAACATGGAGGCACAGCTCGTGTTGCACGCCATATGGTGTTTCCTGTAGACCTCTCCTTTTACTCTGATGTGCTGCGCTAAGTTGAATTGGTTACATCAATCATAAATTGTCAGTTTGGTTGACATGTGTTTAGTCTTGTAGTTTTGGTCTGTCGTTTACACATTCCATGATGTTTCATTGTTGCTATTGTCATTCTTCTTATTAATCTTCTAAATATTCTTCTTCGCACGCAGAGTTAATAATCACATTGTGCATGGATGACAATGATTGACACCATTCAGGCCAAATAAGCTAGATTTGTAAGACAACCTAATAATAATTTACCTGGCAAATGTTACAATGATAATGATTTTTAACATGTTTGATGCTTAATAAAAATGATTCCACGTTAAGCATAAATAGTGTCGTTTTCACAGTCTATGGTGTTGCATTGTTGCTAATGTAGATTATTCGATCTTCGTAATCTTCTTCGTAATCTACTCAGACGGGTCTCCTTCCAAATGAATGACAATGATTGACTACATCCAGTAGACAGATAGCATAATCTAGCTCTGTAATCGAGTAATTATTGTTGTTTAACATCATAAAATTAATGTTTGATGGATAATGCATGTATTTATTTAAGACACGTATGTACATATAACATTTTAAATTAAATTGATAACTATAATTAACATCTGAAAGATAATGGGAGATTTGATCCACTCTGCCCCGGTACCAGGGCACAGTGGATAATTTTTTTTTTACTTTTCATCCTGTCTCACAACAAACTGCTATAAGTTGGAAGAATAATTGAATATATGTTAGGAAGACAGAAAGCTAATGTACTCTTTCCACCATATAAATCCACCTTGCTGTCACCAAGGCAGTAGAAATATTGAAAAAGAAAAAATCCGATCCACTGTGGCTTGGTCTCCCCAGGTCAGACTATTGCACAAGATATTCACTATAATGGAAATAAGGATTATAATTACTACTTAAACGAACAAGTTGACTAATTTTTTAATTAAAACAATTTGATGAAGATGCAGTAAAGAAAACCATAGAAAGCCTTCCAATAAAAAACAGCAGTGGTTGCGATAGTATTTCTTGAAAACTCTTGAAAATAATAGAACCTAATGACTAGTAAGTCATTAACTCTACGAACAAACGAAGTCATAAATATTGGCATATTCCCTGACAAACTTAAACTTGCAAAAATCCATAATTTTTTTTAATTAGACCCATTTCTCTACTTCCAACTATTTCAAGCATTAGACAAAATAATTTATAGTCAGTTGTCTGCATACTTCAACGATTCTTTTTTGATAATCAATATGGCTTTAGAAAAAAAACATCTGAACGAATATGCATCACTTGAACTAGTAGATAGAATAATTTGACAAATGGATAATATTGATGTACCATTTAGTATTTTTCTTGATCTCTCCAAGACCTTCTATACCATTGATCATTCAATACTATTAAACAAATTAAGATATTATGGCTTAGATGATTATAGTCTGAATTTATTTAAAAGTTACTTAAGCAACCGAAGACAATACACTGAATTTGAAAATTGGTGTACCACAAGGCTCTATCCTTGGTCCCCTGTTATTTATAATATATATTATAATATATATTTTCCTAAAGCTAGTAAAAAAAACTGTATTATGTATGCCGACAACACCACCTTATTTAGCACCATCAAATCTTTTAATGACAATTTACCAAACAGTAGTACTGAATCTGCAATAAATGATGAAGAACTCCTTAAAATATTTGAATGGCTTAATATTAATAAATTACCATTAAACAGAAACAAATCTAAATATATGACCTTTCAAATGCCAAATAAAGTAATAAATTATTTTACACTCAACATTAATAATACAAACATAGAACAAGTGGAAGAATTAATTTTTTTAGGACTGACATTGATATAAATTAAAACACACTGAAAAAAATTAATTCATACAAGTGTTCCAAAATTGTTGGCATCTTAAACAGAGTAAAGTATGTGCTACCTTTAGAAATTAAAATCCTCTTATATAATACACTAATTTTATCTCATATTAAATACCAAGGTAGATGAATGCTGAAAATACAAAAGAAAGCTATGCAAATTTTAACCTTAAGTAAAAACAATTCTCATACTGAGCCACTTTAAAAGAAATTATATTTTAAAAATAGATGACATTAAAGTTACATGAACTATTTTAAGCATCAAGACTTACCTGCCTACTTATTAAACTGGAAACAAACACCAAATGCTTATATACACAATTATAACACAAGGAGTACAACTGATTTATAATCATTCAGAACCAAACACGAATTTACCAAAAGATATAACTTGCCACATGTCATTAACAATACCCCTAAATTAGTCACAGAGAATGAAGATGTTCATCAGACTGGTTGGTTCAAATGAGTAATATTTTTACGACTACCGCTAGATGGCAGAGACTGGGAGGGGGCCAAATTTGTAGACAGAGTCGGACTGGAGAACAAGAGGCATCAGACAAGTTATATGGATAAGAAAAACCAAAGACAGCATGAATCGAGATGAGGGCCAATACTGACTCTCACATACCTATGATGATCTCCTGAAGGGCCAACCAGGGCATGGCCACGGGGGGCACAAACCAGAGTAAAAAAAGGTTCTTATATAGTGCGGTACCCAGTCCTTAGGACTGCTCAAAGCGCTTTACACTTCACCCCCTGGCAGACCTGTTCATTCAAAGGCCATTTCAACTTCTCTGGGAAACACTTCTACCGTCGCCATCTAGCGGTAGTTGTCTGAAGAAGATTGCTGACAGCAGTTGAAATGTCACAGGAAGAAAAAGGTAAACTGACTGTGAAATAAGTAAAAATATCACTCATTATTCACAAGAAGATTGGAACCCATATTTTCCAAGGTTTTATGGAGTATGCAAAAATAATCTATTACAAAAATATTTAGATACATGTACAATACTAAACTGTTACACATGCTATCAAAGTCGATAAAATCAGTAATTCATGTAGTGTGTGCATGCGTGCATGCATAGTATACTCTATTATCTTTCGCTCTTTCTTCTACTACGCATAGCACTTCCTTTGTATAAATTAGTTAATAAATATATAATTTTGTGGCTCCTATGAGAACAACTGTGATGTCTTAATAAGAGTCACTGCCCCCTTTAATAAAAATTACTTGGTACTTGTATATGTTAATATACATGTATGTATGTATGTATGTTCACTTACTCATTATATAAATGTTATATTATCCATACTGTATATTGGGGTAAAAATAAACTGTCTTGTTCTTGTTCTAGGTGTCAACATTACCGCTTTCAATGGAAAATACAGCTTTTATCGCTTGGTCCTACTTTTTTTGTGATTTTCAAAAACCGTTTTTACCGAAAAAATCTACCTGTGTTACTCTGGTTTTGAATGTTTCTCATGAACATGCATTCACCGTGAACGAAGAGCAATAATAAATGTTAAATGTTGACTGGTAAAAACAACAGTGAAAGTAAAGATACATAGCAGTCCATTTTATCAACAGTTCACATATCAAACAGTTCACATATAATTGTACAGGAATGGTGTGCATTATGATAATCATACCAGCAGAATGTGCTAGAAATTACTTCAGGCTTGTTGTACTCTACACATTCTGCCTTCTGGACTTACAATTATTAGTTGACTTTTATTCAGTGTTTATCAGGCTACATAGAATCCACAAGTTGAAAACAAATAAGGCATATTTTGTGTTTTGTCTGGCGCACAAACCTAAGATCACGTTGCAGATGAGTAATTTCCAATGCAATATCCAATAAAAGTTGTAAATTATTGTGATTTATTAAATATTATTTACAATAAAATTGGCAGCTGCCAACTAAATCTACCAGTGCTTCATATATTGTCATTAAATACTTGACGCTGTTCGACTGTCTGCTGCCAGTGCCATCAAATGACCAGACACCTGTAAAAACAAATTCATAAACATAAATCTTTGACAATGTTCACTTCATGAAGGTTAATTTGGCAGATCTTTTTTGTGTGGTTCAACCTAGCACAACACCCCCCATTTTGTATTCTTCGTCCATGTGTATCCTTCATCCTGTGTATGCATTTACACTTCCCAAAATTGAATAACATTTGCCATTTTCTGACCATTTAACTAATTTATCTAGATCATCCTGTAAACGTTGTTTATCTGTATCATTAGTAACCTTTCTGAATACTTTTGTGTCATCTGCAAATTTGAGTACTTTGCTAGATATGTCATTTCCAAATCATTTATATATATTAAAAACAGTATAGGGCCTAATACTGATCCCTGTGGTACCCTACTCAAAACAGATTTCCAGTTTGAAATCTCACCATCTACTATTACTCTCTGTCTTCTGTGTGTAAGCCACTTTTCTATCCAGTTGATTACATCATTACCTATACCATGGGCTTTTATTTTAAGTAACAATCTTTGATGTGGCACTTTATCGAAAGCTTTCTGAAAATCTAAGTAGACAACATCCATTGGTGACCCTTGACCTTGCTTTTAGGAACTCATGTTGAGATGTGTTTATTAATTTATGTTTTACAAGGAATTCCACCATGTGGTCTCTAATTAATGTTTCGAGTAATTTACATACAACTGATGTTAAACTCACTGGTGTGTAATTTTCTGGCTTGTTCCTCGATCCCTTCTTAAATAGCGGTGTAATGTTTGCTTCTTTCCATTCTGAAGGAACTATTCGTTCTTTTAGTGACAAGTGAAACAATTTTGCAAGTTTGCTCAACAATTTGCTTAAGCAGTTCTGGTGGTATCCCATCAACTCCAGGTCATTTATTATCTTTCATCTTCTAAATTTGTTGTATTCTTTCACGCTTGTCTATGTCCTTCTTATGGTTGTACAGGAGTACAATTAGCTGTTTCTCCTTACACGTGATAGTTCTCCTAATTAACCCTAGAATTTGATTTCCTTTTGAAGCAGCAATCCCACATTGCTCTGAAACTGTCATGTTACCACTAAATGTTACTCCTATGTCCTTTCGTGTGGTTCTACCTAGTACAGCATCCCCTATTTTATATTCTTCGTCCATGTTTCCTATGCGTATGCATTTACACTTCCCAAAATTGAATAACATTTGTAATTTTTCTGACCATTTAACTAATTTATCTAGATCGTCCTGTAAACTTTGTTTATCTGTATCATTAGTAACCTTTCTGAATACTTTAGTGTCATCTGCAAATTTGGGTACTTTGCTAGATGTATCATCTTCCAAATCATTTATATATATTAAAAACAGTATAGGGCCTAATACTGATCCCTGTGGTACCCCACTCAAAACCGATTTGAAATCTCACCATCTACTATTACACTCTGCCTTCTGTGTGTAAGCCACTTTTCTATCCAGTTGATTACATCATTACCTATACCATGGGCTTTTAGTTTTATTAACAATCTTTGATGTGGCACTTTATCAAAAGCTTTCTGAAAATCTAAATAGACAACAGCCACAGTCACCTGTCATCTATCCACTTGGTAATTTCTTCCAAAAAACATAAGAGATTGGTTAGACATGACCTTGCTTTTAGGAACCCATGTTGAGATGTATTTATTAATTTATGTTCTACAAGGAATTCCACCATGTGGTCTCTAATTAATGTTTCATGCAATTTACGTACAACTGATGTTAAACTCACTGTAAGTTTCTGGCTTGTTCCTCGATCCCTTCTTAAAAAGCGGCATAATGTTTGCTTCTTTCCATTCTGAAGGAACTAATCCTTCTAGGTTCTTCTAGTTAAACACATTTGCAAGTGGTGTACTAATTTGCTCAACAATTTCTTTAAGCAGTTTTGGTGGTATCCCATCAACTATAGGTGATTTGTTATCTTTCATCTTGTTAATTTTCTTTGCTATCATTTCAGGAGTTACAAATAACTGCCCTAATTATGTTCTGATTTATTGCCCTCAAATTTGGTAACTGGAACTGGAAGTGAGCTGACATCTTCTTTGGTAAAAACTGAGCTGAAATACTCATTCAGGACCTCTGCCATATGAAACCCGTCTGAAATTATGTGTCCACTGTTGTTTTCCAGTGATCCGACCTTATCTCGAACTTTCTGTTTACTCCTTACATATGCATAGAAACTCTTGCTGTCGTTTTTTATATTACCTGCCAATTTTTTTTCAAAGGTTCTTTTGGATTTTCTAATTTCAGTTGTAGCTAGGTTAAGTGCCTCTTTGTAGTTTGTGTAGTCTTCTATATTTCCAGTGAGTTTATATATCCCGATAGCATCTGTTTGTGAGCAACTTTTCTAATAGCCTCTTTTGACAAGTGTTTCTTTCTGGACCTTTTCCCTAGTTTTCTTAATGGAACAAATTTCTCAGTAATGCCCTCAATCTCAAACTTTAAACAACTCCAGCATTCTGTTGCCACCTTATTCTTCAGCAATTTATTCCAATCTGTATTTCTATATATATATATATATATATATATATATATATATATATATATATATATATATATATATATATATATATATGTTCTCATCTCTTTATATTTGCCTTTGTTGAAGTTCCTCCTACATTGTTTTTATATGTATTCCCTGTTTTTACTTTTATATTAAAATGGATTTGGTTATGGTCACTTGAACCCAAAGGTTCGTGTACTTTAACATTGTCAATTCATTCATTTTGAGAAGACAAAATTAAATCTAATACATTCCCACCTGGTTGGTTCCAAGACATATTGAGTAAGGAAACAATCCTGTGTTAGAAGTAGAAAGTGATGGTCGTCACCCCCAGCACTCTCTAATGATTTCCATTGTATATGGCCGTGATTAAAATCACCCATTATAACAAATTCCCCCTTGCTCACCTCCCTTATCGCCTTTTGTAATTTTACATCTTCCTCTTGTCCTATGTTAGGACTATGATAAACTACTCCTATTGTTAATGTTGAGCTCTTAGCAACTATTTACACCAAATTGCTTCCTCACAATCTGCTTAACTTTTCAGTGTTATTTCATATGCTTGGATAGATTCTTTAATATATATTCTTGTCTATCCTTCCTAAACATTACATAGCCTGTCAGTGCTGACTCAGCATCTACAGGTACTATATCTTTATTTGCCCATGATTCTGTGATACCTATTACGTGAGGGTCAATATCTGCTACCATAATGTCTAACTCACTTTTTCTATTTACTATGCTCCTGGCATTTAAGCATACACATTTAAGTTCATTGTCTGAAAATTTAAGTTCATTGTCTGAAATTATTGGTGAACATTTGTTTGGATGTTTATTTGTAGTAGTACTCCTATGAATTTTACTTTGCCAGTTCCCTGCACATCTAGTTTAAATAATTTATGGTACCTGTCCCCTCGTCTACAACTCTGACAAACTCACACCAAAGAACTGCAGCACCCTTCAAAGGCATAAATAATTCATTAGCTATGGTTCATTCATAAAAACATTCAAAATTCCCCGTGGGGTCGGGATATTACAAAGGAACTCATGTGAACGTTTGACGTAAATTATTTAACTGAGAACAATTATAGGTAAGTACAATTGTTAGCACCACTATGCATGGTTCTACCATTGTTGTGTCAAACGTTCTCTGAACGCTTCGTGAAACCAGCAGTTGTACATGATTTTTGGGACTCAGTGGTTGCCTTTTTGTCCTGTGCAACGACGGGCAACTCTGGTAGTTCAAATAATAAATATACGTGCATAACGTACGTACGTATGTACATGGGGAAAGTGGGGTTTGTGTACACACCTAAGGTATAATGAACCCTAGCTAATGAATTATAACTGATAACTGATACCAGACTACAACTCCAATAAGAAAACAATTATTTAGCCAAATCTAATGTATGTGGCCATGCTCCATTACCTTGGGATAGTGGGCATAACCGCACAGGTGTGTGCAGATATTAATTACTCCTGTCATGGATAAAAGGGGCGACGTCCACGTCACAGATGCTGATAAAGCCATGCACCATATGGAACAATACTGAACAATGCCTGCCGCTCGAAACCACTTAGCACCTGTTATCGCTGTTGAAGTCAACCCTGGCAATCTGACAGGTGGTGACAATTATTAAAATGTAGGCACCCTATTATTACAATGTCTACATCTATTATTCCAACTAGGACACACATCTGTGCACATATGGCCCATGTTAGTGAAGATAAAAACTTTTTCGGTAAACCCAGTTTATAGTAGTGAAGTTTATTTGTACTATGACAAATACAATAAAACACGGTTTACAATGACATTGGCATATCTGTGTGCATGTATTATTGATGTGTGACTTGTGTTTCAGAACATAATGTAAAATGACATCAACATTTTGCATTTATTATTATTATTAATTAAATTACAATTAACCTCACATTTCTCATGTCAATTAAATTAAATTAACTTCCAAAATTCTTCAATTAAATAAAAAATTTACTTTAATTAAATTAACAATTAATTAAATAAAATTAGACATGCAGATTACATTCATATGTGACTGCTTTTTGTAAGTTTAAGCAATTGATGCAAGTCCTCATCACAGAAATTTTCCATGATTATATTTACATGCCCACCATAATTATTAGTATTTTAAATTATTATTATTTTAAAACATAATTATATATAATTTTATCTATGATATAACTATAATATAACAAGTATTGTTTTTATTAAAACGTATTATTTTTAATATATTTTCTATAAAGCGCTGTGAACTGTATTGGGTGTGGCGCTATATAAAATAAATATTATTATTATTATAAAGTTGCGGCTGAAGATTTGCAGGGTGTGGGATTTCCTCCTATATTCACCCACCAAATTTAAAAAAATAGGCAATTACGTACATCATTTCTATGCACCAAATTGTTATTTACGCAGTGTTTTATACTAAATCGTTAGGTTTCCACTTTATACAGTAGCATTTCGATATTTATACATGCATCACTAGAACTGGCTTGTGTTTGATTTAAGTTTGCACTAAAAAAAGATCCCAAACTGAAGCTAGTTTACCTTTGTCTGCATCTCCCCGTTATATGTACATTTGCATATGTACAGAACAAAATATAGATGCATAGGTCTAATGGCCCCATAGGTCCACTTGGTTGCAAGTTGCCAGCCCAAAATGATTACTTTAGACAGAGATTTGTATAAGCCATGATTAGCCATCAACTTATCCCACTACCAGAGGACATTCTATTGTCTAGGCCCATATATATATATATATGGGCCTAGACAATAGAATGTCCTCTGGTACATATATATATATATATATATATATATATGGCATTTAAAATTGGCATGCATGAACACATAATTAGAGGAAGATGTTTACATGCAACTGTTAGTGGTCTGTATTATCTCACCTGCAAGACATGCAGTACACAAGGAATGCCAGCAAATGTGGTTCGAAGAGCAAGAGAGCTCCACAACTTCACAAAACCCCTGCAACATATAAAAACGTCTGAAAAGTTCACCTGACTGGTGATTGTAATCCGATAGATGTATTTTTCGTTTTTCAGTCAGGTTACCTTAGTTGTGACATTTCAGCAGTCTTCATCAGACTACCTACCTCTAGATGGCAGCACAGTTGTAGTCATGCAAGGGTGCTGTCACTGATATGCCCCCCCACGAACAGCCTCAGGCTAGGTGGCTCTTCAGGGGGTCATCATAGGTGTGGCAGAAACAGTATTGCCCGGTTTATGCTCTCTCTTATCTTATGAATCCAGATGGCTTCTTTTATACCAAGTGTTTGCCAGTCCTACTCTTTAGCTATGAACATTGCCCTTTCCCAGTGTATGATCTTTTGTCAGCGTGATAGCTGATTTGTATTTCTCCATGTCCGATGTTTTCTTGCTATTTCTGGTGTACGTTCCATCTGCCGATACTCTCTCTATCTTCTCTGTGCTGCTTTATGCAAGTTCCCAAAGCATGTTTAATCTAACTTACAACAGTAATGCCAGGAAACCCCAGACTTTGCTCACTATACACCTGTATTATTATTGTAATTAATTGGCACTGAGGGACTTTGTTGCATTTGTTCTTTAGTTGATGACATTGTAAATGCTCTGGGTGACAGCTATGGGGAACGCAGGCAGCTCAGACCATGAGGTGATCATAATGATCACGGTAGTTTGAGTGCTCGGTCATTCGCTGAATACATGTGAGAACCCATTTGAGCCACAAAAATAATAATTTGTTCATCAAAATTATTTAAATGCACTATTTAATATTATTACTTTGATACACCAATGTAGTTTGGTGACTGCCTAAACACTGTTAAAATGACAAGTTCCCAGGATCCTGCTCTGAATCAATACTGCCCGTTATGTCAAACTGGGAAGAAATCTGGGTAAGTGAACAACCAACAGAAAACTAAAACTGGTTAAGTTACAGTAATGTTTTAATCACTGTTGATCATTCGAATTAACAAAACTTTTAGTTACACTCATGGAAGCAAAGGTGCAGCTTACATAAAAACTAATTGGCAAATGTGAATGGGGCGATGCCGACGTTAAACGTCACAGCAGACATCACGTCGTCTAAACTATGCGTGGGCGATGAAAATGAATTTTATAACTATCGTTATGTAGATATGGGGGAAACATACCATTTGTTATATTTTTTTAATAGATGCACAAGCAGATGTGGTTCGCATTGACAATTGTATGTTTTTGTCTACCTCACTTGCGTAGTGTAGCAGAGTAAGCAGACATTGTGTATTGTGTAATGAACAGTGTGCACATGTATCGCGATATACTTAGTGTTTGGGCCTACACCAGATATTTCACTTATCAGTACCATCTAAGGGGAGAAAACCCCATTGTGTTTTTAGAAGGTCCACGCGTAGGGATCATTAATTGATATAACCATTGCAGAGTCACTGCCTAGTGGTAGAAATCCAACATAGATATCATATTAAAGGCAGTGGAATTCCTTATCTAATGGTATGTATGCGAAATTATTTTCTTCAACCACAACTATTGAGACTACTTACTCTCAACGTTTCGGTTGCCATCGGCAGCCTTCATCAGGAATTTTTGGACAACTAGTTCTTCTGTTCACCAGTTGACTTGGCAAGCAGGCCGTCCCATACATGGCTCAGTCAGTATCCCTCTCGTCTAGATTCATAATTGGAGTCTTTTTGACCCATATGGCCTCTTTAATCCATCTTGCGTTTTTGTTGCTCTCTCTGCCTATCACCTTTGCTCCCTCCCAGTCTATGATATAACTGTACAGCGGATTTTAAAACATCATGTGATCGCTACAGCTGTGAGACCTCATCAAAACATCAGAAGAATACTAGTGCATCTAAAAGACAAAATGTAAGACAGTAGAAAAACAGAGTAGAAAGATAGACTGTGCATACCAGATCCCTTGTAAGAGCTGTAGCCACATGTATATTGGCGAAACAGGGAGAACATTTGGAACAAGACTCAAAGAACACAAGAAGGAAGTTGAGAACATCACAACCAGACAGTTTACCCAGGAACAAAAAGAGAGTCAGCGACGGTAAAGCATAAGTCTGCAACAACAGACCATGCAGACAGAAACAATTGCATCATAGATTGGTGGGAAGCAAAGGTGACAGGCAGAAAGAGCAACAGAAATGGAATATGGATAATAGAGGTCATGTGGATCACAAAGATGACTCCAATCATGAATTGAGACGAGTGAGGATACCGACTGAGCCATGTATGGGATGGCCTGCTTGCCAACTGGTGAGCAGAGGAAGAACTACTTGTCCCAGAATTCCTGATAATGGCTGCCAATGGCCGAAACGTTGAGAGTAAGTAATCTCAATAGTTGTGGTTGAAAAAAATCGCTGCTTATATATATCTACCAACCTGATGAAATTTTTTCACAAATAATGGTATGCATATGGAGGGGTTTGATGTACAATGTGGGTTTTATTTTAAAAATGAATCATTCTTTGACAATTTCTTTGGAAATATTGAAATGACAATAACGTTTTCTATTTTTATTGCAAATAAATTTTTGTTTCATTTTCCTTGTTTCTTCCATAAAACGATACAATCATGCATCATGTGCAAAAAGTTAGGATAATTATCCATTAATATTTGGTTATGGTATGCCAAAGTTCATTGGCCATAACTAAAAATTAGCCTGAAAAATCAAATGTTGTTTTATCAAATAAATGCAGCCCCATTATACCTTCTTTTCAACTAAGGCTGTTGAGTTACTGAATTAATAATGTAATAAGAAATAGCACAAACTTAATGTATAAGCAGTAAGTGATTGCTGGTAGCCATATTGAATTTGAAAATGGCTGCCGAAATGATAATGTTAATACGCAATGTTGTTCAGTTTAGCTGCTTTTTATTGTTCAATGCAATGTTTTGTCATCCTTAATTTACATAAATTGTTATTGTTATCGTCAGTGCTTCAAGTTAAACTTGAATATCTTCCTCCTCCTGTTCTATTTTTTATTCATGCACATCCGGAATTTACACATATCCATGCAATTCAGTACATTGGCAAGGAATTCACAATCTGGTAGTTGATATTTACAAGACAACACTTCCAAAACAGCACTGGGTGGCAGTGGCCCACTCATCCACTCAATAGCCAGTCTGTGTTCATCAAGAGGCTCTCTCATGCTTCTGTCAAGCACATCATTAAGTCAGACATGTCAGATTTTCAGGACACACTTGAAGAAAGTCAAACAACAGTCAAATTCCACAACAAGCCGACAAAGCTAAATTTTAAAACATTTAGTCACTTGAACAAACAACAAAAATCAGCAAAGCACAAACTAAGGAAGTAGTCTTCAAGCAGATAGAAAACTAGTTGGGCATATGATCATTGTTACCCAAAGCAGACTGTGACACAAGAGTGGCATTCTAGCACAAACATTCGCACATCTGTCATGGGCACTTTCAAATGGCAATGGATCATGTAAGACCAGCAAAGCAGCACTTGCTGAGAGCTGGTGAAGAAAGTGTCTCTGGCAGAAGCTATTCCAGAACAGCATTTATCATAGACAGGATGAACCTTGTCCATAAAAGTAAAAATGACAGCATGACTTTTGCACAGCTGGCGGAAATCTCTGTTTCTGAAACAGCACGAGGGTACACACTCTCCGGGAATTGATGTTGAAATCAACATCTATTTGGAGATGTCTATTAAATATGTTGAGTAATCTAGGGTCCAGCGAATGTGTATTCAGTTCAAAAACATTGCACCAGGCAGCAACATCCATCAATGGAGGAAATATCTGTGTAGTTCTTGCAACAAGATTAGCCTCATCATATTTCTTGTGGAAGAAAGGAAGTTACCTAAAAAAGAGAGAAGTGCACCATTACAAATCTCTCTATGTGACTACAGTGAGAATGTTTGTTACAAGATGCCCGAGTCTTCACAAAAGGAAGCTGACACTTGCAGGCTTATGCATGGGTTGTACGTCAGATGCTGTATACAAAGCCATAAACATCTCTGTTGAAGGTACTGATGTCCTCATAATGAGTCTTGGCTTCAACAAGGCTAAATTGTGCTGGACATCGGACAAGTTCATCGATATTGGCAAACTGACTAAATCATTGAGAGGTAGTGTCTGATGCTTTAATTGGTCTCCATGCATTCATGTTTTGATACTGTTAGCAGGTCACAGGAAGACCAATGCCATGAAACAAATGAAAGCAGAGCATGCCTATCAGGAAACCTTCAGCCAGCTTGAAAAATCATGGGATATCACCAGAACCAGCAGTTTACCTGTCAAACATATATGTACCTTTCACCACTTTCACCAACACTTGTAAGATCAATCAACTGTGTTAAACATTGTTCTGTGCCAAACGGGGAGAGGTGAAATCTAGTTAACTTCTACAATGTGAAGACTCCCCCCTACGTGCCTATTCATCAAGCTAATTACCAGGCTGCGATTTTTAAGAGCTGCCATCAGTGCCAGCAATTTGCATTTAATCCAAATGGATGTGGAATCATTGTGGATGGACCACAGATGACGAAGGCAGACTGACCATTGAGTGGATGAGTGGGCCACCATCACCTAGTGCTGTTTTGGAAGTGTTGTCTTGTAAGTATCAACTACCAGATTGTGAATTTACTCATGTGCACGAATATGTTTAAACTTAGGATGTGCATGAATCAGAAAATACAAGAGGTGGAGGAAGATATTCAAGTAGGCGACGATGACAATAACAATTGATGGAAATTATGGAACACAAATACTGTACAATAGAAAGCAGCTCAATTGAACAATATTGAATGTTTATGCACGTTAACAATAAGGGCATTCTGTCTCAAATCAACCAAAATAAAAAAATCTTGTTGTACTCACATTTGTTTATTCAGTCAAAATGTTATCAATTAATGCACTGGTCAATGTAACCACACGTCAAACGACAGGGCTGTAGCTGGACGCTGGTCAATCTAACAACACGTCAAACCACAGGGCTGTAGCTTGAATAGTTTCTGAGATAAAATTGTGTCCTGCGAGCTGCTGCAATGTCTTAGTAATCATACTTCTTGTCCGATTTTCTTCAAGTGACACCCTGTGAAGAATGTTCTCCTTGACTTGACTAGAATATGTTGCACCATCATCACTTAACACGCAGTTAGGCCCTTTTTCACTTCATGTTTTTTTGCAGGGCTCTGTCTGTTCTTCCTCAGTATTATTACCAGCTTTGGGGCATATTATATCCTTTTCCTGGGGAGTCAGCAGTCGGTGTGATATATATATTATATATATTATATATATATATATATACATATATAGAGAGAGAGAGAGAGCGCACCAGCACATGACCTTAATGCTACTGGTGGATGTAGTTGGGGTATGTTAATCTTCACGATGAGGTTTTTATTGAAGGAAATAGGCGAGGACAAATGTTATCCTTAAAGTAATAAAACTGTGAATTCAGAATATAAGTACTTATAACTCTTGTCTTGTATGTCTTGTAATATAAAAGTAATGAGTACATTTCACAATGCATATATACACCTTCCCCTATACACATGTCCAGCATCACCATCGAGCTTGAAGGCCACATTTCATCAAATATACCTTCCAATTTAGCTAAAATTACATTCTAATGTTGTGCTAATATCCCTATATTGTTTCTGCAATGTAAACTGAGTGCTCTTATGCCACAAAAAGAAGTTATGCAACAGAAGTTTTCTTTTTACCAGTAACCAGCAAGTGTCCAGTGTCACCACATTTTGTTTAAAAAAAAAATGTTCTTACTAAAGTATGTGTGAATTGCTTTCATGTGTAGGAAGAACAACATGTATCTGACCACTGTAGTTCCTATGAGTCACTGTTTTCTGCGCTCTGAACAGTGTTTATTCAGTTCCCCACACCCCCCACCCAAGTAACGATGGACACTGTGACGCTGGACACAGCCCAAATTTGTTTCAATTTGTCCCCCCCCGAGGGGATTTGCTTGTACATATGAAATACTTAAAAACGGTGTATGTTTAATATTTTTCTGGTGGTAGGCCTTTCCGTCGGTGATGCTGAACACTCACTTAAAACACTATTCCATAAGTTTGAACTTTAAAATACCATATTTTTCTTCCATTTAGGTTTAGACCCATCATTTTTCAGAATTCCTTCTTTAACACTGTATGAAGGAATGATCATTTGTCTAAACACATATTAATAACATTCATAAATAAATATGGTGGACCCTTATAAACTGGTGATGATGGACACGCAAAGAGTGGTCACTTAGGAAACGTTGCTGTCAAACTTTTTAGACCTGATTTTTATACAATAAGATAAGTTTATTTCAGACTCATTCCTTACTATACCAGCAGCAGTACTAACAACTACATAATAAAATTTTCTGATGACTCGGCTATTCTTAGTCTGTTACATGCTGATTCTGACATTAGTATGTACACTTCTGAAATTGAAAGCTTTGTACATTGGTGTGGCAACAACCACCTCAAACTCAATGTTAGTAAGACCCAAGAGATGATTTTTGATGCTAAATGTATTGTTGCTGATCACTTGCCTGTTGTTATCCATGGTGAAGAAATTGCCCAGATCGGTCAGTACAAATACATAGGTGTCCATCTTGATAACAAACTTGGCTGGAATGTCCATGTTCATAGTGTGTGCTCCAAAGTCCACCAGCGGTTGTATTTTGTCCGAAGACTGAGAGCTTTTGGTGTTAATGAGAAAATACTTGTTCTTTTTTATTGCTCCATTATTGAAAGCATACTGCGCTATGGGATTACTGTCTGGTTTGGCAATATGTCTGTTCAGTCGAAATCACAGCTTTCTTGCTTAATGAGAACTGCCTTGAAAATAACAGGTTCCACATCTCCCATGATCTCCCTTCAGGAGATTTTTGAACAGACATTAAGAAGACAGTCAGTCAAGATTATTTATGATACCAAATATGTTTTACACAATGAATTTCAGCTCCTGCCATCTGACAGATGCTATAGAACTCCTCCGTGCAGGCTTAACATACACAAATACTCATTTGTGCCACTGTCCATTAAATAACTCAACTCATGATGCCTGCTGCAACAGTGTCACTTGTCGTTCCTAGCATAACAAGTAATGTGTATTGCCGAATCATTATTTATGTGTGTATTTATTTTTATTATTATTACTATTATTTTTAGTATGTTTCACTGTCTACTTATCTGCCGCTTTTATACAATGGTTTTATGTATATATTGCAGTCATGTCTGTTCTTACCCGAGACAAATTTCTCAATTCACTATTGAGACAATAAAGAATTATGTTATCTTATCTTATCTAATTAGTGTAAAGTCCTGAGGAAATTAGTGTAAACAATAAACTGGTAGTTGATTTATCCATTTTTTCCACAGCAGAGATGAATACATGTTACTTTTTACAATATTATGAATAATATAATTGCTCATATTCTCTATACGTTTCATAAAATGATATATATTCCTTCTTATAACACATTGGCAGTAAATTATACTGTACACCCCGATACATACCTCAACTGTGTACCCCTGATACATACCTCAACTGTACACCCCCGATATATACCTCAACTGTACACCCCCGATACATACCTCAACTGTACACCCCCGATATATACCTCAACTGTACACCCCCGATACATACTTCAACTGTACACCCCCGATAAATACCTCAACTGTGCTGTATACTCAGAAATAATAAATACAAAAAATTTTGCATGTGGTAGTGATTCCAAGTTTCAAAACCTCAATTGGACATGCTATTTTTGCCATTTTGGCTTGTTTTAATTTAATGTCTACATGTTTGAAAAGGTATATAGATATATCTATATATATATCAGACTTGCTTTAAACATAATAAAAAATATTTATTGTTATCACTGTGTCACAATCTGTTGAATGAACAACTCCCTCACATCAGCATGAAAAAACATTCACTCAACAGACTGGGAAATGGTGCTAACAACTCCCTCACATCAGCATGAAGAACCATTCACTCAACAAACTGTGACACAATGATAACATCACATCAGCATGAAGAAACATTCACTCAACAGACTGTGACAGACTGTGACACAGTGATAATAACTCCATCACATCAGCATTAAGAAACATTCATTCAACAGATTGGGACATAGTGCTAACAACTCCCTCACATCAGTATGATGAAACATTCATTCAACAGACTGGGACAAAGTGCTAACTCCCTAATAACAGCATGAAGAAACATTCAGTCAACAGTGATAACAACACTTTGATAACATGCTAGCAATCTTACCAAAGAATGGGTACACAAACTTATCAACACATGCATATCAGAATGCCGACTGCCAAAGATCTGGTGAAGAGCCACTGGAATTGCCATCCTCAAACCCAACAAGCCAAAGGATGAGCTCAAGAGTTACAGGCTGATCACGTCTGTGCATTCCGTATAAGAGAGCGGAACGCCTTGTCTACAATCATATTGGCCCTGTTGATCGATCCACAACTACCACAGGAACAAGCTGGGTTCCGGCCTGGCATGTCTCCTGTTGATCAAGTGGCAAAATTAACTAATGACATTGAGGAAGGTTTTGATGCAAACCTCAAGAGTGGTACCGTATTTGTCAACTTCAGTGCTGTTTATGACATTGTGTGGTGCCAAGGCCTCATTTTGAAGCTGCTCTGGATGCTTCCAAATAGGCACTAGAGCTCATCTCAAACTGCAGTGTGGTCATGAAAACAAGCGATGGCCAACAAAGCAGACCGAGACGTATCAACAACGGTGTTCCACAAGGGTCCATCCTCTCCCCTCTGCTTTTCAACATACACATTGCAGACTTACCAGAAATAACAGCAAAGAAATATGGCTATGTTGACGACCATGCATTGTTCAAAGTAGACAGAGACTGGAACAACATTAAAGAGATTCGCAGCCAAGACATGTCCACTCTAGCAACTTGGCTGAAACAGTGGCAGCCTTCCACCTGAACAACTGGGAAGCAAAATGTGAACTTAATGTACTCATCAACGCCAGACAACTCACCTTCCAGCCAGCACCAACCTACCTCGGAGTAAAGCTCGACAGGTCATTGACGTACCGTTAATACTTGACCAGGCTCCGGGGCAAGATCACAGCATGGAGTGCATTGATCTGTTGCCTTGGTGGCACTGGATGGGGAGCGAGTACACATACTGTGAGAGCATCAACTAGAGCACTGTCTGGTGCATGCCCCGGCACAGTACTGTGCCCCAGTCTGGTGCAGAAGTACCTACATGCATTTCATGGACACTGATCTCAACACGGCCCTCCGAACTATAACAGGGTGCCTATGCCATATTCCCATTAACCAGCTCCCTGTGATGACTGGTATCGCCCCACCAGCTCTGCCCTGTCTACCAACTACTGAGCTTGTGGGTGTATGAGAACTCGCAGAACTGGATGCAACTACATGCGAGTGGCTCGAGAAGACCAACTTGACATCTGACCCATGATGATGCATACGCAAGAAGAATGCTATAACTAGTAAAAAATATTATATGGATTTAAACAGCTTGATAAAGAATGTCATATAAACAATAGATTTCAACCCAAAAAATATGGCAAGTCTGTATTGATATTGCGAAGGCCTGGTTCTTACCTGTGTTGCACCCGGAGTATAGCTTTGTGTGTCTTTTTGTCGTATTTCAGTACATCAACATTTACACTTTTGCCTGCCTAAAATCAAGAAAAAACTTTGTTGTGCATCATATAATATTTTAGTGACATAATTTGCAACCAGGTGGCAGATTGCAGTTGTTCAGCCACAACTAACCATAACGGGCAACCTTGTCTTTTTCCACTGCATAACTGATTGTATTCCAAGGTGGCAATATTAATAGTGGATTTGTGCAATAAACAGCCTATTCTACATAAATCATTTAGAACTGTTCCACAGTGACCACAATGGCAAAGGTTAGCAAAGGTTATCATATTCACGAGGTGACCATATTATCAGAGTAACCATAAGGTCACACTGCACTGTAATATATAATCCTATGATATGATTGTATGGTTTATAAGCAGATGTATATCAAGAAAACTTAAATATAGTTAATGTGAAATATACCAATAATTATGTGTAACTGAAACCCCCAATTAATGTTAATGTTGGTGTACTCTTTCTGTCTAATGGAACCTCTTTTGGGTTGTTACAACACTGAGACTCAGAGGGACACAGGCTTTGGGATAGTCACATGACAGTGATTGAGAATCTAACCCAGGACGATGTCCAGTAAGTAGCAGTCTCGGAGGCGGGTACAAATAAACTTATTCACATAAGTTTGAACTTTTTGTTATAAGAAGATAAAATATTGAGCTAATCAGGAAATAAGATTTGGCAGACTAACTCCTAAAATTGAGCATTTGACAGCTACGTGAAGTTGCAAGATATGAAACCGTACATCTGCACACAGGTCCTTGTAGTTTGAAAGATAATTACACTTATTTAATATATACATGTACAACATATTTGTGCTTGGGACTCGGCAAGACGTATTTGTCTAACGTTTTCTCTGTTTGGGATAACGTTGAAGTCATTTCCACTCTCCGATTATGATGTTTTTTAAAAGGTAAAGGTACGTTCTTATATAGCGCGGTATCCGGTCCATAGGACTGCTCAAAGCGCTTTACACTTCACCCCCTGGCAGACCTGTTCATTCCAAGGCCATCTCAACTTCTTTGGGAAGCATTCAGCCATGCTGCAATTGCTGCGCGAAGGCTATTCGTTCACATATCCACTACTGTCTGGTTTGCCAGGTACTCATTTATACAGTTGAGTGAACTGTGGCAACGTGGGGTGATCAAACTTGCCAAAGGTTCGAAGCGACTGCAGTGGAATTTGAAACCGGGTTCTCTCGATTGAGAGTCTGGCCTTCTAACCGGTATGCTATCATGCCCCACATGTGACGTTATATTATAAGATGCATTACAAGGGAAAGGTATGTTGTAACTTTACAATGCGTTTATTGAGAAGTACATAACTTGGGCTTTTCAACTGGGTATACTTTATTTACACTGGAGTTAAAGCTATCAGTTCGTAGATAGTTTAGCCATGCAGACATACAGTTTCACCTATATATATTCCATTACTTGGGAGACCACTGATCAAGTTTCACCAGCTTTAGCATCTTTTGTACAGGTACCTGAATATGTAAAATAATTTTTTTGCATGTTCCTTTTGTGATTATATCATATTCTTATTATTTTGACTAGGGTGCCAACCCATGGAAACCTCATGAATCAATTACAGTGAGTTAGTGAATTGTCAAAGCCATGATGGAAGCTGAAATGTATACATGTGTCAAAAATCATTACATAATAGTCATACGTGCTTTAATTTAGTTATGATTCATGTGCTTCATTATATAGTGCCATATGCCAAGGTTCGAGTATACCAGGCTTGTGCCCTAAGCACCATGGTTGGTGTGAAACAGAATTTCAGGAGGACGCTGATGAGGAGCTGGTTAAAGTGGGCTGGACACGTTGAAATCATTGAAGGGGAACTGTTGACAAAGAGAGCAGGTGCATTCAGAGTGGAGGGCAGAAGGAGAAGAGGAAGCCAAGACTGAGATGGGAGGACTGTATGAAGAGAAATTTGGCAGGAGTGGGAGGTGAGTGGAAAATGAGAGCGAGGGATGGGGGAGTGAAGACAGGTGGTGGAGAAAAGTGAAACAAGATCAGTGAAGAAAGAAAACAAAAATTTATGACCAGTATTGGTGCCAGTTTATCCTTCAAGGATAAAGAGGAGAGCAACAATATAATGGTTATGAACATACCAAATGCTGTATGATATTCCAACAGATACATTATGATATTCAAATAGATATGAGCCTGTGACAGAACATGGTGATGTGACAACTTGAGGTTTTTGTGAAAACAATAGAATGTTCTTGTGACAAATGTTCAGTTTGTTTTCTTGCTTGTTGTTCTTAGAATACAATAAAGACATACATATGATAAAACTTTTAAAAAGGTTAATTACTTAGATTTCAGAAAACACGAAACGCTCCACCACAAAGGATTAGTCTTAAAGTTGGCTAGTGGGGTCAAGTAGTTGCCCACATTCATTGCATGTTCATAATGGTGGCGACTCCCAGGAGGCCAGGCAAGTTTTACCATCATGTCCGAATATTTTTAGCCATTACAATCGACTTAAAAAAATTACATCTGATCAGAATTTTCTTTCATCAAAAGTATAAATGTCATCCAGAATGCTAAAACAACTACATATCCAATGATTTGAATCAGCCTCGACAATGAACTCGCTTTGCACATAGTTTCATGTCCATCCAGATACCATCACATATTTTTCTAAATCTAATAAGCAAATAAAGTTATTCTAAACAATGTCACTTTGAGTTTTTTACTCTCAGATGTGACAAATTAATATAATATACAAGTATGGAACAAGTGAATTTGTCTTAACTGGTGTTCACACCAAGTCATTGCACCATGTCCATCATTACAAATGACATCACTTTTTCAAAAAGTGGTTCTGCACACTGGTATTTTCTGTATTTTATATTACATCTGTGGAAAATAGAATGAAGAATAAATTGGAATTATTTTCCAGTGGTTAGTGTCTTAAACCTGTTTTGTTGTGAATGACAGAGCTTTTATTGTGTTGTGCATGATGTTGGACATGACACTAAGTATTAAAATAAATAGAATACACAGTGTACTAGCATTAAATAAACTTGCAAATTTTTCTAAACAGAACTCAGCTAAAAAGCTTTAAAATGGACTAGTAGCTGCCTGGATTGTACCAAAATGTTAAATTTGAAGCATTTTCATGTCCACCATCACAAATAACATTTGTCAGTTAACAAACTATTTCAATGAACAAACCAAAACCAAACCAAAAATGTTTCCATTCATTATTTTAACACCCAAGGCTAATATAAAATGCTGCCAGGAAAACATAAAAGGCCTGAGTAAAAAGGTATTTTGAAATTTTATTGTGATGTCCCCTTTTTGTCACAGGTTTATATGTATTACTAGCTGAGTTACTCAGTGTTGCACGGGGAGAAATGGCAGCAATAGGTATTTTCCACGAATCTAACTTACTATGTAGGTCAGTGACTGCTCTTTTCTAGTTAAAGCTGCAGTAAATTGGTATAAAAAGAATGTGCTTTCAAAATGTGCAATTGAGAAATGACCATACACTATATGTATTGGATGATTAACTATTGCAGTACACTGATGTGTACATGTTCGTGGATCAGAGTAGAAGTGCAATTATGAAGACTGATTGAGACAAACATACCTCACCAAATAGCATCTGAAGTGAAATGATAGTCCAAACTTTGAATTCAGCTGCAGTCACTGTTAGGTCAGCACCATCCTCTAACTCTCTGTAACATATTTCACAACATACAAACAACATCCAAGAAAATGTTTTAGTGAATACCATAATAACAAGGAAAACCAGTTAAAATGCAACATTTTGAAACCGATATTTTGCAGCTGTTTATCCATATACTAAGCACACACAAAAAAATTGTTGACAAAGCAGACTAAGCAGCTCAACATTGAGTAAGATGGAAGAACCTTTGGTGAAGAAGCAGACTAGGCAGTACAACATGGAGTGAGGTGGGAGAATCTGTGGTGAAGAAGCAGACTAAGCAGTTCAACATGGTGTGAGGTGGGACAATCTGTGATGAAGAAGCAGGCTAAGCAGTTCAACATGGAGTGAGGTGGGAGAATCTGTGGTGAAGAAGCAGGCTAAGCAGTTCAACATGGAGTGAGGTGGGAGAATCTGTGGTGAAGAAGCAGACTAAGCAGTTCAACATGGAGTGAGGTGGGAGAATCTGTGGTGAAGAAGCAGACTAAGCAGTTCAACATGGTGTGAGGTGGGACAATCTGTGATGAAGAAGCAGGCTAAGCAGTTCAACATGGAGTGAGGTGGGAGAATCTGTGGTGAAGAAGCAGGCTAAGCAGTTCAACATGGAGTGAGGTGGGAGAATCTGTGGTGAAGAAGCAGACTAAGCAGTTCAACATTGAGTGAGGTGGGAGAATCTGTGGTGAAGAAGCAGACTAAGCAGTTCAACACTGAGTGAGGTGGGAGAATCTGTGGTGAAGAAGCAGACTAAGCAGTTCAACATTGAGTGAGGTGGGAGAATCTGTGGTGAAGAAGCAGACTAAGCAGTTCAACATTGAGTGAGGTGGGAGAATCTGTGGTGAAGAACCAGACTAAGCAGTTCAACATGGAGTGAGGTGGGAGAATATGTGGTGAAGAAGCAGACTAAGCAGTTCAACATGGAGTGAGGTGGGAGAATCTGTGGTGAAGAAGCAGACTAAGCAGTTCAACATGGAGTGAGGTGGGAGAATCTGTGGTGAAGAAGCAGACTAAGCAGTTCAACACTGAGTGAGGTGGGAGAATCTGTGGTGAAGAAGCAGACTAAGCAGTTCAACATTGAGTGAGGTGGGAGAATCTGTGGTGAAGAAGCAGACTAAGCAGTTCAACACTGAGTGAGGTGGGAGAATCTGTGGTGAAGAAACAGACTAAGCAGTTCAACACTGAGTGAGGTGGGAGAATCTGTGGTGAAGAAGCAGACTAAGCAGTTCAACATTGAGTGAGGTGGGAGAATCTGTGGTGAAGAAGCAGACTAAGCAGTTCAACATTGAGTGAGGTGGATGAATCTGTGGTGAAGAAGCAGACTAAGCAGTTCAACATTGAGTGAGGTGGGAGAATCTGTGGTGAAGAAGCAGACTAAGCAGTTCAACATGGAGTGAGGTGGGAGAATCTGAAGAAGCAGACTAAGCAGTTCAACATTGAGTGAGGTGGTAGAATCTGTGGTGAAGAAGCAGACTAAGCAGCTCAACATTGACTGAGGTGGGAGAATCTGTGGTGAAGAAGCAGACTAAGCAGTTCAACATTGACTGAGGTGGGAGAATCTGTGGTGAAGAAGCAGACTAAGCAGCTCAACATTGAGTGAGGTGGGAGAATCTGTGGTGAAGAAGCAGACTAAGCAGTTCAACACTGAGTGAGGTGGAAGAATCTGTGGTGAAGAAGCAGACTAAGCAGTTCAACATTGAGTGAGGTGGGAGAATCTGTGGTGAAGAAGCAGACTAAGCAGTTCAACACTGAGTGAGGTGGGAGAATATGTGGTGAAGAAGCAGACAAAGCAGTTCAACACTGAGTGAGGTGGGAGAATCTGTGGTGAAGAAGCAGACTAAGCAGTTCAACATGCAGTGAGGTGGGAGAATCTGAAGAAGCAGACTAAGCAGTTCAACATTGAGTGAGGTGGTAGAATCTGTGGTGAAGAAGCAGACTAAGCAGTTCAACACTGAGTGAGGTGGAAGAATCTGTGGTGAAGAAGCAGACTAAGCAGTTCAACATGGAGTGAGGTGGGAGAATCTGTGGTGAAGAAGCAGACTAAACAGTTCAACATGGAGTGAGGTGGGAGAATCTGTGGTGAAGAAGCAGACTAAGCAGTTCAACACTGAGCGAGGTGGGAGAATCTGTGGTGAAGAAGCAGACTAAGCAGTTCAACATTGAGTGAGGTGGGAGAATCTGTGGTGAAGAAGCAGACTAAGCAGTTCAACACTGAGTGAGGTGGGAGAATCTGTGGTGAAGAAAGACTAAGCAGTTCAACACTGAGTGAGGTGGGAGAATCTGTGGTGAAGAAGCAGACTAAGCAGTTCAACACTGAGTGAGGTGGGAGAATCTGTGGTGAAGAAGCAGACTAAGCAGTTCAACATTGAGTGAGGTGGAAGAATCTGTGGTGAAGAAGCAGACTAAGCAGTTCAACATTGAGTGAGGTGGGAGAATCTGTGGTGAAGAAGCAGACTAAGCAGTTCAACATGGAGTGAGGTGGGAGAATCTGAAGAAGCAGACTAAGCAGTTCAACATTGAGTGAGGTGGTAGAATCTGTGGTGAAGAAGCAGACTAAGCAGCTCAACATTGACTGAGGTGGGAGAATCTGTGGTGAAGAAGCAGACTAAGCAGTTCAACATTGACTGAGGTGGGATAATCTGTGGTGAAGAAGCAGACTAAGCAGCTCAACATTGAGTGAGGTGGAAGAATCTGTGGTGAAGAAACAGACTAAGCAGTTCAACACTGAGTGATGAGGTGGGAGAATCTGTGGTGAAGAAGCAGACTAAGCAGTTCAACACTGAGTGAGGTGGGAGAATCTGTGGTGAAGAAGCAGACTAAGCAGTTCAACATTGAGTGAGGTGGAAGAATATGTGGTGAAGAAGCAGACTAAGCAGTTCAACATGGAGTGAGGTGGGAGAATCTGTGGTGAAGAAGCAGACTAAGCAGTTCAACACTGAGTGAGGTGGAAGAATCTGTGGTGAAGAAGCAGACTAAGCAGTTCAACATTGAGTGAGGTTGGAGAATCTGTGGTGAAGAAGCAGACTAAGCAGTTCAACACTGAGTGAGGTGGGAGAATCTGTGGTGAAGAAGCAGACTAAGCAGTTCAACATTGAGTGAGGTGGTAGCATCTGTGGTGAAGAAGCAGACTAAGCAGTTCAACATTGAGTGAGGTGGGAGAATCTGTGGTGAAGAAGCAGACTAAGCAGTTCAACATTGAGTGAGGTGGGAGAATCTGTGGTGAAGAAGCAGACTAAGCAGTTCAACACTGAGTGAGGTGGGAGAATCTGTGGTGAAGAAAGACTAAGCAGTTCAACACTGAGTGAGGTGGGAGAATCTGTGGTGAAGAAGCAGACTAAGCAGTTCAACACTGAGTGAGGTGGGAGAATCTGTGGTGAAGAAGCAGACTAAGCAGTTCAACATTGAGTGAGGTGGAAGAATCTGTGGTGAAGAAGCAGACTAAGCAGTTCAACATTGAGTGAGGTGGGAGAATCTGTGGTGAAGAAGCAGACTAAGCAGTTCAACATGGAGTGAGGTGGGAGAATCTGAAGAAGCAGACTAAGCAGTTCAACATTGAGTGAGGTGGTAGAATCTGTGGTGAAGAAGCAGACTAAGCAGCTCAACATTGACTGAGGTGGGAGAATCTGTGGTGAAGAAGCAGACTAAGCAGTTCAACATTGACTGAGGTGGGAGAATCTGTGGTGAAGAAGCAGACTAAGCAGCTCAACATTGAGTGAGGTGGAAGAATCTGTGGTGAAGAAACAGACTAAGCAGTTCAACACTGAGTGATGAGGTGGGAGAATCTGTGGTGAAGAAGCAGACTAAGCAGTTCAACACTGAGTGAGGTGGGAGAATCTGTGGTGAAGAAGCAGACTAAGCAGTTCAACATTGAGTGAGGTGGAAGAATATGTGGTGAAGAAGCAGACTAAGCAGTTCAACATGGAGTGAGGTGGGAGAATCTGTGGTGAAGAAGCAGACTAAGCAGTTCAACATTGAGTGAGGTGGGAGAATCTGTGGTGAAGAAGCAGACTAAGCAGTTCAACACTGAGTGAGGTGGGAGAATCTGTGGTGAAGAAGCAGACTAAGCAGTTCAACACTGAGTGAGGTGGGAGAATCTGTGGTGAAGAAGCAGACTAAGCAGCTCAACATTGAGTGAGGTGGGAGAATCTGTGGTGAAGAAGCAGACTAAGCAGTTCAACATTGAGTGAGGTGGGAGAATCTGTGGTGAAGAAGCAGACTAAGCAGTTCAACACTGAGTGAGGTGGGAGAATCTGTGGTGAAGAAGCAGACTAAGCAGTTCAACACTGAGTGAGGTGGAAGAATCTGTGGTGAAGAAGCAGACTAAGCAGTTCAACATTGAGTGAGGTGGGAGAATCTGTGGTGAAGAAGCAGACTAAGCAGTTCAACACTGAGTGAGGTGGGAGAATCTGTGGTGAAGAAGCAGACTAAGCAGTTCAACATTGAGTGAGGTGGTAGCATCTGTGGTGAAGAAGCAGACTAAGCAGTTCAACATTGAGTGAGGTGGGAGAATATGTGGTGAAGAAGCAGACTAAGCAGCTCAACATTGAGTGAGGTGGGAGAATCTGTGGTGAAGAAGCAGTGTTGTGTAATTCTAATTATTACCCATACTTTTTACATGCATATCTCATTTTAAATTTTTGTGAACATTCGCATTCAAATATCATCAGTCACTTCTCATCCTCATTTCTCTTTGCACCTTAGGAGGCACATGACTTCCACAAAAGATGCTTTCGATCTGCAGCCTGCTTGGTGTTATGTGTTGCCAGTGATGTTTGTTTTGCGATGCAAGCTCTTCATTGATGATTGTCTTCCCCTAGAATCTACTGGATTTATTTATACCAATACAAAACTTCAGCAAATATTTAGACAACAGTAAGACCAAACACACAACTTACACTACAACCTTGATATAGTAACATGGTGTTGGTCCCTTGTTCAGTATCTTTTCATATGCCATGTTGTCACTGAAAACAGGATTCATAATTTATGACAGCATAAACAAGGAAATTAAATAATGGTAAAATGTTCTGGATCAACTCAACAATTGTTTAATAAAAAATGGATTTGAAGTGAGTAGCTTTTTTGTGTAGCTTTTCAATGTAACTACAACCATTTTGTAGCTAAATCTAGTTGGTTTAAATTTTTTTTGGGCAAAACGTGTCAAACAAAATGTTGGCACCCCAACACAGCCCCGGCCTGTGGATCCTAACATTCATCTTTAATAGTGCCTATTCATGTTGTTTTACCTGGATGAAGTTGCTACATCTAACAACCCTACAGTCCCTAAAGATCTACCCAGTAGGACTGGATGCAATGCTACATCTAACCCTACCGATCTACCCAACAAGACTGTACGCAGTTGCCTCAACTAACCCTACAGATCTACCCAACAGGACTGTATGCAGTTGCCACATCCAACCCTACCGATCTACCCAACAAGACTGGATGCAATGCCACATCTAACCCTACAGATCTACCCAACAGGACTGTACGCAATTGCCTCATCTAACCCTACAGATCTACCCAACAGGACTGTATGCAGTTGCCACATCTAACCCTATAGATCTACCCAACAGGACTGTATGCAGTTGCCTCATCTAACCCTACAGATCTACCCAATAGGACTAGATGCAGTTGCCACATCTAACCCTACAGATCTACCCAACAGGACTGTATGCAGTTGCCACATCTAACCCTACAGATCTACCCAATAGGACTGTATGCAGTTGCCACATCTAACCCTACAGATCTACCCAACAGGACTGTACGCAGTTGCCACATCTAACCCTACAGATCTACCCAACAGGACTGTATGCAGTTGCCACATCTAACCCTACAGATCTACCCAATAGGACTGTATGCAGTTGCCACATCTAACCCTACAGATCTACCCAACAGGACTGTACGCAGTTGCCACATCTAACCCTACAGATCTACCCAACAGGACTGTACGCAGTTGCCACATCTAACCCTATAGATCTACCCAACAGGACTGGATGCAGTTGCCACATCCAACCCTACAGATCTGCCCAACAGGACTGTATGCAGTTGCCTCATCTAACCCTACAGATCTACCCAATAGGACTAGATGCAGTTGCCACATCTAACCCTACAGATCTACCCAACAGGACAGTATGCAGTTGCCTCATCCAACGGGATGCCCATGGGCTGAAACGACTGTAGCTGAATTCAATACTGATGCAGATTTCAAGTAGGCCGAACCATCCATCAGCATGGGCCAAAACGACTAGGTTGAAGCATCCGTTGGCATGAGCATCTGTAAAGCCATCTAACGCTAGATCAATCTATCTAACTAACAAGACTGGATGCAATTATACAGAGATGCCAACTTCTAACCATATGTCAGAGTAATGATGTCACGGCAAAGCCCCGGCGGCGACTGACGAATGTGGTCGCCGCAACAGGTGAAGGTGTTTGCGGAGGAGTGTATGGGGGGTATCCCCTCTCCCATTTGGGGAGTGGGGAATGATGCTCCGTGATGCATTTAAAAGCCATCTGAGCACTAATTGGATAGTACAAAATTAAGTTTTTAAAGAAAAATATTAATAATTTTTGCTAAACATCAATGTTTCATAATGCTTTATCAAATGGTTTCATTATCAGATGACAGGCTTTCATTCCAATAGCAAAATGTAAATCATTATCAAGAACTGAATGTGGAGTAGGCCTACATAAGTCAGAACTGGTGTAAATTTATATAAAGAATGCACACTGCATCATACCATACATGCATTTTAAAACATACATTTTAACATATAAATAACAATGATCAAGTGTGATTCACTGTGAAGAACAGAAGAACACTTGTCATGAATATGTCAATGCCAGGCTATAGTATGGTATCGTCAATGACCATGCCATGCCATGTACTGATGATGTAGTTCAAACAAACATCCTATACTAGAGACATTGTTGTAGTTGGGTGCTGTAAAAGTATTTGATTATCCTAACTGGTATTGGCAGAAAGCTTCGTGATAAGCCTATACACCAAAAATGACATCAACTAAATGATTTAATTCATGTTTATTTTGACCATTTGTACAAGTTGAAATAATTAATACAGATCACAAACATAAAGGTCAGGGAGACTTTCATTAAGACAAGCATGGAAGCCACCTTTTGTCAAAATAACTAATAATAATGTAACATCAAAAGGCATTATCTAATCAATCACCAATGTTCAGTACAATAATAATTTGTTTTTATCTGTACAAAATAGTATTAAACATAATTACCTCTCAAGAAACTTGGTATTCAATCTGAATATTTTGACCGCATCCCGTGGTCTTCTTCAGCAGACTGAAGTTATGGATGTGTCACATGACCAATGTCATGTGACACAAGCTGGAGCAGGACTTGTGGGAGCTCCTGGCCAACATCTCGGTTCAACGTAGGTTTTTCTCTGTGGATGTTAATCACCTCCTTTATTTTCCTCCTGTGCCAGTTCTCCTCAAGGTCTTGAATTTTAACGTCCTTCATAGAACACTGATGTCCTGTGTTCAATTTGTGTTCATTTATAGATGATAGGGGTTGGCGACAAGATAGATGTTCTTTAATTCTTGTACCAAGTGTTCTGGCTGTTTCTCCTATATAGTGTTGGTCACATTCTGGGCATTGTATGTCATATGCTATCCCACACTTTGCTGCCTTTGCTGTTCTGTCTTTTGGGTGTACCAACAGAGACCTTAGGGTGTTGATAGGTTTGTGGTAAACTGGGATGTCATAGGACTTGAAAATCCTTGCTACTTGTTCTGATAGTTTACTAACGTAGGACAGACCTATGGCATGTTGTCTTCTGCTGGTTTCTGTAGTGGTGTTCTCCTTCTTTCTCCTTGGTTGCGTGATGTTAAACATCCAAGTTTGTAACCATTTGCTTTCAGCACTTCCTTGATTTGATCCACCTGTATGTTCTTGTCCTCCTCTTCTGTTACCAGGTTTTCTGCCCTTTGGAGGAGTGTCCTAACCACTGATCGTTTGTGTTCTAAGTGGCGATTAGAATCCCAGGTCGAATACTGGTCTGTGTGGGTTGCTATATCTTAACCTTGGTTGATCCATCATCTTTCAGGCATATACATATGTTTAGAAAGGTTAATTAATTGTCTTGTTCTGATTCTACCATGAACTTAATGTTGTCGTCCATCGAGTTCAGATGGTGTGTGAAAGGTTCTACTTCGCTCTCTTGTAACACTGTGAATGTATCATCTACATATCTCAACCAGATGTCTGGAGGATGAGATGCTTCCCTGATGACTCTTTCTTCAAAATGCTCCAGGTATAGGTTCGTCACTATCGGAGACACTGGTGAACCCATGGCTGCTCCCTTCTTCTGTTTGTAGTAACTTCAGTCTGCTGAAGAAGACAGTGGGATGCGGTTGAAATATTCAGATCGAATGCCAAGTTTCTTGAGAGGTAATTATGTTTAATATTAATAACTGAGAAACCGGATCATTTATCCATTCAAGGATAATAGAATAGTATTTTATCCTAGTTATATATAATAGTCAATTACTATTATATTTTGTTTGCGTCTTATTCCAACTGCTAGTATATCTGGTGCAGACCAGAGAGCAGAAAACAAGCCATTACTCAAACATGGCAAGACCTGTTTAAGTTTTTGGCTTAAGAAAATACCTGCTGAAGGATTAGCCAATTACTCCCTTTTGTTGTGTTGCAACACAAGGGCGAGGTTTCAGATCTCTGCAGGCAGACCAATTGTACATGTTTACTTAAGAGTAGATGCTTGCAGGTGCTACAACGTCTACTGAATTAAAAATAAGCTCATCGTTTAAATGGAAGTCAGTCTTAAGAGTGACTACATATTCCGACATTTGCATGTATAAATTTACATAGAAAAATATACCATTTTATACAAATTGATTAATTAATTTTCAATTCAACTCTCTCTGCAGAGTTCAATTCAATTAGGAATTGAGCCCAGGTCTGGTACTGCTGTAAGTAGTATAACTCACGGAATGATAGCATATTTTATTAGAGCACTTTGGTGTTGGTAATTACATCCAAAACAATAGATGCATGGACAAATTATTCAAACATTTTTTTTTTCAAACTGGAATGAAATTATGAGACGCATCCTTGATAGAGTTCATCATTACCATCGTGCTGTATTTCATCAACCAAAAAATACTTTCAGGGGAAGAAACTTATGTCAAATAGTAATTACATATTGCAAAACGATATCTACTTCTATGTAAAGCCTGAAACCACCTGCTGTCATTTCGAAGTTTGGGCAATTTGCTTATATCTTTCGGAAAAGATACTAAAGGCAATTGGTCCCTTCTATCTGATGTCTATGCCAGGGGATGTAAAAGATCCCACACAGGGGCAAATGTGTAATCTGCTGTGGACTCGTGAGCCACTGCAGGAGAATCCATGACACGGCTCAATCAATTCTGCTAACCACCTCCCAAGAGGATATGACTGAATGAAACCTAAAGCAGTCTTAGTGATGAAAACTGTGATTAAAAACAGTACCAAAAATATCACAATTTCAGCGAGAATTTTACTAAGGACAAAAGTGTTGTGAACAAATTATTTTCTGGGAATTCCTTGATATTTATGCCCTAAATATATTTTGTGTGTGTTCTAATTCAGCCCATGCTGACGGATGGTTCAGCCCACGCAGATGGATGGTTTGACCCACTTCGCTGAAAACCATGTCAGTATTGAATTCAGCTACGGTTGATTCGGCCCATAGTAGTGGAATTTCAGTCATAGTCATGCTGTTCTACTTACGAACCGGGGGTGGAGACGTGATGGCACGTGCCGTTCTACTTACAGAAGGGTTAATATTAGCCGGCTGTTAATACATATCTTTAGGCATTAATTACTTCAGTTTGTATCATTATTTCATAATGTCAAGCGCTTTCCACACACACATATATATATATACGTGTATATAAATATATTTGCATATATATAAATTATGTATATATATATATAATTTAGTGTATAACATTTCCCAGTTGCAATACGCAAGTCGCAAATAGTCAAGTCAGTCAAATTAGCGAAATAATGAAAGTAATATTAAACAATAATTTACATATATAAATTATGTATATGTATATATATATATATATATATATATATATATAAAATTTAGTGTATAACATTTCCCAGTTGCAATACGCAAGTCGCAAATAGTCAAGTCGGTCAAATTAGCGAAAATAATGAAAGTAATATTAAACAAGGTCCACGCCCACAGAGCCCATTTCTCAGTTAGAATACGAAAGTCGTTTCTGTGACGCTTTGTTGTTCGGTAGAATACAACAGTTATTGTACTCAGAAAAACGTGCTATAAAAGATTGTAGACATGTGCGTATTTATTGAAACCGGAAACATCCAAAACTAAGTCAACAGGGTTCAGATTACAATTAACAGCTAATCGTCACAGTTTCGGCCCATGGAGCCCGCTGGCATCGGTTGTATACACGGTTGATTTGGCCCATGTGAGTGAGAACACTACACGGTTCACCAGTTGCGAAAATGGTTGGTTCGGCCCATGGGCCAAACCCATTATGGGCTGAAATATCCGACACCCCTCCACAGTCCACACTACTCACCGTTCCAAAAAATGTGCACAGATAACCAAACCCATTTCAAAACAACCACATGTGTCAGTTACTCGTACTACAGTCAATCAGGAGTCAAAGGTCCATGGAGCCTGCTGGCACCGGTTGCATACAAGGTTGATTCGGCCCTTGCGAGCAAAAACACTACGGTTCACTGGTTACGAAAACGGTTGGTTCGGCCCACTGGCTGAACCCATTATGGGCCGAAATATCCAACACCTTTGTTCACGTATACTGGTCAGCGTCAAATTCGAGATATTTAATAAAATATGCCATTTTAAAAAAAATCTGTAGAAACGTTTTGTGCAAGGGCTTGACATACCAATTCACTAACAGCTATCGAATCGAATGCTGACAACAGGTGCCACGAAACAAAGCTCCCACTTAAATTTTAACTAAATACTCTAGGTGTTTAAAAAAGTGTCACTGCGGTAAGGCACAATGCATTAAATGTGCAAACACCACATGTCCGTTTGATAACGTTCCTGTGACGATTATTTTAAATAGTTGCATACATTTTCATCCACTAAAATGAAATACGGCATATTTACGTCAAGGCCACCAACAACTGAGAGGGTAGAAAACATCATGGGTTTGGGGCAAGGGTGGATCTGTTTTAGTACATATATGGACAAAGAATGTAGAGAGGGAGAGTAGAGCTGCCATCAGGGATGAGAGTGGAGAAGAAAAAACTTGAAATTATATTTGTGTGGCAAAGCCACACCTAACGCGGGGGGAGTCCAGAGGGGGTGCAAATCTTGAAGAGCGCAGGATACTTGCCGGATGAGGATACAGCAGCACCACCAAGTGTCCATTCTGGTTGTACTTGCCGGAGGAGGATACAACAGCACCACCAAGTGTCCAGTCTGGTTGTATTTGTTGGAGGAGGATACAGCAGCACCACCAAGTGTCCAGTCTGGTTGTACTTGTTGCCTCAAGCAAAGCACCGTCAATATGGAACTGCCTCACCTCTAAGTCATAAGCAAACTCCTCATTCTCTTAGAGAACATTGGCCCCCAGAGATGGCAGAGCCAACATGTAATGCACTGCCTTATCTTCACCTTTCACGATAGGATCAAGTGCGGCCAAATGATGCAAGTGCTTATTTGTGACGACAGGCATGGCACCACAATGACCACATGTATATGTAGTCTGACACAGTTCAACCCCCTCCATAATTATACATTCCGCACACCTACAAATTTTGGCAGTAATCAGCTTGAAATTAATAAAATATCAGATTGAATAACATAGTGTTCCAGTAAAATTGGAATGGACCTATGTTTACGTGATGCTAAAAAAAAAAAATAGTCTGAAAGAATCAGCAAGTGAACATATAATGATGAATCAGCCAAGAGAAAGGAGTTTTGTCAAAATGCAAAGATCCGTATTGAAAGCAGTTTTGTGGCTAAATCGCACTTCTACAGAGTAAAAATATTATTGCATATGATAACAGAATGCTCTCTAATATCTGTCTGTTATATTATTTGCAATGGATGGCATTTAAAGCAGTTCATATCAATTGGATTTTTATTTGATCTTGCGATTACATGTCCAAGCAGTCTGCTAGATCTTGGCATCTGCGCAGAATCAGTTGCGAGTTGATATACAGGGCTGCCTACTTCACCAAAACAAATTCCGTAATGCCCCCCCAAAAAAATATAGGTCCACTCCAGTTACCGCTCGCCCACATCACTAGCCTTTACATGAAGTAGATATAGTCTTCACACGCGAGTAATACTGGTAATACTGTACCACCCACAATTAAAACATAATAACTTTGGTAATTATTATTATAAAAGTACGAATGAGGTATCATTTCGTTGGATGCTAAGATACTCGTTACTATAATAGGTTGATAATAACTACTACACTGCTCCTTAACTAATGCTGCTTTGTGTCCTCTGGTTCTACTGCCTTCTTTAAGTTTGAAAAACATATTCCTATCAACATCCTCATAACCGTTCACTATTTTAAACACTTCTATTTGGTCTCCTGGTCTCTAGTGTTGTTAAACCACATTGTAATAAGCGACTTTCGTAACTAAGGTCTCTTAATTCTGGAATCATCTTAGTTGCTCTTCTTTGTATTCTTTCTAGCTTATCTATGTCTTTTTTACGATATGGCCTCCATGCTTGAATACAATATTCCAAATGTGGTCTAACTATTGCTTTGTACAGGGGTACAATTAGATGTTTCTCCTTATACGTGATAGTTCTCCTAATTAGCCCTAGAATTTGATTTCCTTTCGAAGCAGCAATCCCACATTGCTCTGAAACTTTCATGTCAGCATTAAATGTTACTCCTAAATCCTTTTCTTGTGTGGTTCTACCTAGTACAGCATCCCCCATTTTATATTCCTCGTCCATATTTCCATGTCCTATGTGTATACATTTACACTTCCCAAAATTGAATAACATTTGCCATTTTTCTGACCATTTAACTAATTTTTCTAGATCATCCTGTAAACTTTGTTTATCTGTATCATTAGTAACCTTTCTGAATACTTTTGTGTCATCTGTAAATTTGAGTACTTTGCTAGATATGTCATCCTCCAAATCATTTATATATATTAAAAACAGTATAGGGCCTAACACTGATCCCTGTGGTACCCCACTCAAAACAGATTTCCAATTTGAAATCTTACCATTTACTATTACTCTCTGTCTTCTGTGTGTAAGCCACTTTTCTATCCAGTTGATTACATCATTGCCTATACCATGGGCTTTTAGTTTAAGTAACAATCTTTGATGTGGCACTTTATCGAAAGCTTTCTGAAAATCTAAGTGACCCGTCATCTACCCACTTTGTAATTTCTTCTAAAAAACATAAGAGATTGGTTAGACATGACCTTGCTTTTAGGAATCCATGTTGAGATGTATTTATTAATTTATGTTTTATGAGTAATTCCACCATGTGGTCTCTAATTAATGTTTCAAGTAATTTACATACAACTGATGTTAAACTCACTGTTCTGTAATTTTCTGGCTTCTTCCTCGATCCCTTCTTAAATAGCGGCGTAATGTTTGCTTCTTTCCATTCTGAAGGAACTATTCCTTCTTCTAGTGACAAGTTAAATAAGTTTGCAAGTGGTGTACTAATTTGATCAACAATTTCCTTTAGCAGTTTTGGTGGTATCCCATCAACTCCAGGTGATTTATTATCTTTCATCTTCTTAATTTTCTTTGCTATCATTTCAGGAGTTACAAATAACTGCCCTAAATGTTCTGATTTATTGCCCTCAAATTTAGTCAATGGAACTGGAAGTGAGCTGATATCTTCTGTGGTAAAAACTGAGCTAAAATACTCATTCAGGACCTCTGCCATTTGGAACCCATCTGAAATTATGTTTTCACTGTTGTTTTCCAGTGGTCCGACCTTATCTCGAACTTTCTGTTTACTCCTTACATAAGCATAGAAACTGTTGCTGTCATTTTTTTATATTACCTGCCAATTTTTGTTCAAAGGTTCTTTTAGATTATCTAATTTCAGTTGTAGCTAGGTTAAGTGCTTCTTTATAGTTTGTGTAGTCTTCTACATTTCCAGTGTGTTTATAGACCTTCCACAGCATCTGTTTGTGAGCAATTTTTCTAATAGCTTCTTTTGACAGGTGTTTTTTCCTGGATCTTTTCCCTTGTTTTCTTAATGGAATAAATTTCTCAATAAAGCCCTCAATCTCATATTTTAAACAAGTCCAGCATTCTGTTGCTGTCTTGTTCTTCAGCAAGTTATTCCAATCTATATTTGCTAGATATGTTCTCATTACTTTATATTTGCCTTTGTTGAAGTTCCTCCTCCATTGTTTTTTATATGTATTCCCTGTCTTTACTTTTATATTAAAATGGATTTGGTTATGGTCACTTGAACCCAAAGGTTCGTGTACATTAACATTGTCAACTATTTCATTTTGACAAAATTAAATCTAACACATTCCCACCTCTGGTTGGTTCCAAGACATGTTGAGTAAGGAAACAATCCTGTGTTAGAAGTAGAAACTGATGGTCGTCACCTCCAGCACTCTCTAATGATTCCCACTGTATATGCAACAAGCAACGTACTGAAATTTGCAGATGACACAAAAGCGTTTAGAAAGGTTGATGGTGATAAACAACATTTACAAAACGATCTAGACAAATTAGTTAAATGGTCTGAAAAATGGCAGATGTTATTAAATTTTGGGAAATGTAAATGCCTACTTACAAGACATGGGAACTTGGATATAAATTATAATATGAGATACTGTTCTAGGTACTACTATAAAAGAAAAGTACAAGTTTATGAATAACAATAAGTGCTGATATGAAAGTTTCATAACAGTGTGGTATTACTGTTTCAAAGGGTAATCAAATTCTTGGGTTGATTAGGAGAAACATAACATACAAGGAAAAAAGCTAATTACACCTCTGCATAAAGCAATAGTTAGACCTCATTTAGAATATTGTATACAAGCGTGGAGACCATATTGTAAGAAGGATATAGATACGCTTGAAAGATTACAGAGGAGAGCAACTAAAATTATTGCAGAACTGAGAAACGTTAGGTAAGAACAACACCTAAAAGAATGTGGTTTAACAACCCTAGAGACAAGGAGGTTAAGTCTTAAGAGGAGATCAGTTTGTAGTTTTTAAGATATTGAATGGGTAGGAAAATATTGATAGAAATATGTTTTTCTCACTCAAGAAAGACAGTAGAACTAGAGTACATGAGGTAAAATTAGTAAAGGATCAGTGTAGATTGGATATAAGGAAGTACTTATTCTCACAGAGCCTCAAACAAGAATAAATTAATGGAACAAATTGTCTACGCCGATGGACTGTGTAACTGCAGCGTGAATATGTTTAACGAGGTCTATGTTTAAAAACAAGGTTGACACATATCTCAAGAGGGCGGGTTACATGTAGATGAACTTGCCATCTGAGCCTTTGCGTTGGCTTGGAAGTTGGATGGCAAATTTTAAACGACGTCGTGATATAACAGTCAGTCGCTAACTCACTGTTCCTCGTTATGTTAATTAAATATTTAACACTGAAGCCATGCAAACACTAAATCATACCATAATGAAATCACGTGGAATAACCAATGAATAAGAAACGTCGAGAAACACCTACTTTCCTATATACCAGCACAACACGTGTGAAGAGTAACCAGGAAGCTTAACGGCGAAATAAACAACGGTCCCTATTTTGCATGCGCAGAAGACTAAACCAGTAATGGGAGCGCATATTATTTAACCGGATTTATTCTTTGCGATGTTTAAGTAATTTTATCTAGTTTATGCACAAAGCATTGTCGGTACTTTTGCAATTTAGCCCCGCATCCAATTAACCATGAAAACGGTCACATACGGTCACCAAACTTCTCACATTATAAGGCATAGGGTTCAGCCTACAGTTACATTTCCCATTGGTGGCCATGTTAACGTTTTTGCAAAATTATAAGAAAACGTGACCATAAAAAAATTCTTACAGTTTTCACCAGCCGCTGCCATCATCCCACTGACATGCTGGTCGAGTTTTGTAAAAAATTAGACATTTCTAACTCTTGTAATATGCCTGTATGTGCGTAGGCAAAGTCAATCTGTAGCAGAGACAAAGAGTGGGGCGAAAAATTTTGCCTAGTATGTGCGATACCCCTCAATGTTTGCCAATATTGGCATGAATTACGATGCACATGTGTCTAATCGCCAAAAAAAATCACAAATATCCTTCCGCCTATTAAAATCATCTAAAAATCTGCCATTTCACTCTCAACAGCTTCCGCCAGCAAACCTGGCAATGTCTGTGCACAAATGCACTTATGTCAGATCGTATGAATTTTTTTAACGTCCTATATCCAAACTTACTATACCCTACATTTGAGGCATGACCCCCATTGGCATTGTGGCATTGGCTTAGTCCTGGACTCCTGCAGAGAGGTTAAGATAGAGTAGTTCCGGTTCCAGTGCACATATACGCTTACGTAGCAAAGTTAAGAATATAAGACCATATTTAACGTTATTCTAGCATCACAGTTCTCATCACAGTAATTATCGAATACTCAAAATAGTCTATCCATAGGCATAGTAAACCTTTGGGAAATAATGTAAATAGGACAACATATCTATCTTGAAGTTTCAATTCAATCTCCCACCATTTTTTCTTGTAAACAAAGCAAAGGATACGATCCCGCCATTTAGGCTTAGATTATCATATTGTCTAGACTCACAGGTATCATCCCAGTAGCCTCCCGAGGTGTGAAAATTGAGTGCCAGCAGCCCCCAGGTCAGTATGCTGTTGCAGTGTTGGTTTAACACGCCCCCTCTATATAGTAGGCACTTCAAAGAAAAATTAGATATCATGATAAAACATTGGCAATTAATTTAAATGAAAGGTGAAATGTAAAGGAACCCAACACTGCTTACTTTATTAATAAATCTTTATTAGATCCAAAGATATTGCGGTTTAAATAGGGTAACAATTTGAAAACATTTTGTATCTCATATACAGGAAAAAGACTCTCGTTTTTGTGTTTTCTTTCAATCAATGTATGATTACAGTATGATTACAACTTTTTTATTTTTGCATATATTTTAATATTTTTTCAGGAGTTGCAAGCACATTAAGTAGGGTCATAAATAAAAAAGTAACTTAGTTAATGCAATTAATAAGTAAATATTGGCTAATTAGTGCGTGAAGTCAACTGACCGACACATGTCCATAACTTACATGATTATGAAGATATTCGTATAATTTGTTCAGGGTTTGGAAACTCATTAACCAGGGTCATAAATATACATATCACACACTCATTTCATAACTCAATTGATGCAATTAATAAGTAAATATTGGCTAATTAATGCGCAAACTCAACAGGCCAACACCTTTTTATAAAAGGCCATATCTTCCATGATTATAAAGATATTTGTTTAACTTGTTCAGGGTTTACAAACTCATTAACCAGGGTTATAAATACACACCACACACTCATTTATAACTCAATTGATGCAATTAATAAGTCAATATTGGCTAATTAATGTGGTTAACTCAACAGATTTGATAAAATTAAGGCCATAACTTCCTTGATTATGAAGACATCTGTATAATTTGTTCAGGGTTTACAAATTCATTAAACAGGGTAATAAAATATACATCACACAGTCATTTCATAACCCTATTGGTGTAATTAATAAGTAAATATTGGCTAATTAATGTGAAAACGCAACAGGTCAACACCTTTTTTATGCCAAACTTCCATCATTATGAAGATATTTGTATAATTTCAACAAAACACATCAAGTAAAGTCATAAATATACATTAGTCATTTATCGTTATTAGTAACTCAATTAATAAATCAACAATAGCTAATCAGCATGCTATCTCAACAGACCAATACATTTCAATAAAAAGCCACAACTTCCATGATTATGAAGATATTTGTGTAATTTTGGCAGAGACTGGGCTTTCTTAAACACGAAAATAGTCTTGCATGGTGACTATGGTAAACTAATTATTGGAAAAATATATACTAGTTGGTGTTCCATATAGAGTGCTAAATGTTTTTTTGTGTAAAAGAAACAGTGTCATTGCATAAATATAACACAATTTATTATATATTCTGATATTTTGCAATTTCCTGCATGTACAGTTTACTGCAGGTTCAGTACAGCAGTTAATTAATTATTAACTAGTGATTTAGAATATCTCTTGTACAGTTTTTTTTTCAATCATTGAAAAATTACATAATAATTTAATTATTCTACTAACTTAGCACAGCCAGGCCCAACAAATTTAATAAATATCAATCAATCTTTTATTTTAGACAAAAGAATACATGCAATATGCATTATGTAAATATACTACTTGATATTATAGTAATATAGATATACAAAATAAAAAATATGTAAAAATGTACCATTACTAATAATCATTAATAAAAAAAAATTGCTAAATAAATATCAAACAAATATTGACTTTCTTTTATTTATTATGAATTAAAATCATGGAGATGTAAATAAGTCATGATTTTGGTTAAATCGATTTCGCTTTCCAACTCCAAGAATCAAAATCGGGTGAAATTTCACAAACTAGGGAAACTCAAAAACACCCATGTGCATTCGCAGTGTGGTAAAATATTTCGTACACAGACTAAGACCTCTAGAAGAAGTCACGAACATATGGATGGAGTCATAAATAGCTTTGTCTGCTAAATTGACACCAGAAATACACTTATGTCATCTAATCGATGTATTTCACCTTAATTTGGTTTAAATTTTAATAAAAAACAGATGATCATGAAGAGGAACTTACTATTGTCCAATCTGCCGCTGTAAGTCACAGAAAGGAACGGAAACAGCCGACAATACAGGATGTAAAACAAAAGGAAAACCCGGGTGCCAAGAATCTACGCAGATAAACTGACACCATTTTTTTTGGCACACCCAGCAGATTTTGTTGAAGTGCCTACCTCTAGTTTCATGAAATTATTGTTGTCTAGAATGGTAATTGTAGGTGGAGTTAATTATTTGAAGCCCCATATAACTTTCACACATCAGTTATGTGGTGTGGAAAGCTCACTGCCCTAAGGCTAAGATTTAAAGTAAATCCTCTACATAAAGCTTGTTTGAGGTGAACAAAACCCAATTTAACTCACACATGAAAGCTAATTGCCCTCATCCAGGTATAAGCTATTGCGAGTTAATCAGTAGAAACCCAATTGCCCTCACTTTTAACAAATCAATGTGGTGTCCCATGCCTGCCAGTTCACACATGTCTAGCCAATAAGGAAAGGACATTTTGAGGTACTCTGCTCTAGGTGGCCTGAGTTTCATGTTGAAATTTATAATCGACTATGGAATGACACATTGTACAGGTTACCGTGTCAAGTCAAGACATTATCCCTACTTTGTTCAGAACCGTCAGGACGCGACAACGAAAAACTCACATTGTTTTACCAGAAGATCTCAGGTTCGACCACAATGTGGCTTTATTAGTCGAAGTCCATACACACTACAACATCTATACTACAACTACTCTACTACAGTTCTTCTACCGCTCTCCTCCAGCTCTCCTACTACTACTCCCCAGACTACACCTAATTAGTTGCCTTTATAGCAGACGTTTCACATACATTAATATCAAGTTAACATCAGCAAAGTTCAGCAGTCATTGATTCTACCCATACACAAATTAATATATTCATTAGGTCTTATCTTAATGTACATCTATGTTAATCCTCAAGTATCCAGTTCGACGGAAGTCAATTCCTTTCCGAGGACACAAGAACATAACCTGACTGGAACGACTTCTCATTGCTGGATGCTGTCCACTAAGATAAATAGATAATCATTTAATAATCTTCCCACCAGAGGGATGGATATGCAGTGTGTCCACTGTGATCAATAACCAGCTTCTAACTAGTTACAGATTACAAGTTATAAAGTTGGTTACACTGCCTTGCTCTTTACATATCTCCCCCATTTTCACCAGTGAAGACATTGTCTTCACGTGTAAAATAATACAATCAAAAAGATCAAGGCTGTGTCACAACTTGTTAAACTAACCTACAATAGGAATACGAATTATACAACAAAAATTGACTAGCCATAGCTAAATATACTGTATAATGGCGTATATTATGATAGCCAGTGACCAACAACAATATATACCTAATATATCTAGGTGTACAATATCATGACACTTGATGTGCACATTGTGATGTGATTAAACACAGAAAGACAATAATGCTTACACCTACAATATGCATGAAATAGTCTAAACAACATAGTTACATAAGTTGTCGAGTAACAATAGCACAGCTAAGATATTCATGTAATACGCACAATACCACAACTATACAACAGTTACCATATAAGTAACAGTGAACATCTATAATACCATGCATATGGACAGTCCTGTCCACTACAATACTAAATTAGTCATATTAGACTTGTCGGGTCAGAGAGTTGTCTCAGTAGAACCTGACAACTGTGACAAAGGGTAACTTGTATGTCAGTAGACCATGCGACAGTGTAACCCATCATGAGATAGTTCATACCTCCCCATTCTTGAGGTAAAAACAACATGGCCACCTATGGTACCAATATAAGTTCTGTCACACCTGCTTCTGGTCCAGCCAAACCAGATATGGTGCCCAAAAACATGATAAACCACATACAGGGAGGGTAGGTCATGGGTTAGACAACATAATGCTTGTCACCAGCAAGACATCTTGCAACCAAGAATGCTGTCGTCGATATAGCTCGTTAGGTAGACTAGAAGAAACGTGCACTTACTCTAGAACCTGTGGTTTATTCGATAGCTAGCTCATACCGTTATAAACGTATAACACATTAATAAATTTCCACAGCCACTGACTGGTATTTTCAGTCAGCAATCGGGCTGTAATGGCTCCATGGATTAACCTAAATCCACAAGATAAACACCATGCAACATACTCTGCTGTAATGTCAAGTTACCGTTGAGCAGTTTTATCGTAAGATCCGAGAGTCTAGGCATCCCTAGACAAATCCTTACTGTTGGCAGACAGTTTATCTGCCGGGAACAGTAACACCCTAGTAACGGGTAACCAGGTATACATGGTCACGACCCTTGGTAACTATAATACCTAATCAGACAGAACAGTACTGATCAGTTGGGTGCCTCAACATATCCGAAAGAACATGTACAAATTACATGTGAGTAGTGCAGTCCATTTGCACTACAGGTAGCACACATTTACTAACATAATATTAACTGATCGGCCAATTACGGTCATAATACAATCCTAAAGTATTATGTATCAGTGAATATAGCATTCATTCGTTTAACATTCAAGCTAGTCATTTAGCAACAATGTCTCAAAATCACTGCTTGGTTTCTAACAAGGTGCCCTGCTTTTGTGTAACTATGGAGATGGTTGTATAACCATCCCCTAGGCTGATGTCTCGTTATTTTATACGATCACACCAGTCCGCCACAATAGGTGCTACGCCCCTACATTTAAACCATGGATAAATTGGTCTTCATTGTTGTAACGTGACAATATTCACCCAAACATGTAACATACAAAAATATTTATGTGTTATTAGGGCCGGTAATTTCAATGAATTAACCTTACACTTAATTAATGTCTAAAACAGAGAATCATACATATATACATATACATGTATCAATGCTACCAAGAAACATCATTCAGGATTCATACCAGGCTGTGTTAATTAACAGTTGTACAATTTCAATTGAGTTGAATCTTGGTGTCATTGGACAAATGATGGACAATTTCGGTTAATTTCATTGGTAAGTCATGCATGCATATGGTTTTATGTGTGCAAACAAACAACTGTTTATCCGCTTTGATCACAGTGTAATGTTTTATCACAATATAATGTTTTGATCAATGCTATGAACACACAATAATGTTTTTATTTTAAATTACCATTTAATGTCTATTACAGTCAACCTTATGCAAATATTGCTCCTCATTGGAAATTAATGACACTTTATACCCTGCTGATGCTTAATGGCAGAACCCTGAGCTCGTTTGCTACAGGAACACACAAAGAGTGATTGTTGGTAAAGGTCATTTAATAATTGTACCAAAAGAAAATAAAGGGGCAGCCGTGGCCTAGTGGTTAAGGTGTTGGACTCTAAATTCGAGGGTTGTGAGTTCAAGACCCACACTGGTTCGTTTTCGAAGCTTAGGCAATTTCGTTTACCCTACTTTGCCTCAGTCTACTCAGCTGCAAATGAGAACAAACACTGTTTGGAAGGTACCTGCGATGGACTAGTGTCCTGTCCAGGAGAGTCATTATAACTGCACTCTAAGTAGGCAAAGTCAATCGCCCTACAATGTTTTTCTATCTGGCTTTTGCTAATATAGGGCGAAGAGCTCGCTCGGCCGAAACTTAAGTATTTTCATGAAACGTGAAACCTTACAAAAACGCCATAAACAGAGCAATAAACATGTCTTTCGTGTCTGTATGCATTCTTATATGTATATCACCAAAGTTACCTGACAATAACCATGTAAAAGTGTGAAATTATTACCTTTTTGTCAGAACGCATGTGCTTGTCAAAGTTTGTATATAACCGGATGTTTTGTGAGCGAGACTACCACTCGGGATTCTCGTGCGTCAACAGAAGATCAAGCTAAGGCCAAGTATATGGATTCTTTGTTAAAGTATCCATACATTACAAATTTATAGCTCATTAGAAAACCGCTTAAAGAAGGAAAAAAAATTTCTTCATCCTCTGAAAAACAGCAGAGGTAAAAGTAACTGTTTCTTCAACTGTGTGTGAATACTTTATGTAACACATGTAGTATACGTAATAAAAAAATGCTTGTTCATATGACTTAAATAGTTAACCATAATTTAATATTGTATTTCATTATTTAACAAACATGCTAGCATGTTGCAGGGGATACTGAGTATTTTTTATTCTTCGCAAAATTTATTTTAAATGAGACTAGTTAAAATAATTAATTGATTAAGCATCTCGAACTTAATTTTAATTTTTTTTATTTTCAGATGTGGTCAACTAAGTCGGGTCAAAGAAGAACGGGCCGGTCATGGATTTGCTTTTAGATAGTGTGCATTATGGTTTTAACTGCTTATCCTATATATATATAGAATGCCCATTTGAAGTTGTCCAATGAGGAGCGAGCGAACTACAAAGAAGTTCCAGGCCATTACAGAAATTCTTTCCAACGTCAAAGCAACTTATTTTATTAATGGCTTCATCTCGGCTGGACTGCCCGGTCCCGAGGACATCTTCGACATACCCGGCTGTATCTGCTTACCGTAAGAACAAGACAGTGGCACGTGTGGGCTGTGTCCACCGTTACATAGGAATGACTGCACTTTGTTGTTGAAGCGCCACAAAAAAATTACATTATAGGTGTGTCGTTACATCATTGCAGTGCATATTAATATAATAAATATATATGAGTAATAAGGAGTAAGCAGTGTATATTAAAATAATATATATGCATATGTATGTATGTATATATATACATATATATATATATATATATATATATATATATAATGTATAACGAAGTAGGCTTTTGAGTCTTTTGAAGTGCAGTGGAAAACCGGTAATTGCAAGCAGCCTTACGGTGAACATAAATTGTTGTGCATTGAAGTACTAAATAGCCGGTCACGTGGGTTGACTCCTGAGAGCTTATGTAGACAACATAATGAAAACAGTGTGTCAAAATAATAATAATAACTTTATTTAATACATTCTACAGATAGCACAAAGAATTGAACGCCCTAACTAAAACTAACTATGTCATCGCTTCTTCTACATTTTCTTCTGTCCTACTCGGCGACAGCTGCAAATAAAAAGCAAACATTAAGTTCGACGCTATTACAGTTATGGAAGATTCCATAATACTTATAGTGTACTAATCCAACATACGTTCGTTCTGTTTACCATTTTTATATCCACCGTTTTTATCTTTACTATATCTATTCAATAAAGTCAATTCTTCCGATTATTTGAAGTAGGCATTTTTATTATAATTATGTACTGCAGTTTTTGCATAAATTAGTCACACACTACATATTTGGACACCAAATAACTGCATTTGCCATAGGTTAGATCAGTTGACGAAACAGTTTTCACTGGTAGGCATCGATTCAACTGCAATGTAAGCGTATACTTACGGACTAACTTCAGCAGTTTACGAAGCACGATTTCATAATTTATTTCCGCTTCCCAATCTTCGGAAACTTCATACTTTATGCTGAAAAAAATGTAATAAATGTACATGTTGGAATGGAAGTTAATAAATATTATTGGAACTTAGCAACACGGAATTGTAATGTGTAATAGTAATGATTACAATTGTTGAAGTAATATTAATAGTGACAAATGGAACAGAACGCAATGCAATAGTAATTGAGGTATTACTTTGCTAATACATTTAAACATTTCAATCACACCAAAATTTAATTTCATTGAAAATGATCAGACCAATTTTTTTTTACGTAGTGGGACATGTATCGTTTTAATTTTTTCACATGCAGTTTTATTTATTTATTCATTTCAAAACAGTTGTAATAAAATTGTTTAGTATAATAATCATGACAGTCAATTAACTGTAGCACTATTAGCAAGAGACACTCTGATAGTGTGATTGCGGCATGGCTAATTTGTTGTTTGAAGCCAGGTCCACCAGCCACTTATCTTTTTCACACAAACCTATTCTTACAGTACTTTTCAAAAATCATGCACGTGTAATTTTTTTATAAATTGGCAATTTTCTCAAATTATATAAACTCATTCATACGAAATATTTTTTTTTGCTATATAAACAGTAAATAGGACCTACCTCCACTCCCTTCAATTCGAAGTTTTTCTTGATGTCCGACATCAAACTGATCAACGGCACGATGACTAGTGCATAGTGAGGTTTGTCTTCATCTAGCATGTCCATAATGAGAGGAGCTAGAATAAAAAGATCGCTTTTTCCGAATCCGGTCGGCAACACGGCTAATGTGTGCTCGCCATTTGCTATGTTTAATAGAACCTCTATTTGTTCGTCCTTCAACTCATATGTAAACTCTTTGTACTTTCGAACAAGGCTGTATGCCAACAGCACGTCAGTCCTGTTAAACGCCATCGAAAGAAGTACCGCACAGAAATAATTTATTATGTTGTCTGGCCTCATTCTTCACGCGGCCACCGCTCCCCCACACAAGATCGCGTTAGATCATGTGACCCAAAGGCAACATCACGTGCACAGTATGGCGGCAATTTATGAAATATTTTCTGTGTGACCGATAAAAGTACTCATAAGTAATTATTTGGAGCACATTTCTTCAGTTTCTTGACGCCCAAGTGTCGGTTGTATGTCACAGAATACACATGTGAAACGGTTAGTGGGTATCGGTTTTAAAACTTAAGTTATTAGTTCCGTAGCCATTTGGCTACGGAACTGCCAAATCGCCGAGTTAGCAAATGCCCCACGAGACTTTCGCCCCAGAGACGAAGAGCGGGGCGAATTTTTTTGCCTACACTCTAAGTTGCTTCGCACTACAGAAACCAGGTTTAAGCACTGGCCATATAAGCCTTCGTGGCTTCCTAAGGCTAAGGCGTAATGCCTGGGGGATGACTTTACCTTTACCTACCAAAAGAAAATAATATGAATCAATGAAAAGTAGCTTGGCAGCTAGCACAAACATACTCATCAAGAACAATACAATAAAATACAATACATGTACAGTCGCGCCTCGTTATAACGCGGTAGTCGGGGTCCACGACTCCGGACCGCGTTTAGGCAAAAAAATTCGCCCCGCTCTTCGTCTTAGGGGCGAAAGTCCCGTGCGGCATTTGCTAACCCGGCGATTTGGCAGTTCCGTAGCCAAATGGCTACGGAACTAATAACTTAAGTTTTAAAACCGATACGCACTAACCGTTTCACATGTGTATTCTGTGACATACAACCGACAATTGGGCGTCAAGAAACTGAAGAAATGTGCTCCAAATAATTACTTATGAGTACTTTTATCGGTGACATAGAAAACATTTCACAATTAGCCGCCATACTGTGCACGTGATGTTGCCTTTGGGTCACATGATCAAACGCGATTTCGTGTAGAATGAGGCCAGAATGGGCCAGCAGCACAGAAATAAATAAAACACCCGTTAGTAAGTTAATAGTTTATAGGGGCATTATTAATGATGTAACTCTATGGCCAGCAGACGGCAATTCTTAGCGTGACCTTATATAGATCTATGGAAATCCCGCATGCCTTTCTCGCTCACAACAACATCCGGTTATATACAAACCTTGACAAGCACATGCGTTCTGACAAAAAGGTAATAATTTCACACTTTTACATGGTTATTGTCAGGTAACTTTAGTGATATACATATAAGAATGCATACAGACACGAAAGACGTGTTTATTGCTCTGTTTATGGCGTTTTTGTAAGGTTTCACGTTTCATGAAAATACTTACGTTTCGGCCGAGCGAGCTCTTCGCCCTATAGTAGCAAAAGCCAGATAGAAAAACATTGTAGGGCGATTGACTTTGCCTAGACCGCGTTGTAAGCGAGGCGCGTTAGGTGTTCTCATGTCTGCCACCAGGGAGCTACTAAACAACAGCGACCGCCGCCCGCTGCACCAAGTCCGTGAACCCTGTCGAAGCCCCGTGTGCTTGCAGCATTGTCTTATACGACAATATGCAGTTTATGGAACTTACACACCCTCTTGAACTTAATAAAACACATGTACGTATGGAATAGATCTACTACGATGATGATGTACTGGACCAACAGGCCTACGAATCGAAAATAATAACCTGGACCTGAGCAGCCGAAAACGTATATGATTTGACAAACGTAGTATGCAAGCTGATAAAACACATAAAAAGACAATAGGTAGAATTAATAATTGTTTCACTTCGTCTTTCAACCGATCTCGATCGAAGCATAAATTTATTACGCACCACTTAACATCGATTCATCGTTTCATATGCGGATGACGAATTCGTATTTTCGCCACCGGTAGCGCCTTGGGTTAGGAATTTGGCATGTTGGTTTCGTGTCGCGAAAACGATTAAATTTACGATGTAACGGAAGCATGTAATTTCACCCAAGTGTTATATTGGTACTGCATGTAAAATGCATTTAAAACGGTTGATCTGATTCTTACGCGAGGCATATTTGTGAATCTCGATTGCAATTTACAAACCGTCGAAGTGAAGCCAGCGACAGCGATTGATGTCGGCGGCAGCGCAAAACAAACAACACGTTGATACTCGTTCATTGACATTGTTCACCTAATGTTTCTTGAGAATTGTCAAAGCAATTCTAAGTAGGTTTAAGCGGGCCCATTTTACATTTTCCCCTGGCGGCAGAAATTCGGGGTCCACGACCGACCGCGTTATATCCGAATCCGCGTAATAACGAGGCGCGACTATATCAAATGAGATATCGCTTAGTTGCCAATACAAAGTTGCTCATCGAGAAACAATTATTAAATGACAGAAGTAGAAGTAGCAAAGGTGGGGCGGTCCTTTGTCCCACCAGGCCTCCAGTAATAGAGGCCCAACCCCCAACCTTTAACAATTGAATTTGGGCCTGTGTATCCATATAACAAATAAAAGATGGCTTTTTACGGTTTCCCTCCAATCAAGAAAGTCCGACATTCCTTGAATGTGCACCATATAATAATTATATGACTATTTTCTTATTTAAATTAAGTACCTAAAATTAAGAACAATGAATGGAATAGCCAGGCAGTGTTGGCAAAAGGATAAGTTAAGTAGTGTCACTAGCCCTCCAAATTTGTTAGACAGTGTTACCAATGCATTGGGCCGCATAACAAATATCACCAATGAATGTTCTAGTACAAAATGGCTACCTGCTCCTTCACATAGTAGTGTTATACCCCCTAATTTTGACCAAATTTACATTTTGGCATTCTGCTGTCTGCCTTTCCCAAGCAAACTGTTCACTTTTCCTATCAACCTGTGCCTATGGGAATGATTATATCTTCTGTAAACCACTCCGGGGTTAGGGTTATGGTTAGCTAGATATGGGGTTAGCTAAGGTTAGGATTGCATACCTTGATTTCCTTATGACCCAAGCACTTACAAAGTACTGAACACAACATGAAATTGATATTGATATGTGGTGAATAGACATTTTGGAAAGGCAACAGTTACTAAAAATAAAAAAAATTTAGAAAGCTTAGATTTTTAGCTTACCACAAGCTCTTTAATGCTATTTTAACATATGAAAAAAAAATTATTAACAATGAAATATCATATTAAACATCAAATTGCACAAAATATCAGCTGATGCACATCAAACGTTATGGTACAAATCTAAAATGTACATTTATTTGACATTTTTTTTATTTAGTAGATCGGTTACAGGACACCTCCTAAGGGATACTGTTTAAATTAAGAACATTTTTCACAGCAGCTGCCATCATCTCATTGACATGCTGACCAAGTTTTGTCAAAACCACTTCAGGGTTAGGGTTAGCTAGGGATGGGGTTAGCTAGAGATGGGGTTATCCAGGGATGTGGTTAGCTAGAGATGGGGTTAGCTATGGTTAGGGTTGCATACCTTCATTTCCTTGTGCCCAAGCACTTACAAAGTACTGCACACAACATGAAATTGGTACTGATATGTGGTGAATAGACATTTTGGAAAGGCAACAGTTATTGTTGATATTAAAAATTGCTTATTTTAGATTTTTAGCTTACTACAAGCTCTTTAATGCTATTTTATCATATGAAAAATAAACAAATATAATATTAAACATCAAATTGCGCAAAATATCAGCCCGTGCACATCAAATAGTACAAAACTAAAATGTACATTTATTTGACATTTTATGTATTTAATAGATTGGACACCTCCTAAGCGAGACTGTTAAACAGTTTAAATAGTATCAACGTTTAACCAGTAATGATCTTGTTGACTAAATGGAATCAATAACATATATATAATAATATAATATCCCGTCTGACACCGACAATGTTCTAAGTCAAACACACACAACATGGGACAGGTTAGCAACCGTTTTTATTTATTTTCAAAAATATGAGCCTTCATTATATTATCAGAATTGCAAATTATAAAAATTATAAGAAATTTGTTATAACAAACTAATATTTTCATCCAAATTGCGTGTAATATCTATAATTAAGATAACAACAACGACCAAAACTTAATATCATATCAACATTTTATAACCGTTTTTGTGACCACGATTTCTGTCTATTTGGAGTCGGACGACTGTTTAGAATTGCACTGCCATTGGTGGCCATGTTAACATTTTGTCTGATTATAAGAAAACTTGACCATCAAAAATTCAGAAAAGTTTTCACAGCAACTACCATCATCTCGTTGACATGCTGACGATGCCCATCAATTTTGACAAAAATAGCCACGCATTCATGCACTCACGTGGCCCATAGCAGAAAAATTTGCATAAATCCCTCCGCCTGTTAAACTCTAAAAAAATGCACCATTTCAGAGCCAATAGCTTCTACGAACAAACCTGTGAACATGCCTGCTCAATTGCACTTATGTCACATCATATGAATTGTTTCAATTCACATATCGCAATTTAATACGCCCTACATTCGTGCGAAACAATAAACAGGAAGGTCAACAGTGTTCTTACCTCCACATGCATATCGCTAGATTGCGCTGCGGGATCTATGAGCTGCCAATTGGTAGATTGCACATCAATCGATTGTTACAACCAGTAATGTAATAATCGACCGGTAATGTAATAAATCGACCGGTAATGTAATAATTGACCAGTAATGTATGTAATAAATCAACCGGTAATATAATCGACCGGTAATGTAATAAATCGACTGGTAATGTAATAAAAATGATGATGATAATCATTATGATAATGATGATGATGTTAATAATGATGATGTAGAAGGTGATGATGAAGGCGATATATACGATTATGATGATGATGACAATTAAGGGGTCATCTTAGTGATGATGATGATTATGATGATAATAGTGATGATAACGACGGTGATGATGAGGGTGATAAATGGTTATGATGAGAAAGAAGATGAAGACAATTAAGCGGTCTTAGTGATAATGATGACAATGAGGGTGATCATTATTACGAGGACGAAGACAATGACACCCTTAGGCTCATCATCCTGTTCATCCTCCTCCTCATCATCATCCTTATGTTCACCCTTATAATGGCTAGCTATGCTGACACCCACTCGATCGACGTTCACAAAGGTACGATTAACATAGGAATCTCAGAACGAGTGAGCTGCATGTTTTCTGGGAGGACATATGGAATGCCGTTCGTATAATCTCCCAGGTAACACACGGCAGTAACTACATATGTTGGAAACAATAGGACCGAGTCAGACAGATTGGTAAGGAAGAAGGGGGAGAGTCATTAAAAAGGTCATCTCAACAAATGAAAGAGGTAATCTACACTCAATTAAGGGATCATCTCAAACAATTATTTAAGGGATCATTAACAATGCTTAAAAAGAAATACCTGATCATTTGATCAAATTAAGGGGTCATATCAAACAACTTAGGGGAAATCTCAAAATGCAATGTGATATTATATTAGAAACTTAAGTTTAATCGCAAAATAATGGATCAGCTGAAACAAGGGGTTATCTAAAAATTATTTAAATATGAATAAAATTAAAGGATTTTATCATAAATAATTTAAAGGTTAATTTTAAAAGGCGTCATTAAGGGGTCACTTAATAATAACCTAGCTGATCATCTCAAAACTTTACGGGGTCATCTCATTAAATGAATGGTCTTCTCAAAAAAGTAAAAAATATGTAAGCACAAGTTAACTAGCTAACTTAATCATCTCAACAAATTAAGGGATCATCTAAAAAATTAAGGATGTCTTCTCAAGAAAGTTAAGGGATCATATTAAAAAGTGTAACTAGTCATTACAAATGAACCAGCTGATCGTCTCAATAAATTAAGGGATCATTTCATAAAATAATGGGATCTTCCCAAGCAGTCAATTCATATAATTAAGTGAAATCTAAATGTAAGGATTCATAGCAAAACACAAACTTAAGGGGTCATAAAAAATATGGGATCACATCGAAAATATAAGGGGTTATCTCAAATAAATTAAGCAGATTTGAAAAAAATTAAGGAATCATTTTGAAAAATGAAACGGTCATTTAACTAAGTAACTAGCTCATCATCCGAAGTTAAGTGGGCTATTAAAACATTAAGGAGTCATCTAAAAATGTAATAAGGGGGTCATCTAAAAAATCATCCTCTTATTTTAAGTTTTGAGGTGATTTAAAGATACTCTTTAGTATTGGGAATTACCTCTTAATGTCGGAAATTTTAAATGTACCCCTTAATTTTTTATTTTGCTTGATTATCCCTTAAATAGAAACAAAAGGCAATGAATACAAACTAACTGTTTGCAACTACAATCAACAATATCACGCCAGTTGAACACACAGCAACCATATTTCATGGGCCGTGCCATTGCTGTCGATAAACCTACATAGCGAGTTCCTGCTTATTTCTACAACTAGTTTTCCACACTTCCGACAGATGGCACTTGTTCTTTTTAATAAATATTAACATTTTTGAAATAACCCCTTAACTTTTTGAGATGACCCTTAATGTGTCAAAACGGATTTTATTACATTATCGGTGGATATATTACATTACAGGTCGATTATTACATTACCGGTCAATTTATTACATTACCGGTCGATTTATTACATTACCGGTAATGTAATAATGAACCGGTAATGTAATAATCGACCGGTAATGTAATAAACGAAAGGTAATGTGATAATTGACCAGTAATGTAACAAATCAACTGGTAATGTAATAATCAATTGGTAATGTAATAAAAACGATGAAGATGATTATGATGACAATGATGATGAAGATAATAAATGGTAATGATGATGATGAATAGGAGGAGAAAGATGAAGATAATTAAGGGTTTATCTTAGTGATTATGATTATGATGATGATAATTATTACGATGATTATGACAATTATGTCATCCTCATCAGCCTCATAGTCTTGCTCCTCCGCCTCCTCCTCAACATCCTCATGTTCACCCTTATCATAGCTAGCCTTGCTTTTTTTAGCCTTGGGGTCGTTCCTTTAAATAAACGTACTTTTTTGCCCAGTTCAAGGGGGACAATCCACCACCCCAAACCCGACAGCAACTGATTTTTGAACAAAATGCATGTTACCAGGCAAACTAAAGACCTAGAAGCGCCACTATGCCGACAAATATTGTGATGGATCCGTCAATTAGTGTGATGTGTTGCGCCATTTTACTCAAGTGAGATTGAAAATCACATATCCTGCAGCTATCGAAGACTATTTTGGAAAAGTGTGTTTATATACCACGCTGTTGACGGATGAAATAACAGTTTGCCTATATATTGGTTAATAACGTGCAACTGAAATATATAATTTATCTTAACAATGTGAACAAAATAATGACAAATTAACAAAACACATTCGAATGAAAATTTCCCTCACACTCTCTCTCTCTCTCTCTCTCTCTCTCTCTCTCTCTCTCTCCGTCTCACTTTCTCTCTTTCCTACATCGATGTCGTGAATGTATGATCAGCATTGTACAGTTCGCAAGGGTTTGATTTTGCCTGCCTATATCTTTATATACTCAGGCGGTCCCGTGCTTCCAAGTTTGCTGACACATGCGCCCTTAACAAGATTGTCATCGGAGGCAGCATCTTCCCACACAAAAGGATACATAAAGCTACTTGGGTATCACCAGATCACGTGACAGAGAACCAGATAGACCACATCTGCATAGGCAAGACATTCAGAAGGTCCCTTCAGGACGTGAGAGTGAAGAGAGGAGCCGATGCTGCGTCTGACCACCACCTGCTTGTATATACTGAAGCTGAAACTGAAGAAAAACCGAATGGAGACAGCAGTGAAGCGAAAAAAGTACAATGTCAGCTTCCTGAAGGATGCACAGACAAGAGAGGAATACAGGTTGAATCTCACCAACAGATTCCAAGTGCTGCAAGAGCAGCTCGAAGAAGAAACTGACCTAAACAAGCAGTGGCAGAACATAAAAGAGACATGGACATCAACCTGCCAGGAAGCTGTTGGCCCCAGGACACCGCAGCAGAAAGAGTGGATTTCAGTGGAAACTTTGCGCAAGGTCCAGATGCGGAAGGAGAAGAAAACAGCAGTAAACAACAGCCGCACAAGAACAGCAAAGGCAAAAGCGCAAGAAGAATATGCAGAAGTCAACAGAGAAGTAAAGAAGAGCATAAAGGTGGACAAGAGAAACTACATCGACAGCCTGGCAGAGGAAGCGGAACAGGCAGCAGGAAGAGGAAACATGAAAGAGCTTTACGACACTACCAGGAAACTGTCAGGCAAGTACTGCCACCCAGAGCGACCAGTGAAGGACAAAGAGGGAAATGCTATCATAGGAAATAAACAACAGCTGGACAGATGGGCCGAGCATTTCGAGGAACTCCTGAACAGACCCGCCCCGCCAAACCCGCCTGTCATCCACCCAGCAGAAGATGACCTACCTATTAACTGCGACAGACCTGCCAGAGAAGAAATCAAGAAAGCTATACAACAGCTGAAGAACAATAAGGCATCAGGGCCAGATGATATTCCGGCAGAAGCACTCAAGGCAGTTGTGGACACTTCCGTGGAACTACTTTACCCTCTATTTGGGAAGATATGGGAAGAGGAAGAAGTGCCAGCAGACTGGAGAGAAGGCTACCTCATCAAGATCCCCAAGAAAGGAGACCTCAGAAATTGTGCTAACTACAGAGGGATCACACTCCTGTCAGTGCCAGGGAAAGTCTTCAACAGGATCATCTTGGAAAGGATGAAAGACATGGTCGACCCAATGCTTAGAGACCAGCAAGCCGGATTCCGCCAGAACAGATCATGTTTAGACCAGATCACAACATTGCGCATCATAGTAGAACAATCCTTAGAATGGAACTCTTCCCTCTACGTGAACTTCGTTGACTATGAAAAGGCATTTGACAGTGTTGACAGGAAGACCCTCTGGAAACTGCTACGATACTTTGGGGTACCCACTAAACTGGTCAATCTAATCAAGAACAGCTATGACGGAACAGGCTGTAGGGTAATCCATGGAGGACAGTTCACCTGTCGCCTCGAGGTAAAGACTGGAGTAAGACAAGGCTGCCTGCTGTCCCCATTCCTCTTCCTCCTGGCCATTGACTGGATTATGAAGATGACCACAGTACAGAGGACAAGTGGGATCCAGTGGACACTATGGACGCAACTTGAAGACCTGGACTTCGCCGATGACTTGGCACTGCTGTCTCACAGCCATCAACAGATGCAGGACAAGACGACAGAACTGGCAGCTGTCTCCTTACAAGTGGGCCTGAACATCCACAAAGGAAAGACCAAGGTCCTCAGGATGAATGCAGCCAGCACTGACCCAGTCACACTGGAGGGGAATGCACTGGAGGAGGTAGAGACCTTCACATACCTCGGCAGTGTCATCAACAAGCGGGGTGGCACAGACGCAGACGTCAGAGCAAGGATAGGCAAGGCAAGAGTGGCATTCCTGCAACTGAAGAACATCTGGAGCTCCAGGGTACTGTCATCACGCACAAAGATCCGGTTGTTCAACTCCAACGTGAAGATGGTCTTGTTGTATGGAGCAGAGACATGGAGGATAACCAACAACACCATCAACAAAGTGCAGACCTTTGTCAACAACTGCCTGAGAAGAATCCTCCAGATCCACTGGCCAGACACCATCAGCAACAGTGAATTGTGGGAAAAGACACAACAACGACCTGTCGAAGAGGAAATCAGAAGAAGAAGATGGGCCTGGATTGGCCACTCGCTCCGAAAACCAGTAACAAGCACCACCAGGCAAGCGCTGACATGGAATCCTCAAGGCAAACGGAGAAGAGGACGACCAAGAAACACGTGGCGACGGGACCTCCAGGCAGACACCAGGAAGATGGGCTACACCTGGAACCAGTTAGAGAGGATGGCCCAGGACAGGGGACTCTGGCGATCTGTTATCGACGGCCTATGTCCCAAGAGGGGCGATGGGCATAAGTAAGTAAAGTAAGTAAGTTTCATGTGTTTGCCCACGAATTATGCAAGACAAATAGTTTAGACATTTAGTCTGAATCAACAGCCCACAACGTACAGATTATATGTAGTAAATATCAATGGGTTTTAGTTGCTATTAAAGGGGTTTGTCTAAACAATTAAGCGAGCATCTCAACATATAAAATTTAGGGGTACATTTAAAACTTACGACATTATGAGGTAATCTCCAAAACTAAAGGGTGTCTTTAAATTAAAAAGCGATCATCTCAAAACGTAAAATAAGATGCTGACTTTTTTAGATGACCCTCTTACCATTTTTAGATGACTCCTTAATATTTTGATGGCCCCTTAAGTTTGTCTTTTGATATGACTCCATACATTTTATTTTGAGATAACCCATTAATTCTATGAGATGACCCCTTAACTTTTTCAGATGATGAGCTAGTTACTTTGTTAAATGAACCTTACATTAAAAAAAATTATTCTGTAATTTATTTAAAAAATCACGCCCCTTGATTTGTTTGATGACCCCTTACGTTCGTGCTTTGCTATGAATCCTTACATGTTTAGATTTCCCTTAATTATATGAAGTGATTGCTTCATTTTATAACGATCAGCTAGATAAGTTTTTAAATGATCCCTGATATTTTTTAATGATCCTTTACCTGGTTTGGGAAGATCCCATTTTTTATGAAATTATCCCTTAATTTATTGAGACGGTCAGCTGGTTCATTTGTAATGACTAGTTAAACTTTTTGATATGATCCCTGAACTTTTTTGAGAAGACACTTAATTTTTGAGATGATCCCTAATTTGTTGAGACGATCAGCTAGCTAACCTGTTAATTCTTTGTGACAATCCTTTAACTTTTTTGAGAAGACCCATTCATTTTATGAGATGACCCATTAATTTATTTAACTTTTTTCAAGACGACCATTTGATTTTATGAGATGACACCCATAATGTTTTGAGATGATCAGCTAGTTCTTAATGACTCCTTTTTATATTATCCTTTACTTTGTTTTTGATAAAACCCCTTAATTTTAGTCATATTTAAAAATACTTTAGGTGCCCTTTAATCGTCTAGATGAACATTTTAGTGGACTGAAATTACACTTAATTTTGGAGATAACCTCTTAATTGTTTAAGCTGATCCTATATTTTATTATTTTTGTGATTAAACTTAAGTTTCTAATATAATATCACATTTTGAGTTTTCTGAGATAAGATGTTTTATATGACCCCTTAATTTGATCAAGTGGTGATCAGGTATTCCTTTTTTGTGCATTTTTAATAATCCCTTAAATAATTGTTTGAGAGGATCCCTTAATTGAGTGTAGATTACCTATGAGGAGGAGGAGGAGCAGGATGATGAGGGTGAGAATGTCATTGTTTTCGTTCACATAATCGTAATAATGATCACCCTCATTGTCATCATCTTCGTCATCATCATCATCGTCACTAAGACGCTTAATTGCCTTCATCTTGTTCCTCATCATCATCATAACCATTTATCACGATCATCATCACCGTCGTTATCATCATTATTATCATCATCATAATAATCATCATCATCGTCACTAAGATGACCCCTTAAGTGTCATCATCATCATCATAATTGTTTATCACCCTCATCATCACCTTCTACATCATCATCATAATTTTATTGCGTTACTGGTCGATTTATTACATTACTGGTCGATTATTACATTACCGGTCGATTTATTACATTACCGGTCGATTTATTACATTACCGGTCGATTATTACATTACTGCTTGTAACAATCGATCGATAATGTTGGTAGTCTCAATTATCCTGGCTCCAGGCTGTGGCACCACCGTTTGTCGCATACATCTTTGCCTGGATCCATACCGTACTTTTCAATTCTGACGGAAATTATGTATGAACCCAGATTCAAAACTACCCATTTCCAACTACAATAAAAATTTTCATGCCAGTGATTTACTCAGAATTTGTTTTGAAAGTGGACGATTTTGGTCATTTCTCCAAATGACTGAGTGCGGACATGCTAACCAGTGCAACCAATAAGCGCGTGCGCAGTTCTATGAAATCGGGGTAATCTAGACTAGTGAAGTATTAAGGGAGGCTGGCCTACACAGAACCAATGCAAACAAACATGTTCTTTTGCCAGAAAGAAGACTAGTTTAGTAAATGTTGCAGATATTGGCAAGAATAGGAATAGGTGTATACAAATATATTTTCATTTGGCGAGTATTGCTAGAATGCCGCACTCGTGACGTAGTGTTATCCAATAGTATGGCGTGGCCCATGAAATTAAGATGTGTGTTCAACAATGTTTTCCTAGTAAACCACTGGCATGATATTTTTAATTGTGGTTACAAATGGTTATGTTTTATTAAGGCAAGACTTTTTTTACTTTGTTTTACGGGCAAATTTTCTCAGAAAGCTGTGTCGGGAATCGGAATAAAAATAAAATACAAGGAAATAACAACATAACAACATACGATATAATGGTTTAAATAATTTATACTCCCTATATAATGTGACATGATAATTATACGTATATAGCAAAGTACATTGCACTAATCTAGCGAAAACACGGTGTCACAAGAAGGAAAACTTGTTAAACACTCATTTGGGAGGGGTCATTCTACTAAAACAAGAACCATCTTCAAAAAGACTGCATTGAAATGTAAACATAGTTTCATTTTATTTATTAAAAAATCAGTACAACTTCAAATCAACATTATTTCCTTTCCTTGTAAACCTACCTGTTCTACCTGTTCTACCTGATATATATATATATATATATATATATATATATATATATATATATATATATATATATATATATATATATATATCATGACATTTCTGGGGAGGCATTAAAAATGAGGGAAATCTATTCCTGCAAAAACGTGTGTGTGGTCTTTAAAAGGAGTATAGTTCCAGTGAATAAATCCCCCAAATGGGACTGATTTTGCTACCTGTACATTATAAAATATTTATCAGTGATCAACAGGTGTTTATCTACCTTCTAACGATCATTTATTTGACTATTCATGCACGAGCTTACACTAAATCTTCACATTTATAATTGAAAGAGTTGCTCGTATATGAAGAAGACAACGTGGAAGTGTTCTTTCAGTGAGACGCATTGAGCTTCTTGGCACCGTGTGCCACTTTGACGGCACAGCGGATGAAGGGCTGCTTCCCCAGGTCCAGGCACCCCTTGCAAATGGGTCGAACAGTGCCATACTGCTGGTTGAGGGCTTCGGTTTCAGGGCCCTCATACACATCCATGGTGGCACACAGACAGCACACAGGATCGAATGCTATACAATAAAGAAACAATAATCAAATATGTTGAACAGTTGTGTTTTTAGAACCATATCAAACATGGACGATATTAGTTTTCTTACATTGAATATCAAAACAGAATGCAAAAAATAAACACATTTTACCCTGCTATTATATAATTTTTGAGTGGCTGAATGTCCATATATCCAGTGGGACAAATGTAGCCATAATGTAAGCTATATAATTATAGTAAAGTGAATCAAGCAAACGGGAATAAAACATGTTGAGTAGTAGTATTTTTATGATGTATTAAAGTAGGCTAGTTCTGTCTGTTTTGGATGTCCCACACACAGCCGTCTATGTTGAGTGGATCATTAAGATGTGGTTACAAAGTAATTAAAACTGCCGGTCAGCTCTTCCAAGAAAGGATATTGGGTTGAACTATTTCTCAGACAGTGTGTAGCACCTGGACACAATGTTAACTTTTCCGTAGTCTGATATTTGTATTTCTGTAATATGGTGGCAGTTTCTGTTAATGCAATATTAACCTGGGCTAAATTTCAGTAATGATTATGACCTAGTGGAGGGCCTGGAGGCAGGGGCTGTGGGAAGTCCCATGGTGACCTCCCGTGACTACTGCCTTCAGTTGGTTCTTATTTAAAACTGCTTCCTCAAATGATTTAGTCTATCGCAAATCCAGTTCGTTGGTTTCCAAATATGTAGTGTGTGAATAGTTTATGTAACATCCGCAGTCGATTTAATTTTAAAAATGCATATTTTGTTCCAATCATCATCGGAAGAATTGACTTTAGTCGTTAGATATCATAAATGAATGGAACAAATTGTCTACAGATTGTGTAACTGCTAGCAGCGTGAATATGTTTAAAAACAAGGTTGACATATATATCAGGAGGGCGGGTTATAAGTAAATGAACATTGTTGGACTCTCGATAAGCCAATGGCTTCCTTGTCCACTTAACATCTGGGCCTTTGGCTTGGATGGCAAATCTTGTTAAAGTATGACAATAGTGGATATCCAACATGGTAAACACGGTGTGGGTCAATTAAGCACCTTTAAACTGCTGCCCACAATTACACTAAAATTAATGATACCACATATCAGTTGGCTTTCCGCTACAACTAAAATAGATGGCATGCTCTCTGCTGCTTCCTCCTGGGGATACAAATTTAGATAACTAACTTCTTTCCAACTGTTCCTGAACATTCTTCAAGATAGTTCATTTTCAAATCAGATAACTTTACTTTTTCATATCCAAGATATGTTTAATTTACCTGGTAGAGGCTTTCGTCAATGCATCACGTTGACTTCATCAGTACCGATGACCCTTACAGACCATGCGACAACTGGAAACCACATCATAGACTGGGAGGGAGTGAAAATGGTAGACAAGGAACCCAACCGAAGAATCCGGCACATCAAAGAAGCCATCTGGATCAGGAAAGCTAGAACACCCATCAACAGAGACGAGGGCAATTACGAACTACCTCACGTGTACGATGACGTCATTCAGCGTCATCGGTGCTGATGAAGTCAACGTGATACGTTGACGAAAGCCTCTACCAGGTAAATTAAACACACCTTGAATATGAAAAATGAAAGTTATCTGATTTCTTTCCAACTGATTTGAAAAACCTCATTAAAAATAGTTTAACTGCACTTTTATAAGTTAGTTTCTATACCGGCCCAAATAAGTAATTATTATATTATAATTATTAAAACTACACAAATATGGTGGAAACAAAGAGTATTTCTTTTCATTCCTACTTCATAATAGCAACCTGCAAACCTGTCACAATATAATCTGTTTAAATTGCTAAATTTTAAAAAGCTAGTATTTGATGGTTTAGTTTACAATACTTCTAACTGCTATATTACTAATTTCCAGCAACTAATAGGTACTCTTGTTTATATCGTTTTGTAATTGACACTGCCAGTCTAGTCTCATACTCATAGACATAGTGACATAGGCATAGTAAGTTATAATTACTGGCTACAATCTACATACCTAATTGGTGGTAGGTGTAACGTTGCGTGTGTATGTGTGTGCGTGCGTGCGTGCGTGAGTGCGTACGTGCGTGTCGTAAGACAACACTTTTATAGAAGAACCAGAAATACCAACATGACGTTTAGACCCGTATTTATTCGACCTTCATATATGGTTATCCTAAACAACAACAACAGGAAGTCGTGGTGCTTTACAGCAGTGTTCCAAGTGCAGCAATGCCTTGCTGGCAGTTAGTGATTTCCTGGCTCATCTGGCACGATAGGCGTGGGAGACGGGTTGTCGTGTTGATGATTCTCCGCTGGGACTAGAGCAGTCCTATTGCGTCTTATGGTGTCTTTGGGTGTCTTTACCAGAAACGAGCGTGGCTGCGGAGCTCGTTGTACAATTGTACCGTAGCGATCTTGATCGCGGACCCAAACGTAGTAGAGGTAGATCTCTTGCTCTGTGGCGATTGTTGAACTGTCGCTGTTGACTATCTCTATGGGCATCTTTTCTCTCCTTTGCCTTTTGTATATCTCTTTCCTGTACTCCTGGCTGAAGAGTGCTTGGGATAACGGGTAGCCGAGTTCGCAGGCGGCGTCCCATCAGCAATTGGCTAGGGCTCAGACCGTACAACAACGGTGTATTTCGCTGTGTCAAGAGCGCGAGGTAAGGATCGTCATTCTTCTTCAGGATCTCCTTCAGAGTCCTGACTGCTCGTTCCGCTTCGCCGTTGGCCTGCGGATATCTTGGCGAACTTGTCGTGTGCGTAAAGCCATAAAAGGGGGTGAAGCACTCGAACAACCATAGCCCAAACATAATAACATACCATTTACAGTATATATCACCCTTATATGATGGGCGCAACGCCACGGTAATTTTGTAATATCCTTTTTAACTTTGCCATTATCTTCGCTGGGCGGCGCCATATTGCTCTGCGGGGGGCTCAGCGGCAGAGTGGTTTGAGTACGAGCTCCTGGCACCGCGTTCACACAGTAAAAACATCTCGGAAAAACGGCCGAAACGCATGGAAAATCGAATCAAAAGAAAACTGGTGTGCACTGGATGGCTCCTGGATATATCAACTAGTACTACAAATGCAAGGAAAAAACTTTTGATCGACTTCCGAGGAAGAATTGAATTGCAGCGGAAAAGATGGTTACAAATGCGGAAAATTGCCGTGTCCGCCAGCCGCATGCTCTGCGATAGGCAAAAATGTTCGCCCCGCTCTTCGTCTCTGGGGCGAAAGTCCTGACGGGCATTTGCTAACTCGCCATTTTGGCAGTTCCGTAGCCATTTGGCTACGGAACTAATAACTTAAGTTTTAAAACCGATACGCACTAACCGTTTCACATGTGTATTCCGTGACATACAACCGACGATTGGGCGTCAAGAAACTGAAGAAATGTGCTCCAAATAATTACTTATGAGTACTTTTATCGGTGACATAGAAAACATTTCACAATTAGCCGCCATACTGTGCACGTGATGTTGCCTTTGCGTCACATGATCAAACGCGATTTCGTGTAGAATGAGGCCAGAATGGGCCAACAGCACAGACATAAATAAAACACCCGTTAGTAAGTTAGTAGTTTATAGGGGCATTATTAATGATGTAACTCTATGGCCAGCAGACGGCAATTCTTAGCGTGACCTTATATAGATCTATGGAAATCCCGCTTGCTAATCTCGCTCACAACAACATCCGGTTATATACAAACCTTGACAAGCACATGCGTTCTGACAAAAAGGTAATAATTTCACACTTTTACATGGTTATTGTCAGGTAACTTTAGTGATATACATATAAAAATGCATACAGACACGAAAGACGTGTTTATTGCTTTTTTGTAAGGTTTCACGTTTCATGAAAATACTTACGTTTCGGCCGAGCGAGATCTTTTCCGTACTAGTAGCAACAGCCACGTAGAAAACCATTGTAGGGCGATTGACTTTGCCTAGCTTTGCGAGTGACCACTTTTCCGATGCAGATTACAAGACAAAAGACTACGTGATGAGCATGGACAGACGGTGAGCATCAAGATGTCATTCTTGGTCAAAGACACCGTTCCATCTTAGATTTTTTTCCCGCATATGACCATGCATCTACAGACTATTCTGCGACAAGGAAACGTCAGATATCGGAGGGCAGAGCGATGCGTAGGAAGCGACGAGCCGAAACCAGGTTAGTAAATTGGATTACCGTTACCAATATGACTTATCACTACGATTACAATATAGTTCCACCCCAATAAGCATAGTTGTGCTTCAACGTCAGCATATATATGACCCACAGTAAATCGAAATGTATGAATACAATAAATTGCGAGTAAGTGTTAATAGTTTGATATAATTACGAGTGTTTTCCAATCCGCCGATTTATTTTCGACGTGATCAGACGTACCGTCAATACGTGGCCGTACTCAAAACAATAACAATAACTCAGTAAGTGCTACAGGATATACTGCAGCCTTATAACATGGGCCATGGCGTATGTACTAGGCAAAATTATTCAAGAAAATAATTTGATACTATTTATTGACAGTCATAATAAGTCTCATATTCATGTGTTCTAAATGCCTATAGAGCAAGCGGCAAGCGTAAGGCTAAGCCGGGGGGGGGGGGGGGGTTAGATGCATGGGAGAAACACGACCAAAAGACAGTATAGACTATAGTTCAACAGAAGCCTACTTTTGCTGTTTACATTTCAAATACTTTATGGAAATATTTTAAATATACAAATGCTTTCATTGTGATTAAGTGCAAATACAGTTACAAAAACTTTTAAAAAGTATTTAAATATTTAAGTAAAATGCATTTCACCCATGCAATGTCTAGCTGGAAAGGAAACTAACTAAGGCATCGTCATCTACCGAGTTGAACACTGTCAGATTACATGTCTGCTTTCTATAATGACACTTTACAATTTCTGTCTGAATTTTTGTGACTTGACAATAAGGCAAAATTATATAAAATTAATTTGCTTTATTGATCAGATTAAACCCCACATGTAATAACTGGAAGTTCATAAAGAGATGTATTAATTACATTTTATTCTAAGTCGACTGATAACACTGTAATGAATATCGTGGGGGGAGGGGGCAACTGTCGGCAACCCACAATAGTATTAGTACCAGCTATACATATGAAGGAAATATATCAGGCATGGGTCAATTCTGTTTTATCAATTCCAAAAAATCAGTTCTAATTCCGCCTTGCAAAAAATCAATTCCAACTGTTAAAATCCTAGGCTAAAGAAAAATTCAAATCCAATTCGTTTTAACACAGTTTTATTTGTCACGTGTGCACAATAATATTTAATTAGATATGATTAAAAAATTATTGTTCGTTAAATTCACACACACTCACATATATATATATATATATATATAAATATATATATATATATATATATATCAGGTTTGCCATAAAAAAAACTTTAAAATGGCATCCAGCCATTTCATATGTACTTCCTGCTTTGACACCTCTCCTGGATTTTTGCTAACAAAACCAGACATTTTGGACAGCCCTGGACAGTTGGGTCATTAATTTTAGTTTTTAACAGTTTCCCTTGTTTATATCGGGTCCAGGTCATTTGCCCCCCTTCTGGACATTTGCCCCTTTGTCACTTGCCCCCCAGACATTAGCCCCTTTCCTTATTCAAAATCTGGACATTTGCCCCCTGTCCGTAGCTTCTGGATTATTTGTAAGTTTTTTTAAGAAATGTTTTTTTAACTTATTTTTTTATTTCTGAACATGAATTCAAGATATATATTACCCTAATTGCAATTAATGTTCTTTGTGCCAGATCAGCCAAGTAAATTACTTTATGTAGTTGGAGATGATCCTGTAATCAAAGGATTATCTTTATTGCAATTGTGGAAGAAGCCAGTGACATTAGGACCTGGACATGTTAGGACAATTGAGGATATTTGAAAGAAGCCATCTCAACAAGGTTTCTTTTGAATTGCATTTACCATGGAGAGTTGGAGTGACTCCATTTTCCTATAAAACTAGATGCACAAGCCAGAGTTGTCAGAAATCACTTGTAACTTCACCATGGAAATTACTACTAGCATCTGAGGAGGTCAGAAGCTATGTTTTGAGTGTCATTCCTACACCAAGAAGGGGGACCAACAAGATTACTCTTCAATGGGAGTGAAGCCAGCGTCGATCCTGATCATGCAAGGGTACTGTGGTCACTGATCTGATCTCCAGATCCAGAATGTGATCAACAAGACTGCCTGCAACCATGATGGTGACATGGCACTGATAGAAGCTGCCAAGGTCCGTGAGGACCTGAAAACTAAGGCAGCTAATACCAGGGGCACTCCAAACCAGCTGATCTCTGACTCGTTACTGTCCACCACTGTTTGTGGAAGCATCACCCCAAGAACCCATCTTCCACCACTGATCTGACTATCAATGATACCTGGAAGACAACTGGTGACAAGATCATCTCATACACACTCCAGGGGATAGGCCATTGCATTAGGCTAAAGTGACTTCGACTTGTCATTGAATGTTATGTTATTGTAGTAATAATGATAAAACTGCAAACCGATTTTCACTTGTCAACTATCATAGAAAAAAGGGGCAGATGTCCGGGGGGGGGGAGCAAATATACTAGGAGGCAGATTTATATCGCTATCAGTTGTGGTATCATTGATATTTCATCAAATTTACTGGAAAGTTTGAGTATTCAACATCCTAATCTCCAACATGTATTCTCCATGGGGACATTTTTAATTACTACAAAGGGCAAACCCTACAGCCACATGTAACAGCATCTTACAGGTGACCAGTGACATGTTTAGTATGGGAAACTTGTGGGCTGAACATTAGGCTTGGATAAACAAGGGGTTGCATTCAAGTGGGGCAGGCTTCCTCTCTCACACAAAGGGAATAAGCAGGCAGGAGCCCTTAATTGGCAATCTCTGTAAATAAACCTTGTACACTGAGAAAGAAAATGAGGCCTGAATGGTCTGATTTTGGTTTTAATGTCTGTTACAGTAACTTAGTATTTCTTTTTGATGCAAATGCTTGATTATATTGTTCTTGGTCACAATGTTTCAATACCAGAGTAGACAGTGTCTATGCTGTAATGTTGACAACTTTCTGGCTGTTACCAGACAAATATGATGTTAAAAGTAATATAAGTAAATATAAGGGTAAATATTAACAGTATCAAGTCAATAATTCCAACAAAATCAATTCCAATTCCCAAAAAATAAATTTCAGAAAAAAATTCAAATAAAAAAAAATGTTGAAGTCAATTCCAATTCCAGAACTGGAATTGAGGGTCAGTTCCAATTCTGGAATGGAATTGACCACATGCCTGAAGTATATTCATGACAATATCTTGTCTCTGTGTACTACAGCAACAGTCATGAACAGTATAATTTAATTGAAACAAGCTTTTGTACTTGGGGCTTTTGTTGGGAGGGGTTTTTGTCCATGCACCATACTATCTAGCAGATGCTTTCAGTATAATACCTAATAATTATATATATATATTTACATATATACATATATATATATATATATATATATATATATATATTTACATATATACATATATACATATATATATATATATATATATATATATATATATATATATATATATATATATATATATATATATATATATATATATATATACGTGTGGGCAGGTATGTGTGTATGCGTGCAGCATTTATAAGGTAAAGATGTCACAAGCATAGATCTGCATTTGGTCCAATAACAATATTCATGCATTATGTTATCTAAATCAAGTGTCAGATATAAAATAAGGAACCCCATAGAAAGTGTACCTATGGGTCCATATTTTGTTATGGAATTTGGACCCCTTATATAATTTTTGACCTCCCTGGCCCATTGAAAACAGTGCAATGTTGATTAGATAATATAATGCACTTTGGTTACATGCGTTTGGTTATGTTACCAGTGGCATTTGTCAAACTGACCAAACAGATTCATTAAAAACATTAAGAGATCAGTGAAAGACCCATTGGTTGAATTAACATGGCTCCATAGGGAAAATGCTTTTCCCTGTGGTTGATTACTTTATACATTCTATATGACACTGGCACTCTTATATTCTAAAAATAATATATACAAGAGAAAGTTTCTCACATTGTGATTCATTTTTATTATGCAAAAGATGAATTTTGTAAAATTTTCAAGTCACTGTATGTGTAATCTTTTCAGATGAAGGAGTCACCATTGGTTCGTACAAGTACAGGTGCTAGTTTTGAAGCATCCAGCGCTACGGGTGATGCCGTCAATCTTTACATTACGGATGTCACCTTTAGTGCCATCACTGCTACTACTGCTGTGGCACCACATACAACTGATGCTGAAATGCAAATCGATCCGGTAACGATATTTCAAGTGCGACACTTCGTGAATGCTGCTGTAGTCACGGATGACATTATTGTTGCACCAATAAACGTTGATCATGACTACTCCTATGTGAAGCTTCCATCAGATTCAGTGAGAATAAAGACATTGGTGCAGATAATGCACACTATGTGATAACAGCGACATAACCGAGGGTGACTCAAGCAGCTCCGACACCTATGAGAAAGAGAAGTTTGTCATTCGTGAGAAAAACGTATGTCACTTTTCTGCACCTGCCACACACCAAACAGCCATAAACTGTGACACAGGTTGTACTCACATCTGATCTATCAGCCAAGGTCTTTGGGATACTGGGGTGTCTGTTAGAGGAAAGTGTGCTGATTTCTACTCCTGGATGAGTGAAAGGTGAATTGAATATGTTAGGTGTACATGTACTATCAGTCAGAATAAGTAGTGTATTGGTGTACATTTAGTGCCAGTAGTATATTGGAACAGATGGTTGGTGTGCAATATAGTGTATTGGTGTATATTTAGTGCCAGTAGTATACTGGAACAGATGGTTGGTGTGCAAGTACTATCAGTCAGAACAAGTAGTGTATTGATACATATGATTGGTGTACATTTACTGTCAGTACAAGTAGTGTATTTGGTAGAGAATGAGACGCTTGGTTTACATTTGCTGTCGGTAGGAACAAGTAGTAGATTCAGTCAGAACAAGTAGTATATTGGATACACATGATTGGTGTACATTTACTGTCAGAAGAAGTAGTGAAATGGTGCAGATTCCAGAATGAGATCATTGGTGTACATTTACTGTTGGTAGGAACAAGTAATGTATTGGTATGCATGATTGGTGTACGTTTACTGTCAGTCAGAACAAGTAATATTGTTACACATGATTGGTGTACATTTACTGTCCAATCAAAACAAGTAGTCTATTGCCATTGGTACAGATGATGATGGTGAAACAGTTAAAATGCCTTGGCTTTATAAAGATTAATTATTTCCTAAGCTAAACTACCAGTATATTTGACATGTTGTGGCATAATAATGATGTGTGTAACTGTGATATCCATGTTCCAGGTTGTATTTCCCAGTGGTAGAAGTCACTGTTTTTAGTCAATGTTTAGTCTTGGTTTAATTCGTTCTAGTTAGCCTTATTTCTTTGGTAATTGTTTTTCTATGTGAATAAACTGTTGATATATTTTCTGTTGGTCTCAATATAAATGAAATTGTGTGTAGTGACATGCAAGATGCTGCAGGTAACATTTTTGTTGACAGAAGTGGGATATGGATAAGAAGGCATTCACATCATTCAGTTATTAATATTTTAGTGGGAATTTGTTTAGTTTTCCAGGTTGTTTTTCGACCTGCTGCATACTGTGGGTGGCTCACAATTTGTCTATATCAGAATATCAGTACACTCACCTGTGTCAGGTCAATCTCCATAGCTGAACTTTCCATCAATTCAATTCGGTTCAGAATAGACATCACAGATCCTTCCCACATCGCAGGATGGGATTACTTGTCTTGCCTTTCCTGAGCCTGAAATATAATTTGTCAGGGTTAGTTGATAGCACTAATTCCATAATTACCATAATAGTTGCAAAACTGTGAACATTACGTACTGTCAATAGTTCATTATTGTTATTTAAATGATTACATTGCACCAAACAACAAGGTGTTGTGGTGTGCTACAGAGAGGGGTGATTACAAGTACGAATATTAATGTAATCATGATTACAATAATTATTGCAATCACAATTACTAATGTAGTCATGATTACAATCATTATTACAATCAAGATTACGGTAACATTTAAGAATATATATATATATATATATTCACATAATGAATTAAATAAACCCTCATGTTATTATTGTCATCAATGTTATTCAACACAAAATCAAACACAATATTAAAATACAGTCATGGTACACTTCATTAGATTAGATACAAAATAAAGAGAAAAGCCTGCTTGCATTGCCATTGTAGTTCGGACCTCGCCCTCGGGCTAGGTAAAAGAAATAGGCAGAAAAAATATGATTATTAAAATGGCAATGATTCGATAACAATTTAATTACTGACCTGCTAGCTATAGGGCAAATCAATGAGTCGGCACGCAAATCATGCAATGACAGCAGACCAACATCTAGCACCGCTCTGTTTGTGCATATCACTACAAAATCATCGTCTTCGCCTTCGTACGGTGATGCAATCACCAACGCGGTCGGGCACACGGTGCTGCATAGCAATAGCCATAGCCTAGCCCTAGCCTAGGCATGGTAGCTTTCTCGGCGCAGCATGATGACTCAACGTAAACGTGCGCAGACATCGGGACGCAATTTCCACAGGTTCACCACATCACATTACCTAGTCAGGAATCGTTGACAGTCAAAGCGCTGTTGTATTTTTTCCTGAATACAACGTCAACAAAGGCGAAGCCGACCTGGACTCTGGAGTCTGGAGCGTGACTCGCACACTCAGTGACACTTTACGACTGTCAACGGTTGTTTCCGTGTTGCCTGTCGAACTAGACTCTTCGTCTGTGGTTTCCATTTTTCCAAAGATAGACAACTAATTACGGAAGTTCAGTAAATCACTAATCGCTAGTAGCAGATCTGGTAAAACTGTCACAAGCGATGCATCCATCTTGTCAACAAGTAAAAAATAGTTCCGGTATTCCGTTATCGCGTATTTTCGTTGGTTAGCGTCTCGTGTGTTCGAGAAGTGTGGCGTTTTCCACGATTTTTTGCGTGTTTTGTTGTAATTTCTTTAATTTTTTTATTTGGAACGAACAAAAACGTTATTTTGTTGACGTGTGTAAACACTTGTATATATAACAGAGACCCATATCTTTTTTTCGCTCCAGAATGCCTATTTACGAAATAAATCGCAAAAATTTACATTGATTAGATATACGCGACTCAAACCATTCGTTTCGACAACAAGATGGCGATACGCAGTGATGTATTTTGTCGATTTTTGTCTCGAACAAAATCAGTTTTTCAGTTTATCTCATAAATTAGCAGGTATCTGTCACCATTAATGCATAGTTAGATAATATATATTTAAATATACGGCATAACACAAAATTGCTTCAGTTCCCCTTTAAGACTTTGCAAATTGAGCGAATGCTTCGGCACTAAGCTGCGGTCCATTATAAGACATAATGACGTCCGGGATGCCATGTGTGGCGAAGACTTCTTTCATTACCGCAATGGTGTGCTCGGATGTGAGACTGGTCAGCTTTCTGAACTCAACCCATCTGGAGTAGTAGCCAACAATGACTAGGTAGAGCTTTCTGTTGAGCTCGAACAGATCCATTCCTACTCTCTCACATGGACGAGAGGGGAAGGAGGCTGACATCAGAGTCTCCTTGGGCTCCGGGCGGATCTTCGCACAGCTAGGGCATGTTGAGACCATTTCGTATATCTCTTTAGATAGACCAGGCCACCAGACAGCGGTGTTTGCGCGCGCTCGACACTTGGAAATACCAGGGTGTCCTTCGTGTATGATTTTGAGCGTTTCTAATCGCATACAATGAGGGATGACTATGCGCTCGTCGTATAGCAGTAAGTCATCGATCGTTGCGAGTTGACATTTGCCTTGAGGAGATGGCAGATAGGCGCTGTGAGTTGTGCTAAGTGCGGCACAAATTTACCCAGTTGATTGACCATTCATGTGAACCTCCTCAGTTATGTGGTGTTGATTGGTGCTGGGAATTTCTGGATGGCTTCCAGCTTCTGTTCATCAGCATGAACTCCTGTTCCGTCAATGACGTGACCCAGGAAGCGTACAGACTTCTTGCCAAACTCACACTTCTCGTTAAGTGTCAGTCCTGCCCCTCGGAGTCGTTGCAGAACCTTTCTCAGTTGGTCTTCATGTTCGGCTTCATTTGATGCGAACACTAGGATGTCATCCATGTGACATATGACTCCGTCGAGTCCCTGTAGGATCACAGAAATCGTGCGAGTGAAGATTTCTGGCGCTGATGAGATGCCGAATGGGATTCTGTTGAAGGCGAACCTCCCTTGTGGTGTGATGAATGTGGTCAGCAGTTTTGACTCTTTATCCAATGGCAGTTGCCAGAAGCCACTATTCGCGTCTAGCTTCGAGAACACCGATGCTTTTCCCAGCTTTGCCAAGCTTTCATCGACTGATGACATCGGATGTATTTCTCGCTTGACCGCCTTGTTCAGATGGGTAAGATCAACACAAATCCTCACCCTGCCGTTTGCCTTCGGCACAACAACCATTCCGGAGCACCAATCTGTTGGCTGGGTCACTTTGGAGATGACCCCTTGCTGTTCCATTCTTCGGAGCTCTTTTTCGACTCTCGGAAGCAATGGATGTGGTACGTTGCGTGGAGCATACAAGCATATCGGCCGTGCGTCGTCTCGAAGATTGAAATGGTGTTGCATCTTCAGCTTTCCAAGGCCGTGAAACAATTGTGGAAAGTCCTTGCCTACAGCTACCTCATCCACCATGATGATTAGGTTGAGCTGCAAACAAGCGTCACGATCTAGGAGAGAAGTTAGCTGGTTTTCGATAACGTATAACGTTTCGTTGCATGTTTTGTTCTTATACTGCAACTTCGCTATCAGCGTTCCCAACACACGAAGCTTGATGCCTCCTGGACCCCTGACTGTATTTTCAGCGGGTGTAAGTTTCTAGTGTTGTAACATGGGTACTTTATCGGACAGCACCGATACAGCTGCGCCCGTGTCCAGCTTGAACGTGACCCTGTCGGTGTTACTTACCGTAATGTCAGCTGTCCAGATATTGCCATCCTGGTTTCCAATTTCTCCCAGGAAAACATCACCGACGTTGTGCGCCTGCCATTTACCACGCGGTTTCGTTACTGGCCGGCTCCGACAAACTGACCTGACATGGCCAGCTTTCTGACAGTTGTGACATGTGGCTTGCCTCGCAGGACAGACCTTCCTGTCATGCTGCTGTTGGTCACACCACTTACACTTACACTTACAATGTGGTTTCTAGCCGTGGCTGCATTAGCCCTCGTCGTTGACTGTCGACCCCTCTTCACGAATTCGGTAGCCGCCGGGTTTGGTTTCGTGTTCACGCGTACGACGTTTCGCTGCTGCTGCTGAAATCTAGCGGACGAAAGTTCGTCCATCCAGCGGGAAAAACGTAGCCGTGCATGTAAGCTATAAGACGCATATCGCATCGTTGCATTATATCGAGAGCTATTCGACGTATGTAGTTTCGCGAAGGTCAACAAACACCGCCGTTTTCTGGAACGTTCGAACGAAGTCATGGAATTTTTCCATAAACATCGCGAGGTCAAAAGGTCAAGGTCAAGGTCAAAATCACCGTCGCTTTCTGGAACGTTCGAATGAAGTCATGGAATTTTCCATAAACACCCCGAGGTCAAAAGGTCAAGGTCAACCCAGTTTTCCCGCGAAATGTGTCCAGACACATCGATCCGGTATGTTACATGAGCTTGTGCGCTTCCATTCGTCTTGTCTTTTTGATATTGGTCAGCCACTGTTTCGCATTTCACCGAAATGTGAAATTTTTTAAATGTGAAACTCTCTGCGGGAAAAACCCAGAAAAAAGAAGTTTGTAATGTGAAAAGTTCACGTCTTGAAAGTTTATGTTATGAAAGTTTGCTTCATGTGACGTCACAGCTCTTCATTTGCATATCACGAGACCTCTATAAAGAGGCTGCCCTCTTGTTTTGGACCATGTTGTTTTGCGGTGAAACCGTCACCAAGGGGCGTAACGTATCATCCCCTTTTATCGCCCTCCGAGACATTGTTTTGCGGTAATATTGTCGCCAGAGGCGCTACGTATCAAACGTGTCGACGGTTCTGATGGGTCGAGAGCCATCACGTGACCTATGATGTCACAGCTCTTTATTTGTATGTCACGTGACCTCTCTATAGAGGCTGCCATCTTGTTTTGCTGCCATGTTGTTTTGCGATGATACGGTCACCAGGGGCTCGCCATCTTGTTTTGTTGTCAAATTGTTTTGACAAGGACCTACTACTTTATGTATTGTAGACCCAAAGACCTCTACTTTATGTATTGTAGGTCCAAAGACCTGCTACTTTATGTATTATAGATCCAAAGACCTGCTACTTTATGTATTGTAGGTCCAAAAACCAACATATTTTTGTATTGTTAGTCAAAAGACCTACAACTTTATGTAATGTAGGTCCAAAGACCTGCTATTTTATGTATTGTAGGCCCAAAGACCTGCTACTTTATGTATTGTAGGTCTAAAGACCTGCTACTTTATGTATTGTAGGTCCAACTGGTGACATCTTGAAGAAAACAATACACTGTTGGTGCCAACTTGAAGAAAAACAAGACACTGTTGGTGACAACTTGAAGAAAACAAGACACTGTTGGTGACAGCTTGAAGAAAACAAGACACTGTTGGTAACAACTTGAAGAAAACAAGACACTGTTAGTGATAACTTGAAGAAAACAAGACATTATCATACACAACTTGAAGAAAACAAGACACTGTTGGTGACAACTTGAAGAAAACAAGACACTGTTGGTGACAACTTGAAGAAAACAAGACACTGTTGGTGACAACTTGAGGAAAACAAGACACTGTTGGTGACAACTTGAAGAAAACAAGACACTGTTAGTGATAACTTGAAGAAAACAAGGTACTATTGGTGACAACTTGAAGAAAACAAGACACTGTTAGTGATAACTTGAAGAAAACAAGACACTGGTGGTGACAACTTGAAGAAAATAAGACACTGTTGGTGACAACTTGAAGAAAACAAGACACAGTCACACAACATTTGAAGTAAACAAGACATTGTCATACACAACTTGAAGAAAGCAAGACACTGTCACACAAAATTTGAAGTAAACAAGACATTGTCATACACAACTTGAAGAAAACAAGACACTGTCACACAAAATTTGAAGTAAACAAGACATTGTCATACACAACTTGAAGAAAACAAGACACTGTTGGTGACAACTTGAAGAAAACAAGACACTCTTGGCGACAACTTGAAGAAAACAAGACACTGTCACACAAAATTTGAAGAAAACAAGACATTGTCATACACAACTTGAAGAAAACAAGACACTGTTGGTGACAACTTGAAGAAAACAAGACACTGTTGGCGACAACTTGAAGAAAACAAGACACTGTCACACAAAATTTGAAGAAAACAAGACATTGTCATACACAACTTGAAGAAAACAAGGCACTGTTGGTGACAACTTGAAGAAAACAAAACACTGTTGGTGACAACTTGAAGAAAACAAGACACTGTTGGAAACAACTTGAAGAAAACAAGACACTGTCACACCAAATTTGAAGAAAACAAGACATTGCCATACACAACCTGAAGAAAACAAGACATTGTCATGTCTTGTCTTTTTTTTTCTTTTTTCTTTTTGACATTGGTCAGGCGCTGTTGGTGGACTTTGACTTGCGCGCTCCCACTCGTCTTGTCTTTTTTGACACTGGTCATTCGCTGTTGGCGGACTATGACTTGTGCGCTCCCACTCGTCTTGTCTTTTTTGACATTGGTCAGTCGTTGTTGGTGGACTTTGGCTTGTGTGCTCCCACTCGTCTTGTCTTTTTGACACTGGTCAGTCGCTGTTGGTGGACTTTGGCTTGTGCGCTTCCACTCGTCTGGTCTTTTGGACACTGGTCAGCCTCTGTTGGTGAACTTTGACTTGTGCTTTGTGATGATACGATCGTCAGGCGCTGTTGGTGGACTTTGACTTGTGTGCTCCCACTCGTCTTGCCTTTTTTGACATTGGTCAGTCGCTGTTGGTGGACTTTGACTTGTGCGCTCCCTCTCGTCTTGTCTTTTTTGACATTGGTCAGTCGCTATTAGTGGACTTTGGCTTGCGTGCTCCCACTCGTTTTATCTTTTTTGACATTGATCAGTCGCTGTTGGTGGACTTTGGCTTGTGCGCTTCCACTCGTCTTGTCTTTTTTGATATTGGTTACACCTTTTTGCAGGCTATCTAGGGTTATTCAACCGACAACAGGTTGGGGTTACACCTTTTTTAGTACCGTCGCCGCTAAGAAGCTGGTAGGATTGTGCAAACAGCACTGTCTCGATGCAGTCTATCTAGGGTTATACAACCGACACCAGGTTGGGGTTACACCTTTTTACAGGCAATCTAGGGTTATACAACCGACAACAGGTTGGGGTTAGGCTTTTTCCGTACCGCCGCCAACCAACAGTGTCTTGTTTTCTTCAAGTTGTGTACGACAATGTCTTGTTTACTTCAAATTTTGTGTGACAGTGTCTTGTTTTCTTCAAGTTGTCACCAACAGTGTCTTGTTTTCTTCAAGTTGTCACCAACAATGTCTTGTTTTCTTCAAGTTGTGTATGACAACGTCTTGTTTTCTTCAAATGTTGTGTTACAGTGTCTTGTTTTCTTCAAGTTGTCACCAACAGTGTCTTGTTTTCTTCAAGTTGTGTACGACAATGTCTTGTTTACTTCAAATTTTGTGTGACAGTGTCTTGTTTTCTTCAAATGTTGTGTTACAGTGTCTTGTTTTCTTCAAGTTGTCACCAACAGTGTCTTGTTTTCTTCAAGTTGTGTACGACAATGTCTTGTTTACTTCAAATTTTGTGTGACAGTGTCTTGTTTTCTTCAAGTTGTCACCAACAGTGTCTTGTTTTCGTCAAGTTGTGTATGACAACGTCTTGTTTTCTTAAAATTTTGTGTTACAGTGTCTTGTTTTCTTCAAGTTGTCACCAACAGTGTCTTGTTTTCTTCAAGTTGCCACCAACAGAGTCTTGTTTTCTTCAAGTTGTGTATGACAATGTCTTGTTTTCTTCAAGTTGCCACCAACATGTCACCAACAGTGCCTTGTTTTCTTCAAGTTGTGTATGACAATGTCTTGTTTTCTTCAAATTTTGTGTGACAGTGTCTTGTTTTCTTCAAGTTATCACCAACAATGTCTTGTTTTCTTCAAGTTGTGTATAACAACGTCTTGTTTTCTTAAAATTTTCCAAACATTAACTTTTCATATCACCAATTTTTCCATCACAAACTTCCAACTTACAAACTTCAAAATGGCAAAGTTTCATAACACAAACTTTCATGTTACAAATTTCTACTTACACACTTCCAACTTGTAAATTTTCAACTCACAAATTTTCAACTTTCTAACCTCATGTTACAAACTTCCAAACTTCAATCTTCCAATTAAAAAATTTTCATAACACAAAAGTTCATAACATGAACTTCCAAACATAAACTTTTCATATCACCAAGTTTCGCGTCACAAACTTCCAAATTTCAAACTTCCAACTTGCAAACTTTTAACAATACATAAAGTAGCAGGTCTTTGGACCTACAATACATAAAGTTGTATGTCCTTGAGAGTGGAAGCACACAAGCCAAAGTACGCCAACAACGACTGACCAGTGTGAAAAAAGACAAGACGAGTGGGAGCGCATAAGTCAAAGTCCACCAACAGCAGCTGACCAGTGTCAAAAAGACAAGACGAGTGGGAGAGCACATACCAAAGTTCACTTATGATTGCATGTATGTACGCGCCCATGAAAACTTGCAAACTTTCATAACATAAACTTTCAAGACGTGAACTTTTCACATTACAAACTTCTTTTTCTGGGTTTTTTCCCGCAGAGAGTTTCACATTAAAAAAATTTCACATTTCACATTTCGGTGAAATGCGAAACAGTGGCTGACCAAGGTCAAAAAAGACAAGACGAATGGAAGCGCACAAGCCCATGTAACATACCGGATCGATGTGTCTGGACACATTTCGCGGGAAATATGGTTCAAACCGACGTGTCTTGACATATTTTGCGGGAAAACTGGGTTGACCTTGACCTTTTGACCTTTTAACTTCGCGGTGTTTATGGAAAATTCCATGACTTCATTCGAACGTTCCAGAAAGCGGCGGTGTTTGTTTTGTTGACCTTTTGACCTCGCGCTGTTCTTGCAGACTCGTATCATTATAGGCAATATGTAGGTGTCGACGCGAAACGACATACGTCGAAAAGTTCTCTGTATAATACAACGATGCGATATGTGTCGTATAGCTTACATGCACGGCTACGTTTTTCCCGCTGCATGCACGAACATTCGTCCGCTATGTTTCAGTCTGCTTCGTGACCTCTGGCGTGATGGTAAGCATCCGTAAGTCGTCTCATCATCATCACTCTCGAGTCTCTGGCGCGGTGGTAAACATTCGTAAGCTCGCGACCTCTGGCGTGATGGTAAACATCCGTAAGTCGTCTTAGCGATATTACATGCTAACCTCGTTGTATGGTCATGCTGTTTGTATCGTTCAATAAAATGCGTGTGCACTCGTACGACATCGTGTTGTTGTGTTAATTTCCTCGTTTCCTCGTTAGCCTCACACGGCTACGTTTTTCCCGCTGTATGCACGAACATGCGTCCGCTAGGTTTCAGTCTACTAGCAGGATGAAAATACGGGATCGTGGAAAATTCCATAACGTCGTTCGAATGTTCTAGAAAAGTAGAAAAAGAAACTACACGAAACCGGTTTGAACGGGTTCTGTACCCATACACGTCTCGAAAAGCGCGCCATAATCGTCAGTATTAATCCGAACCGCCACTGTTATCATAACCGTTCTTACTACATGTCCTTTTAGAGGTAGGGTTAGGGCTGAATACAGCCGTTAGAATTAGGGTTAATAACCCTAACCCTAACTGGCTATCGTATAAGTACAAAAGGTCGGTGATCTTTGACCTTGCCCCACAGTATCGTCTGGTAATCAAAACAATATGACAACAAAACAAGATGGCGAGCCCCTGGTGACCGTATCATCGCAAAACAACATGGCAGCAAAACAAGATGGCAGCCTCTATAGAGAGGTCACGTGACATACAAATAAAGAGTTGTGACATCATAGGTGATGGCTCTCGACCCATCAGAACCGTCGACACGTTTGATACGTAGCGCCTCTGGCGACAATATTACCGCAAAACAATGTCTCGGAGGGCGATAATAGGGGATGATACGTTGCGCCCCTTGGTGACGGTTTCACCGCAAAACAACATGGTCCAAAACAAGAGGGCAGCCTCTTTAGAGAGGTCACGTGATATGCAAATGAAGAGCTGTGACGTCACATGAAGCAAACTTTCATAACATAAACTTTCAAGACGTGAACTTTTCACATTACAAACTTCTTTTTTCTGGGTTTTTCCCGCAGAGTTTCACATTAAAAAAATTCACATTTCGGTGAAATGCGAAACAGTGGCTGACCAATATCAAAAAGACAAGACGAATGGAAGCGCACAAGCTCATGTAACATACCGGATCGATGTGTTTGGACACATTTCGCGGGAAAACTGGGTTGACCATGACCTTTTGACCTCGGGGTGTTTATGGAAAATTCCATGACTTCATTCGAACGTTCCAGAAAGCGACGGTGATTTTGACCTTGACCTCGCGATGTTTATGGAAAAATTCCATGACTTCGTTCGAACGTTCCAGAAAACGGCGGTGTTTGTTGACCTTCGCGAAACTACATACGTCGAAAAGTTCTCGATATAATGCAACGATGCGATATGCGTCTTATAGCTTACATGCACGGCTACGTTTTTCCCCCTGGATGCACGAACTTTCGTCCGCTAGATTTCAGTCTGCTAGCTGGGTGAAAAGGCGTGACTTCGTTCGAACGTTCCAGAAAGCGGCGGTGTTTGTTTTGTTGACCTTGACCTTTTGACCTCGCGGTGTTTTTTGTAGACTCGTGATGATATAGGCGGTGCATAGGTATCGACGCGAAACAACATACGTCGAAAAGTTCTCGATATAATGGAACGATGCGATATGCTTTGTATTGCTTACATGCACGGCTACGTTTTTCCCGCTGCATGCACGAACATTCGTCCGCTAGGTTTCAGTCTGCTAGCAGGGTGAAAATGCGGGATCGTGTTTCTTTTCGTGAGCGTGGAAAATTCCATGACGTCGTTCGAACGTTCTAGAAAAGAAGAAAAAAACTACACGAAACCGGTTTGAACGGGTTCTGTACCCAGACACGTCTCGAAAAGCGCGCCATAATCGTCAGTATTAATCCGAACCGCCACTGTCATCATAACCGTTCTTACTGCATGTCCTTTTAGAGGTAGGGTTAGGGTTCGTATTAGGGTTCACTACAGACGACATAATTAGGGTTATTAACCCTAACCCTAACTGGCAATTGTATCAGTACAAAAGGTCGGTGACCTTTGATCGATAATAGGGGATGATACGTTGCGCCCTCTGGCGACAGTTTCACTACAAAAGGGTGTGATTTATGCTAATGAGATGTGACGTCATAGGTCACGTGACGGCTCTCGACCAATCAGATCCGTCAACACAATTACCCCGTGGCGCCCCCTGGTGGTGAAACTGCTCTCGACCAATCAGATCAGTCGAAACTAGGTCACAAACCGTCGAAACAATTGACCTGTAGCGCCCCCTGGTGACAGTTTCACCACAAGAGTGCAATATTTGCTAATTTATGCAAATATAGACGTGATAGGTCACGTGACGGCTCTCGACCAATCAGAATGAGTCCATGTGGCGCCACCTGGTGGTGAAAGTACTCTCGACCAATCAGATGCTTACCCAAAATTTTACCATTTGAACGATAATAGGGGATTATACGGTGGCGCCTCTAGCGGTAAAAAGCGCACGACCAATTAGAACGCTCCATTTCAAATTTCGACCAATCAGAAGCTTACCCAAAAGCTTACCATTTTTAAGGACTGAGAATTGCACACATACTACTGACATGTTCAAGCAGGACATCAGCGTACCTGGTCTGACCTTGCTCTACCTGTTCAACGACCTTCCGGAGAAGACGTACTTTACGCTCTTCAACGAGAAGAATAAAGATCTTCATCACCTAATGATCACGTGGCTGGTGGTGCTTCGCTCATTTTTCACTGCTATCACGAGAAATGGGTCATCATGCTACGTCAGAACGAATACAGAGAGGCCGCTCGTCCGTGTCGATCGATCGTCGGATACGATGCCAATGCGTTGTACTTGTGGTCTCTCATGCAAGACATGCCAATGGGGTGGTACACGCGACGACGGGAAGAGAACGACTTTCGGCCCGAATCGGCACAGCGGTACGGACAGATGGATGCGGAATGGTTGACTTGGGAATCCGAACGCACGGACGCGCCATACGACATCAGATCAACGGTCGTGAGAAGAGAATAGGCAAACTTCAGGTGGATGGGTGGTGCAGTGAGACGAACACGGCGTATCAGTTCCACGGATGTTTCTACCATGGTCACCCGTGCACCCGTCAAGAGGTGAACGCCGTCAACGGGAAACCCATGGCCCAACTGCTCGCCGAGACCCGAAAGAACACCGCCTACCTACATAACTTTGTCAAGGTCGTCGAGATGTGGGAATGCGGAAAGAGACGAGAAGAGATCCGGCCGTGAAAATATGTCTGGATGCTGCATTTCCGCGACGACGACATGCGCGGTAGACGATGAAGTCGCAACAGATCCTGAGTGGCATACGTGCCGGAACCGTATCTGGATTGATCGAGTATGACATGTGCGTACCGGAAGCATTGTGCGCGTACTTTGCGGAAATGCAGCCCGAGTTCAAGAACATCCGTCAAACACGCGACGATCCGTTTATGCGCCAATACGCCGAAGAGCACAACATCATGGCGAATCCATGGCGCATGCTCGTGGGCAGTTTACACGGCGATAAAATATTACTCGCCACGCCACTCCTGAGATGGTACTTGGACCACGGACTCGAGGTGACGTACGTCTACCAGAGCTATGAGATAGCGATGAACAAGAAAACCGTCACGTACGCCCTGCCCGTACACGTGGGGTTCTTCGTTCTGAAGTACGCCAAGATGCGCATTTTGCAGTTATATTACGACTTTATCAAGAGATACATGGAGCGTCCTCTTTTTCAGTACTGCGAGATAGATACTGATTCCGCCTATTTGGCCTTGGCCGGTGAGTCCGTCGACCACCTCGTGACCCCAGAACATTATTTCCGACACCGATCCGAATGGCTGCTGTCCGACACACACACACACGCACGCACGCACGCACGCACGCACGCACGCACACACACACACACACACACACACACACACACACACACACACACATCTGATCCCTGTTCACGAATTCCCCCGCCCCCGCTCCCGCCTACAATACCAAATATGGAATTGCGTGACTTCGTTCGAATGCTATAAACGTGTCAGGACATGCACATGCAGGTGACGTAAGCCGCACACCACAGAACAGTACCAATAGAAAAGGCGATGCACGCTGGTCGTCTTTCATAAGTGACCATGGATGTACGGTGGAAACATCCTTTCACGTGCATCGTCGCCGGATCAACAGGATGTGGCAAAAGTACTTTCGTGGCGCGTATGCTGCGTCACGCTGCTACGATGATCGATCCACCTCCCGAAAGGATCACGTGGTATTACGGAGAATGGCAAGATGCTTACGCAACGATGGACTTAGTCGACGTGCGGTTCGAGGAAGGCTTGCCGAGCGTGAGCATGTTCGATTCACCAACGAGGAACCTCATCATCATAGACGATCTCATGGTGGAAACGGACGAACGGGTCACGACCTTATTCACAAAAAGTCATCACATGAACACGTCCGTGCTGTATCTCGTACATAACATGTTCTCTAAAAACAATGAGAGTCGTACCACCAGTCTGAACTCTCAGTACATGGTGGTGTTAAAGAATCATTGTGACGCATCGCAGATGTCGTACTTGGCTCGTCAGATGTATCCGGAGCGCGCGAAGTTCGTACAAGAGGTTTAAAAGACGCCACGTCAGTACCGTGCGGTTATCACTGGTCGATCTCAAACAAGACACGCCCGAGGATATGCGTCTGAGCACGGCCATCTTTCCAGACGACGGTTTTTAGTACGTGTACTTGCCGAAGGTATAAAAAGACCGACTGCGTGGGTCGTCTCTTCATTCGCACCATGACTGACCTGGTGAAGAGACACATTTTGTGTATACAGGCTTTGAACACAAGAGCACCAAATTGAGAAGAGCCATCGTCGCCAACGCCGACGCCAATCTGCTGTGTGCACTGACCGAGTGTGCCTACAACATATTAAAAAAGAACATTCCATTGTCCGATTTACAGAGGCGACGTTTGAATAAATACAGAACGAAATTACGCGAGATATATATATATATATATATATATATATATATATATATATATATATATATATATATATATATATATATATATATATATATATATATATATGGAACACGCACGCAAGATGGCCTTGGTGGACCCGCGACTGTTGGACACACTTCGCTCACAACCACCACCCCCACCACCGACGGATACCCTAGGTAGGAAAGTACAAGCCCTCGACGACGAGATGATGACCATCCTCGATAGGGCCGGTGGCGGAGGGAGCAGTAGGAGCTCCTAGTAGCGGAATAGAGGCCGACGTCGTGGACACCGTTCCCAAGACCATGCAGGCCAAAGCCAGACGTTTGATGGAGCATCTCAAACGAGATATCGTGGTGAACTTATCTACGAGGTTGTGCCCGTTGCCGGAAGTAACGTGGTGGATCTCCTGAATAATATGTTGCATAAGAGAAAGACCAATCCGACAGGATGGCAGTCATTCACACGACAACTCCGAACCATCAACCTGCCCATGGAGTTGGTCAGTAACGTCGCCAGGAGAGCCTACATACGTCAGGGGACGACGACGGCCACTCCGTTTCGTCGAACGACCGCAGCAGCAGCGGCTACTACTCCTCATGCTGGTGCGGGTATTGCACGGAGATCACTCAGTTGGACACCCCTCGCTCGTCGACGCAGTCGGATGGAACATTCCATGCCCACCCCACCCCCGGAACAACGACGACGACACAAGGCTTTGGTGTCATTGGCTAATTGGGAAGACTTTTAAGGCGGTGCGGCACGTGTCCATAGCACAGTGTACGCTGCGATGAGCGATCCACAGGACACGTACCGTTCACAAAAAGATCGTCTGTCATGAACATGTGGACTAAGAAACTATCCGACCGACGTCTGAAATACTAGTAGTTCACAGTCTGAACTCTCAGTGTACTCCGTGGGTGTTCTGTTCTGCTGCGCGTCAGAGTTACTAGTCACGTCGTCAAGACCGAGCTACAGTTCGTACAAGAGGAAGGACACGAATTTCCGTCATCGTCGAACGACGGTTTCACAGGCTACTGCTCATGAAGTACGGCATGCCGATCGATCTTCAGTCGTCTGACACCCCATGTGGAAGACGACGAAGGTACGAGTACTTGGAAAGGTCATAAAAAGACCCAACAGGTCGTTGCAGAGACGCACCATGGCTGTGTGCGATACTTCTATGGGAAGACTTTGAAAACGTGCCGATTGAGCCATCGACGTCCGACGCCAATCCTGACTTTACTGCCGTCGTCGTTACAATAACACTTTCCATTGCTACCACACAGACGGCTGATTAGTAGGGTCAATATATGAGAGTAAATATTAAGAATAGATGTAGTAGTATATGTACTGTTTACGGCGGTAACTACGTGCCCAAATCGTTAATACCCGTATATGTGGAGACAGCGGGCTTTCAGTAAATCAAGAGACCGTTCGACAGGCTACATGACGGAATTAGGAGCGTACGGATCCGTTCACGATACCATCCAGGTTAATCCGAGCGGATCCGACCGTGGAATCCTGGTCGACGATTGCAGACGCGTATGTGGCCGCTTCCCAAACACCAACCGGCGATACGAACTGGATGTTCAAAGAAATTGTGTGTCAGGTGACAACAGCACCCACGACCAAAGCATCCTGCCATGGAATTGGTCACGGTGCAGGAGTCCAAGAATCAGACGAACGGAGGCTATTGTACGGCACGGCACGGTGCCACCCCTCCCAACCGTGTCAACAGTGATCAGTATCAGTTCACCAGAGGACTCGTTCCAGAGAAAAAGCATACTCAGCTGGAGCTCTGTTCGTCGATTCACCGCAGCAGCGATGATCAGACGATGCACCTGGGGATTCAACGGAGACGAGTTGCAAAGCAGTGCGCTCGGACCGTCTACGATGGAGCCCGGCGTACCGACGTCATCGCAACAAAGGCTTACCACGTGTATCGGACTTTTGCAGACGTCACATAAGGTGGGCACGGGCAACGGATTGAGCTACAGGAAATGGTCAGCGTCGTCATCCTACTTTCAAAAGTTTACTTCGATTGCACATGACGACAGAGCACCGACTACTGTACTTCATATGGGATTCGTAACGCGTCGGTAGAGCGATTCCGCCAGCACTTCAGCGCCATACCGTGTCACCGAGTCTAGGTGTGCGAATGACGTCCTCGACTTTCCGAAGTTGGCAACAGGGACTGTGCATGACTTGAGGTACGGCAAAATGAACTAACTCCATCCTGCAAAAAGTTCGAAGGCACATGACACAGCACAGAGTTGAAAACTGTGGCACACCACAAATTCGAATGGCGAATCTACGTCATTCGTACGTGCAGTGCAGTACATGTCACATCTTTGTTACGAGCCCTCCCGGTCTAACGAGAGTTGGCCAGTGGTCGGTTACCACGCCACGGAAGTATCCCTGGTTCGTATTCACCGTCTAACGTGGGCTGACAACGTGCCTGTTCAAGGGTTCGCACTTCCACGTCTATATAGAGATGTGATCTCGCAGCTTCACGACACGGACGGCGGTTCATTAGAGTATGGTAGACGGTGACGGTGATGGACGCTAACCGTCTACGTGCCGGCTGTAGAAACCGTGACTGTTGTGAAGCCGATTAATTAAGAGACAACCGGAGCAGCGTATTGACGCGAGTGACGTCACGCTTTGTTGGATGCGTAGGCACCTACTTCGCCAAGTTCTGAACACCATCGGGGTCTATTAGGCCTAGGTAGTCTGTTCGGTTGGCGTCTGCTACCTCATTCGCCATGCCCCACATCATCAAGGCACCTAGGGAGCTGTGGCGTTCGGTAGAAGTCGTTGAAGACCAGGAGTGACATGCTGACAAGGGACGTGTGTACGTTGGGTCGAAGAGCATAAAACCAGGCTGCCAAGTCCGACGCGTGTCACGGCATGCCGGCTAAGACGCTATGCGCGTTGCTGTACTTAGGATACCGTGGCGTGATACCTCGCGTAGCAATATCAACACACGTCTACCCGAGTGAACGGTGGAAGGAGTCACTCACGCAGTTGGCCGAGACAGCGCAAGAGACAAACGTTCAAGAAACGTGAAGCCGACATATTCGACGACGACGATGGCTTTCGTACATAGACAGTCGTGCGAGGGAGTCAAGAGCGAGCTGGATCTCTTTACCGCACTCCCGACTCCGAACAGCATCGTCGACAATCGTATAGTGGAACATCAGCCTATGGCCTCTCTGGACTCGGGTGGACCGATAGAATTCCTAATACCCGGTCGGAAGACGATTACCTAGATCTCGCCAACACGAAGTTACACGTGCAGATGAAAGTGACGCGAGCCAGTGGGGAAGATCTCCTCTTGGCCCATCCCGTTACACCAGTGAATGACTGGCTGCATTCGCTGTTCAGTCAAGTCGACGTCTACCTGAACGGTACGCTCGTGACCCCTTCAACCAACACGTACGCGTATCGTGCCTACATAGAGACGCTGTTGATCTAAGGCACAGATGCCAAGGTCACGCAGCTGACGGGTCAGCTGTGGGCACAAGGACACGGAACCTCGTAAACACTCACACGGATGCTCGACGGACTACATAGGCGACGGACAAGGTCGTGCTTCAACGAAGGGTAGCTCGAATTCGACGAGAGAACGCGTATCGTCGACAGACAGTCGTCTACATGTGGATCGTTCTACACAAGGATCGAGCTGGATCTGATAACGGCGACCTGATCAACGGATCGACGTCAAGATACGCTGCGGCCTACAGGATTCGGGTGGGTCAACATTACATTCAATGGATGGGATGGGTCAATGTACCTTGTATGCAAGAAGTCAACACCCGTCAATGTCACGACTTGTGCAGTGGCGAAGAAGTCCTCGTTGGAGTCCGTCTACACGACAATGACGAATATCATCCATGTGCCTCACGTCAAGCAGAGGTCTCCTGAAGTCTCCTGCGATTCATCGACACGTCAATGTCACCTCCATGAAGCTGTCGAGCTAAGGCACGTGCAGAGAACGCTGTTCGAGTCGAGCTGATGAGGTACGAACTCGATCCATCGACTGCATCGGTACGTCCGACAAAGGCGCTCGGGCGGCACACGCACGAGAACCGCAAGAACAACGCCATCAACGTTCCTCGCAGAGTACGTGGTACGACACGACATCGATACCCTCAAGAACCTTTCCATCAAGGTTCAATTTCAGAGTACGTGGACGGACGACAGATACCCTCCAAACCTTTCCAGCCCAATTTCGAAGACGACCTCTTCACCAGGAGCTACATGAGACTGTTCACCTCAACCGGCAAAATTTGGCAGGACGAGGGGAACGGACTGATCCGCAGCGATTTCCGACATGGCTACACCTTCGGTTTTGACCTGACCCCCGATCAGTGCGATGACCCCTGCTTCCAACTGGTACAAAAGGGCAACCTGTGTATAGAGAGAGCTGCATTTCCGTGACGCGATGCCGACCACCGTCAACGTCATCGCCTACGCCGAAATCGAGTCCGTGCTGGAAATCGACCCGCGCGTCAGATCGATATTTCGGTGTCGTACCCAAAGACGGACTGCCTACGACGACGATAGACGGCGCTCTACCTGCGGCCTTCGTGTGCAACACCGACGACGGTGACGAACCGGGCGAACATTGGATAGCGCTGTACCTGGACGCCGACGGACGCGGCGATTACTTCTGCTCGTACGCCCTGCCGCCACGACACCTTCATGAACGAACATTGTTCCGAGTGGACTGATAATAGCAAGAGACTTCAGAGTCCTCTGTCTAACGTTTGTGGACAATATTGTATAGCTTGTGTATTGCTTCGCTGTAACAGCTTTCCAACGAGAACTTTTATCAACCTATTCGGCACCGATTTAGTAGCTAACGATTGCCGCGTGTTTGATTGGCTTAGACAGCTGCGACAAGGTAGATTGTACTATCGCACATCGATTGAGCCTCTGGTGAGGTGGGCGCACCACCCCTAAGCTCACTGGTAAACATCCGCAAGTCGTCTCATCATCATCATCACCCTTGAGCCTCTGGCGAGGTGGAGACACTCCTAAGCTCACGACCTCTGACGTGATGGTCAACATCCGCAAGTCGCCTCATCATCATCACAATAGTTGTAGTCTTAGTGATATTACAAGCTACCCTTGTTGTATCATCATGCTTGTGTTGTTCAATAAAATATGTGTGCACTCGTACTATATCGTGTTGTGCTCGTTTCTCGTTTCCTCGTTAGGTCCATTGATCCCTATTAATGAGCATGTTAATAACCGCTGCTGCTGCTGCTAACAAACCCTTTGATCCCTGTCCACGAATGCCCCTGCCCCCGCTCCCGCACTCAATACGAAATATGGAAGTGCGTGACTTTGTTCGAATGCTATAAACGTGTCAGGACATGCACATGCAGCTGGCATAAGCCGCACGCAGAACAATACCAAATACGGTCGTGATAAGAAAGCGCGCTGCTGCCTGCTGCCGGACTTCAACGCCACCGTCGAACGAACAATGAATTTTTTTGTTCCTTGACTTTTTCTACTATTTTATATTTTCGTTATATATGAATATTTTTAAATAATGTACCTATATTTAATTATATTACAATGCTTTACTATGATATCCAGTGTCATTATTTTTAAATATTTAATAAAATTTGCTCGTTCGATAGGAGGGTGTCGCGTCGATTTGTAACCACGCTAACAAAACAAAGCGCACCATCACCTGATTTCACCCTGCTAACAGATCGTGACCTAGCGGTCGAATGTCCATGCACGCAGCGAGAAAAACGTAGTCATGCATGTAGGCTATACAACACATATCGCATCATCACATTATATCGAGAACTTTTCATTGCATGTCGTCTTATGTCGACACCTATATACTGCTTATACAGCCTCAGTCCTGCAACACATAACGGGGTTTCCTCGCAAGCTACATGTCCTGACACGTTTATAGCTTACGTCAGTTGTACGTCGGCTGTCTGCATTGTTTAATGCATGCTATATAAGACTGCTGATACCAATATTTAATTATATTACAATGCTTTACTATGATATCTTGTCATTATTTTAAAACATTTAATAAAATTTGCTCCTACTCTTATCGGGATTTCCCTGAAATTTGCTTAGGGAGTTTCCCGAATTTTTTTTAGGGGGTTTCTCCGAAATTTTTTTAGGGGGTTTCCCCGATTATTTTTTAGACCTTAATCGCTAGGAGGCGCTGATACAGTCGATAGGGGGCGCCACTGTCGTCATGGGTGTGAGGACACAAATGTTTGACATCCACCAGGGGGCGCTGAGCAATGGAAAAAACCTCCCCATTTGAGGTTTCAAAAACATCCACATACTACTCCCGAGGACACGGTCTGTAGGGGTAAGACCACACTTGACCTTCCTGTTTATTGTTTCATACCGGTCGATTTATTACATTACCGGTCGATTATTACATTACCGGTCGATTATTACATTAGTGGTTGTACCAATCGATTGATGTGCAATCTACCAATTGGCAGCTCATAGATTCCGCAGCGCAATCTAGCGATATGCATGTGGAGGTAAGAACACTGTTGACCTTCCTGTTTATTGTTTCGCACGAATGTAGGGCGTATTAAATTGCGATATGCAAATTTAAACAACTCATATGATATGACATAAGTGCAATTGAACAGGCACACTCACACGTTTGTTTGTAGAAGCTAATGGCTGTGAAATAGCGCATCTTTTAAGACTTTAACAGGCGAAGGGATTTATGGGAATGTTTCTGCTATGGACCACGTGGGCGCATGAATACATGTCTATTTTTGTAAAAATGTACGGGCATCGCACGTTGGGGCGTTTTAAAAGAGCTGGAGGTATGTGATTTTGACAAAACTTGGTCAGCATGTCAATGAGATAATGGAACTTGCTGTGGTAAATTTTCTGAATTTTTAATGGTTCCGTTTTCTTATAATCGTGCAAAACGTTAACATTGTCGCCAATGGGAAACGTAACAGGAGGCTGAACCCAAATAGGCACCATGGCAACGGAAATGCGGTAGCCATCTAACAATCATGGAGGAGGGTTTTATATCAAAAATATACTGATTAAATACATGAAAACGTGTGTCTGTCACCAAACAATGAGTGTGTACTGTGGACAGGCTGCACAAAAGGAAGAATTGTTAAATATGGAGATATTAATTGCCAATTCAGATGTGGCTACAGTTGTGCAGTGACAGTGTATAGGCTCAGTTACATGGTCCAAAATAGAATCACACGAATCAATTAAAACGGCTGCTAACTTGCCTCATGTTGCGTGCGTTTACTTAGAACATTGTCTGTGTCAGGCTAGTTAATATTATATTATTATATATATTTTATTGATTCCATCTAGTCAACAAGAGCGTTACTTGTTAAGCGCCGCTATTATTTAAACTTCGTAACCGTCTCTTTTAGGAGGTATCCTATAACTGATCTACTATATATAAAAAATATCAAACAAATGTACATTTTAATGTTGCACTATAACGTTTGATGTGAATCAGCTGATATGTTACGCTATTTGATGATTAATAAGATATTATATAGTTGTCAATAAATACAATTATTATTTTTTTCATCTGTTCAAATTGCCCGAAAGAGTTTATGGTAAGCTAAAAGCTTAACATAAGCACATTTTTATATTGGGAAATCAACGGTAATTTTCATAAAAGTCTATTCACCACGTCTCAGTACTCATTTCATGTTGCGTGCAGTTCTTTGTAAGTGTACGGACACAAGGAGATGAAGGTATAGTTTACAGAAGATATAACCATTCTCAAAGGCATAGGTTCACGGGAAAAGTGAACAGTTTGCTTGCAAAGACAGACAGTCGTAGCAATCACAAATAACATGGTACTGACCGGTTGCCAAAATGGAATTTTTTTTCAAAATTAGGGGGTATGACACCAGTTTGTGAGGGAGTAGGTAGCTATTTTGCACTAGAACAGTCATTGGTGATATTTGTTATGTGGCCCAGTGCATTGGTGATATTGTGTGGCAAATTTGGACAGAATAGTCGTATTTTGGCTGGGTCACAACCACTGGAAGCATTGCGTATATCAACATTTTCAAATGTGGCCGCAATGGATATATGGTAATGTGATACCCCTTTATGATGGCGTATCCAAATCAAGCAGTATGCCATGTACCCGATCAAGTAGAAGCATGAAAGCAATCACATAAACAATAAAATTTAGCAAGTCTGACACAATGGAAATCACCCAAAATCCTGTTAAATGTGACAAATTGTCACTTTTCTGACAAAGTTGCGCCATATTTGGTTAAAAATCAAGCAATTATATGAATATTAATTTGAAAATAAGTAGGTGGTATATTTAAAGAGACAGTAAGTAGGTTTCGTTGGTTCGCAATGCTCTAGAAATCTAGTGTACATGGTTAATGACTTAGCAAGTGTCAAAATTTACCTATATTTAAATTATGTGACTGGTTTTCAGCTAATATTACGGGCAGGGCATTGTTTTGATTTGGCTGTGAAACAAATAATAATGACGTGACAAGCAGGAGTGTTCCATAATGGGTTTACATATACATTGTGCCGCAACTTGATATAAATTGGATACTCTCCAAAAAAAGCTTCCCTATTTGGGATCATGCCTCAGTTAGACTTCCTGGTGTATTACACCATGTAGGGCACAGTAATTTTAGATGTTATTTTTAAAAAATCATATCATCTGACATAACTGCATTTGAGCCAGGCACATTGGCAAGTTTGCTGGTAGAACATGTTGGCAATGTAATTGTGGATTTTTTAGATGATTTCAATAGGCGGAAGGATTTTTGGCAATTTTTTCGCAACAAGGCACGTGTGCGTAGTAATTCATGCAGAAATTGGTAAAAATTTACGGGTATGGCACGTTCAGGCATTTTAAATGAGCTACAAGTATGAGACTTTGACTAAACTCGATCAGCATGTCAATGAGATGATGGCAACGGCATGTAAGAAGTTTCAGAATTTTTGATGATCCCGTTTTCTTATAATCGTGCAAAATATTAACACTGTCGCCAACGGGAAACGTAACAGGAGACTGAATCCTAGGTCTGGCTACAGGGGTAAAACCACAGTTGACATTCCTGTTTACTGTTTCACACGAATGTAGGGCACGTGAAATTGTGAAATGTGAACTTAATAAATTCATATTATGTGACATGAGTGCCTTTGAGCATGAATATTCACAGGTTTGTTATAGAAGCTATTGGCTGTGAAATAGTGCATTTTTTGGAGAGTTTAACTGGCGGAGGGATTTATGGGAATTTTTCTGCTATGGGCCACGTTGGCGCATGAATACATGGCTATTTTAGTAAATATTGACGGGCATCGCACGTGGGGGCATTTTAAAAGAGCTGGAGGTACGTGATTTTGATAATAATTGGTGAGCATGTCAATGAGATGATGGCAGTTGCTGCACATTTATTTCATAATTTTTGATGGTCAGGTTTTCTTATAATCAGACAAAACGTTAACATGGCCACCAATGCAATTCCCAACTGTGGTCTTACTCCTACATCTTGACAACAATTTGGAGTTCACCAGTGGCGCCACTGTTGGGGATTGTGGTAAATGGTGCTTTTTTTGGGGTTCCGTACTTGTACGCAAGATGGCGTTTTGAAGTTTGTTTGAAAACGAGGTAGATGCTTCACTACGCTTGCGCAAGTTGTTCTAAGAAACGCGCAGGAAGCGGTGTAAACAGAGTAGCTCGTTCTTGAAATCGTTTGTTTCATTCGACGAAACATTTACAACTATTAGAATGGCGGAAGAAGGTGAAAAGAAAGAGCAGGAAACGAAAAAAGTGGTTCACACATACCCTCTAGTCCGGGTAAGTAATCATAAAAACTATACCAAATGATGCAATATTGTGAGTTGTGTTGGTTGTTACGGCTACGTCCACGAGCTTTCACGTTGTTTACGTTGTATTCTTACCTATAGTAAGAGAGTAATCTGCAACTCAGCCAGAAACTACTGGTGCATTCCGTCTCAAATTAACCAAAATAATAAAATCTTGTTGGGGTGTCGGATGTTTCGGCCCATAACGGGTTCGGCCCATCCAACGGCGCGACCGGTGAACCGTGAAGTGTTTTCGCTCGCATGGGCCGAACCATCCGTGTATGCAACCGGTGCCAGCGGGCGCCGTGAGCCGAAACAACTAACGAATTCTTCTCTTTCCATGTCTTAGCGAAATGCTGTTGACTTGTTGTACGCTACAGTATTATTGTTTTCGAGTCAATTGTTGTTTATAGAGTATTGTAATTGCGAAATGTTATACGCTACAACTATTTCAGTGTCTTAACGAAACGCCATGCGCTACATTATTATTGTTTTAGAACCAATATTACTTATTTATTACGTTTCCTAGTTTCAACTGTTTGCGTGTTTTAGCGAAATATCGTACGCTACAGTATTGTTATTGTTTTCGAACCAAGTGTTTATTACGTTCGCTATTTTTGTCAGTCGGCTCAAGGAACGCAGCGTTTCCCTTTCGTTACGTTCGGCCTTGACGAGATGCTCCCAGATTGTAAATAACGCGTTCGTCCTGTCGTGGCTTCTCCACATTATGGCATGTATGTATATATATATATATATATATATATATATACATATATATATATACATATATATATATACATGCCATAATTACATATACATATATATACACACACATATATATATGTATAAATATGTACATATATAGATATATGTATAAATATGTACATATATAGATATATATATTATATTTTGGTAGTTCTTAATAAAGACAAAAATTCCATCCGTTGTCAATATTTCTGGCGTTGTGTTGCTGGACTGCATTATGTTATTTTATGAGATAATTGTTATATTAGCATGTGAATATGTTTCTGTGCGTTATCATATTAAGTATTTCTTTCCTGAATCACGCCATGGGCCGAAACTACTATTCTTAGAAATCAGCTACTGACGTGGGACAGTAGAGCCGAAAACGTTAATGACACCTCTTTGCAACTTGTGATATGCTCAATTAACTTAAGACGATTAATTAAATAAAGGGCTTGATCAAATATAACGTGCTCACACAAACAATGAAGTGATGCTATCAAACATTTACGTTATCATGTTTTGCTGATGAAACACCAGATGGATTAAAAGCATAAAATGTGCTTACACAAACTATGAAATCACGCTTTCAAACATTTCAGTTAACAAGTGTTGATGATGAAACATCAGATAGATTAAACACATAAAGGGATTGATCACATAAAATGTGCTCACACAAACAATGAAGTCAATACGTTATGTATTACAATACAAACTCAACTAGTTATTACGTTTATTCGTGGATGTTTCCATTAAACATTAATTACTTAAATTTGGTTCATTTCTTTATTATGTCAACCACTTTCTTTTAATTTATTTATATTGCTATATTTTTATAAATAATTCCAGATCATTATTATTATATTGCCGTGTACGTATGTTTCTGTGCACAATCATAATTTCCGCCTCTCCGCCTTTCTTACTGATTCAGGCCGTGGGTCGAAACGACTATTCTTAGATTTCCGCCGCTTAGCTAGAGTGGGCCGAATCGACCGTCGCTGATTTCAATAGCGACAGTGAAATGGGCCGAACCATCCGTCGGCGTGGGCCGAACCCGTCATGGGCCGAACCATCCGGGACCCTCTTGTTGCACTCGTAGTTTTGAATTCAACCAACATTCTACCACTTAATTAGGCGGGCCACGTCACAGGTATAGCACAGACACACACTGACAGTCACATCACATGTCAGCAAAATCACACTGTGTCACACATGTCAAACAGCCATAATGCTGTAGCTCGAATAGTTTCTGAGTTTTAACCAGACCAGGAGCCGTAGTACTCAGTAATCGAGTACATTTTTGAAGTACTTGTAGAAATTATGCCGGTCAAGTACTCGTGTTCAATGTACTCAGATTTTATGAGTACATCTGAGTACTTTTTAATATGATACTGTGAACATTACTTTATTTCTTATTTTATTAAATCATTAACAACTACAACAATAATTTTAAAAAGTATGATAGCAAATTGTAGTACGTGCATATGAATCAAATTAACAAATTATTTATGTTCTTGCATGCATCTCAGCTGAGTTACAATAATAATAATATAATAATTAGAGCACTTTTAGAACGCCATGGATCCTGGTGACCTTGTTCAAAAGTGCTGACACAAACATAGTTAAAGAGAGTAAGATTATAAATAAATAAAATAAAAACAGCAAATCCAAGTTCATAGAACATAGCACTAAAAGTTGAATCAATTTGACAGTTAAGAATAATATGCGTGTTTAAACAAGAGAGTTTTCAAGGGTCTTTTGAAGGTGTATAGAGAGTCACATTTTCGCATCTCATGGTCACCATAATGGCAGAGATGTGCACTGCGTGCAGTCCGAAGAGAGTCTGATGATGATCGCAACGTTCTGAGGGTTGGAAAAATTGGCGCATGCCTGCGATGCAGCTCGGTACAAGCAGATGAAGGGCTTTGAACGACATCAGTACGACCTTGTACTCAATACAGTACCAGACAGGAAGCCAATGGAGAGTCTCACTGGGTCTGGCCTAGATGGACAGTCTGAGTCCTCAAAGTCAGGTATGACTCAAACCACTTGTGTGCGACGCCGATGACACCCGCGCTTCTCATGCAAGCCAACATCATTCGGGATTCGCATCAGTGCAGTAATTCGGTTTATAGGCAGATTGGAATTTTTCCTGCAGATTGTTGCACGAGACGTGGTCAATGAGCCTGTTCAGCACTACCGACTTTGAGGGACTCTTGTTGACCGGTCGTCTCACCTCGTCTTCCGTTGCAGGCAAGAAAATGCTGATTTTATCATCCATAGTGCCAGGGCACCTGGAGGCACATAGTTGGGGTCTGCCTTGAGTGTAAAGTTCTCCTGAATCAATCTGACTTTGTCCTGGAAGAATGCACTGAATCTGCTAGCCGGTTGTTCCAGTGAACCCCCATCAGGTAGACTAGCTTCTGGCTTGATCAACAGGGCGTTGACAACATTGTACAACTGTTGGTGGTCGGATGCAGCTTCTGTGATCTTTGTAGTGTAGTAAGTAGACTTGGCGGAGGAGATGAGCTGATTTCCATGACATCTCTGCTCTTTGAAGAGATCGTGATAAATTTTGCTTCTCCCACACATGCTTGGATGCGTGCCAGTGCAGCTATTTCATCATTAGTGTCCTTGATCTTAAATGAGACACAGTTGAGAATCATCAGCAAAGAGGTGGACGTCAAGTCGATGCCACCTAACTATCTGCCCAATGGGTCCTCTACCACTGAACCATGGAACTTTGGGTCGGACCGTGATTGTTCGTGTCTGAACTGGGGCATGCATGTCTAATAGAGTTGACAGGGTAGTGTCGTACTGCTCAAGAAGACTGGCTGCTGAGGTGGCAGGGTCAAGGCACAAGGTTGATGCCTCAATGTCGACTCAGACATCTCTTTGTCTATGGCAGCATAATTCCTGTATTGTACTGAGTGTTGAAGTGGCTGGGGTTTTGGCAGATGTAGTCCACAATGGACAGTGCCATGATCTGTCAAGAAGTCAGATACAGTAGTCTTTGATACCAGATTGTCCATTAATTTGGTGATAATCAAGTCTAACGTATGCCCATCCATGTGAGTGGATTCCGACACGTGCTGGCAGAGAGAGTGGTTTGAAAGGATGTATTTTCAATTTAAATACATTTTAACCCATATTTGAATGCATACCCTGAACATTTGAATGCGAATTGTACCTTCGAATGGAATGCAACCCCCAGTTTGGTCCCAAACATAAATAGGGTTTTTACAGTTTTCCTCATAAAAAAGTCTGATCAACTGCCGTTGCATAGTCAACTCTTCCTGAATTATATAAATTTCATTCACAATGTTTATTTAAAAAATATGTTATTAGTGTACAGAGTTACTATAATATCATATAAGATGTACTTGTACCCAGCTATCACCAATGTACTCATACTTTACTCATGAAAATGTACTCGGTCCCAGGTCTGGTTATAACCATTTCAAATTTGGCGGATTAATTTTTTTTAAATCATGAAGATTTCTTGTTCTACTTAAAATACCAATAACTCAAAAACTATTTGTGCAAGAACTTTGGCATGCTTATTGTCCATATGTAGATAGTAACAGGCATACTATAGTTCCACTTATGTATATTAATTCTCCCACAATCTGCCATTGAAGTTGTGTGTTTCTATGTGCGAAATTGAGCCAAGTGATTTTAGACCCACATTTCAACAAAACATGTTTCAGCACAAATGAATCTTGTATTTTTTCAGCATGAAGCCATTTGAATAGGAATCCAAATATTGTGCACTATACAGGCATTGTACCTGCCTTTCATATAAAAATTGGGATTTTAGCTCTGTGGCCACATAGTATTTTTGGCTGCTAAACAGGCCACTTTTCACTATGTACCAACTTTGGAGATCAGTATCTCATAAACTAATCAAGATAGAAACTTCAAACTTCTCACATACCTAGATATGTAGGTGTGTTATTGATCCAAATAAATCCATTTCTATTCTAACATGTTTTATTGTTGAAATATAGGTCTAAACTCACTCACAGGCTCAATTTTGCACATAAAAACACACAATTTCAATGGCACATTGCGGGAGAACTGATATACAGAAGTGGAACTATAGTATGTATGTTACCATCTACATATAATAGAGAATAAGCATGCCAAATCTGATCAGATTTCTTGCACAAATAGTTTTTGAGTTGGTATTGTAAGTAGAACAAGAAATCTTCATGATTTCCGAAAATTTACAAAATGACAGAATCCACCAAATTTGAAATGGTCATAGCTCAGAAACTATTTGAGCTACAGCACTATGGTTTAACATGTGTGGTTGTATTGACATGTGGATTAATTGGTAGTTTTTTTTTATTCAAGCACATTCAGAAATTAATAAAGTTTCACACCAGTCACAGACAATAACTTTGTTGAAGATCTGTGTTGAATTATTACCAAATGGTCTTTAGTTATGCTGAGCGTGTTTTTAAACTAGACACCACGTGAGCGCAATGCACGAAATGAGGCATGACACATCAGTTTCGAAAATAATTGCTATCACAAAGATGTAGCATTGATGACATGCAAATGTAATAATACTGTTATATACAACTGACAACCACTTCCCAGGACCGCTTTGATGGCATTTCTTTTTTAATCTTTCTTGTCTGTTTCCCACATTTATTCAAATTGAATGGTTCCATAAATTCCTTGGGCCCTCTATGTCTATGACACATATTTGAGTCCATCACAAAAACTGGCACCCCAAAGCTGTTTGCAAAAAAAAGCCATAATCATAATACCAATTTGATTGACTTGTACATTTCTTTTTCGCCACCTCCTGTGTCCCCACCTGGCATTTATGTGCTCAAGAGTATTAGCCATTTCAAATTATATCCCTGATCGAATAATGAATAAAATTAAAAGCTTTTGCTTTTAGCCAATCTCGTGGATATGAACAACCACGGATGAGAATGGAATTTTTCACGTTCAACCGAACATTAACAGTGAAGTTCTGAAATCCTTGCGTTTTGAGAATTTTAAGGTCTTAAAATGTTATTTATTCTCAGTATTATGCTAATGACAATATTACAAGTGAAATCCACACCTAATAATTATGAAAGCCTATGATAATTATCAACAAGACATACAAGAATACAAATGAGAAAACCGCAGAAGCAGCTATCATATTTCGTCCATCATTATCGTTTCTTCCCATTTGTAACCTGCTCAACCAATGCTACACAACCATCCGTACAGATATTGTTATCTCAGCAGTGTTTTCCCAGCCTGGCACATCACATTTCGCAGTATAATCAGACAACTTTTCAACCACCTTTTCTGTTTTCCCCAATGAAATCAATAGTGCATTAAAAAAATAGTCCTCGGCTAGCTGCTAAAATATATTGCAGACACAGTTTCGTTGTTCGGTCATAAGTTAGCCAATAAAAATGAGTTTTGCATCATATATTATGTTTCTTTCCTATTGTCAAGCTGCATTGGAGAACTGAATTAGCTTTTGACATGTTTAAGCTTTCTGCTCTCGTGTAAATTTCAATGGCGGCTCATAAATGGCTTTGTTTACCCTACGAAGCAAACTTTGGACTCAGATAAAAAGACTTCACCGGTAACGCCTCTTAGTTGGATTAAAAAATCAAGTAATGCACATGTGTTGTGCCTTCGAGACACCGATATTGTATTATTTTGCATAATTTTAAGGGCCAGTCGGACCTCCAGATTCGGAACTATTGGCGGTCCGGCAGTGAATCTAGGGGCCTGCAGACCCACACACCCCCGTTAAATTCGAACCCTGTATAAAATGGTATAATTCTCATAAAATACGACTGTAATAATACTATTTGTTATACATCTAATGTTTTCTTTTTTGTCTGGTATTTGGTAATGGTATGGGTTGTCCATACCATTGTACAGTATAGCAGGCCTTGCTAGTGTAATACCATGTTACATCCATGTAATAATATCAATCTGTCTCAAGTCAAAAATCAATAATAGCTTTAATGCAGATGGACCCACAACATAGTGTCTGTGTATTCAAAGATACGATGTATTCGGAGAGAATGATGGTACGTAGAATTCCATTATGCATGTAGTTTTACTGACTAGCATCGTGGTTGTCAAACTGCCAAGAAGATTAATTTAGAATGGGTAAACATATAGGATTATCTCCTCATGTGAACCAAGCAATCAAATACGTCCTGATGTGAAGACTGTACAACAATGTTTGTATATTGTTGCAGCATTCAGATATGCCAGATGAGATGAAGACCGAAGCAATGGAGTTATGCGTAACTGCATGTGAAAAATTCTCAAGCAACAATGAGGTAACTTCACAATTTACTGTTACTGTGTTTCGCAACGCTATACATGTTTTCTGTTACTGTTCCAAGTTACGTACAATTGTTCACAATGCAATGCATGTTTTCTACGATTGTTCCAAGTTACACAAACCGTCCACTGCGCAATTGCAATGGCATAACAGATCATAAGCAACAACGGTATTATCAAGCCAACCAATTTCTTATACGCCTTCGCCACTTTTGAATTTTTAAGTTGTGACAGTGGTGTTATATAAATGTTGAGGTTGGGGAATATGAAAGGGTAATCGTATAAAAGATATGTGATGGTTTACATAACTATCAAATTGTCCTGTCCAGAGGATCGGCATTTTACTACATGTAATATATATGTATATATATGTATGTGTGTGTGTGTGTGTGTATATATATATATATGGCTGTATATAGACTATAATAGGAACTTTATATTTAATTTTGATATCACATCCCAGTATAGCTGTCCTTGTAACTGAATAATGGAATACATAAACTTGGGAACTAAGCATTTATAGATAAGTTGATAACTGTGGAAATATGTTTGCAGACTAACACTAATGTAGAAACTGGAGAATGTTATGTAGAACTACGACATGAGATATTGCTTATTAACTGGCTATGTCTGGTATGCTGTAAAACTACAACACTGGAACAAAATCCTATAATATTATGGTATGGTATGTTTAATATTGATGAATATTGTTCAGGGGAAGGGGGAGGCTAGTAGCACTACTTATCCTTTTGCCAACACTGCCTGGCTGCTGTGCCATTCACTGTACTGGTCCACCTTAATTTTATGTACCTAATGTTACATAAGAAAATAGTCATATATCTGGTGCACATTCAAGGAATGTCAGAATCTTTTGATCGGACAGAAACTGTAAAGACCCTCTTTTATTTGTCATGTGGATACACAGGCTAAAATAAAAATGTTAAACTATCATTAATTTTCAATGAGGTTTGCATAAAGTTGAGAATAATATACATTGAATGGTAACATAAAATAAAAACATTATTGTGTGTTCATAGCATTGATCATAGCATGATATTGTGATAAAATATTACACTGTGATCAAAGCTGATAATTAGTCGTACACATAAACCATATGCATGCATGACTTGCCAGTGGTATTAACCAAGATTGTCCATCATGTGTCCAAGTTATATAGGGTTTCAAATGATTAACTTCACCTACAACTACCTTTCAGAAGAAATATCTAGACGACAATCATTTGATGAATGTTGCCACCCTAGTTAATGACTTAACCTTATTTTGTTAGATTCTTATATTATAATCATATCAGCAAAAATAGAGGGGGTATTTAAACCAACAGCATACTGACATGGTAAACAGACAAAAACCCACTGGACAAAACCCCACTCAGAAGATAGCCCACTTGGACAAACCCCACTTCACTCATATTCAAAGACAACTAATTTTTTTTCTTTTTTGCTTTTTAATCATGCATTCGGTATCCACATATTCAATGTACACAATATAGAAAACATAACAATAGAACAGTCTCTACTTCCATCTCACACAAAGTCCAATGCCCCTCAGTGTATCTGGAACTGACTTGGTACCATCACGACGGTCAGTACAGAGAGTGTGTAACTTTGTCTGGAGCTTAAGTGTGTGGCGTCGTACACACTTGGCTGGTGGTTCACCATGCTCATCACATAGCATTGCAGTGGCAACCTGGGCCTGATCCTTCTGGATGCTTTGAATGGCTTTCCAGATGGTGGAGTGAGCATGTCCTACCAGCTTGGAAAAGGCATTGTTCCAACCTTCACAGATGTTGTTGGTTCATGAGCCACCTTGAAGGGTGATAGTGTGAATATTCCATATGGATGGTGGATACATAGGTGGCTTGCGACGAATGCGAGGGGGAGGTACAGTGCCATCTGGACGTTGGAGTGGCTGTATCTGACGGTAGGTACCGGACATATAGGTGCTATCTGCCAAGAGGATTCTAGTCCATCAGGAATGTTCTCACAGAGGTAGGCCATGCCCTCAGGTACATCATCTTCTGGCAGGAAAGCAAGACCATCCAGCATCCCACAGAAGAGCTTAACGTCCTTCTTCTCATGATAGCGCTGTACCAAACCAAGACTCTGGATTTTCCTCCATGTGGACTGGGTAACGGTCCGAAGGTTGATTGCACGCCACTGATCACTGCCTGCTCGAAGTCAATGGTCACAGTGGTGGGGTCGACATTGAAGCCAAACTCACTACACTTATCCTGAATAGCTGTGAAAAGTTCCTCATATGTTTCCTGGTGCTTGTTGGGTAGGAAGGCGTAGACACTGGTCACAGTTGATTCTCAAAGTGATACACGGATCACGTACAACTGAGTGAATAGCAGTGGTGCAACATCAAAAGTTCCATCCATATACCAGGAGTCAGAACTAGCGAGGTGTCTAAGTCCAAGGTCAGTTCCAAACACTAAGATCCTATCAGAAGAATCGACACCGTTGTCATAGATGAGGAATTGGTCTCCATCAACAGTGGTGGTCCACTCGCCATCTAGTGTGAGTTTGCTGCGTGATGTTGGGTTCTTGGTCATGTGCTTGGCATGTTCCTGTTTGAGCGAGCGCTTGACAGTCTCAGGATTGCTGAGCCCAGCACGTATGTCTACAGGTGTATCCGTGGTCTGGTCTGATATGAGTTGAGTGAGTGTACCCCGTGATCCAGTAGCCCGCTCCTTGAGTGAGGCATGTAACTTGGTGACTACTACTGCCTGTTGCTGTGGATCATGGCTACTACAGTATGGCTTCCCCATCACATGCTGTCAGGGATGACCCCCCTTGATCACTGTATAATTAGTTTGGCTTGTAACTATTGATTAAGGGAAGCCATCTACTACTGTATGGCTTCCCTGTCACATGCTGTAATCCCCCTAAAGTGTGTTATTAATGGCTTCTTTAAGGAATCAACAGCACTAAAAATTGTACTTCAAAACCATTCCTTTGAAATGCAATCAGAAATATATTTACTTTAATTCATAAAATTTATTATTTTTATAAAAATTCTTATTATTTTTACTATTTCTAAAAAAAATTTCACAGAGTGCGGTATTGTCCCGAATTCTGATTAGTGAGTGGTGTTTTGTCCAAATGGGGTTTGTCTTGTGGGGTTTTGTCCGAGTGGGGTTTTGTCCTGGATCCACTGACATGGGGGCTACTGGCACTCAATTCTCACACCTTGGGGGGGCTACTGGGACAGGGGCTAGAGACACATGGGGCTACTAAGATGATATCCATGGAAACCATGATCAAAAGATGGACAGGCCAGTGCTGTTGTTGCTAATTGCAATTACCTGCCTACATATGGGCCAGAGTAAATTAGACAGTGCAATTAACATCAAGATTTTAGTAGCACTTGACTTGTAGTAATATAGAACTTAATACATGGCAAACTTGATTTTTTCATAAATTATTTTTAAAATCAAACTTGATTTTGCAAATAAGATCAAGATTTTTAGTAGCACTTTTAGTAGTATAGAACTTAATTAGTGTAGAACTTAATAGAAGGCAAACTTGATTCTTCACTTTGCAACAGTGTGCATTCACCCATATATTGCATGGTGGCGTGCAATCTGAGGAATGTAGGACAGAAAGTAACAGGACAAAAAGTAACAGGTTATTTAGATTATGATTACAATGTATACAGTATTAAGAGTACTCTCATGTAACCATATTGTGTGTTATGAAAAGTCATTATATATGTATATATACAAAATCTATTATGACAGGACAACCAAATTTCTGGCCAAGCCAGTTATTCAGATTCACAGCTAAAATGCCAGTGTTTAACATTTCACACTTACTAAATTTTTTTAATATTTTATATGTTGGAGCATCATTTTTATTCCAATATTTTTCAAAATTAATTGGCACCAACAAAAAATTTATATTATAATAAATAATAATACTTGACTTCACTAGTAGCACCATCTCTGTTCAAGAGTTAAGCACAATGTTGAATGTGGCCTGCATTATAGTATGTTTGAAATACATTTGATTAATTACTAACACAGATGAAAGCATGTTAACAATTAACAGGCCTGGGGTCTATTACATTGCAATGTAATACTATTACATACTGAAGGCAATGTAATCTATTACTATTACATTTTCCATTGCCAAATTAACTGATGGGGGTATAATTAATTAAATTACAATTAACTCATAAATTTCTAAATTAAATTAACCTCACACAATTCAAGTCGGATGCAGAAGTTTCATATATTTATTGGAATGAAACAGAACAACAATGTCACTGTCACATAACAGCCTGATTATCCCATCAATAGTGTGCAATACTACCAACTGAGAAAAACTTGGTATAAGCCCCTGGGTTTTGTCCAAACATTACCCAGCATGGCAGCTAGGTTTTGGAGATGGTAATGATTGATTGATTCAGATGTTAAAGACTGGTACCCTTCAGAGAATAAATGAATAGGCTGGTGTGAAAAGGATAGATGGCTGGTGGACCTGGCTTCAAATGACAAATTAGCCATGCAGCAATCACACTGTCACAGAGTCTCCTGTTAACAGTGCTAAAGTTCACTGACTGTTATGATTCGGATATTAAACCATTTTATCACCACTGTTGGGAAATAAATACAACTGCATGTGAAAGACTGAACATGATGCTTGTCAAGTCCCAGTAAGTCAAAATAGAGGATTTTTTGGTCTGATTATTTTCAATGAAATAAAATTTTTGTGTGATTGAAATGTTCAAATGTAATAGCAAAATAATAGCTCAATTACTATTACTTTGCTTTCTATTACTATTACTATTACTGTTACATTGCATTCTGTGCCATCTATTACTTGAACAATGGTAATCATTACTATTACATATTACTATTACCCCAGGCCTGTCAGTTAATATTTGTCAACGTCATACAGCTTCAAATTTTGGAATAAACAATTATGGATGGGCTGAAACGTTTACTTGGTGTTTGGATATTGGTGTATTCTCTTCAGTGCTTAGTGTTAGAAACTTAATTTGTTTGTTCTTCTGTTTGCGACAGACAGCAGCAAAGATGATCAAGGATACAATGGATAAGAAGTTTGGTGCTTCCTGGCATGTTGTTGTAGGCGAGGGGTTTGGCTTCGAGATGACACACGAAATCAAGAACATGATGTACATGTTTTTTGGTGGTACCACAGGCATATTACTGTGGAAGTGTTCTTGAAACATGTACATAGTTTTATAAATGTACATATCAAGACTATGATACTGTAACTTCAATCAAATTAATAACAGCTTCATGTAGATTTACATTGATCTTAACCAACTATATCAAATTAATGAAATGAATTAATGAAAAATGGACAATTAATTCATATGTTAAGTTGAACATTGTATGCAGTCATACTTCATTATGTTCATAGTCATGACTTAGGCTATGACGAATTTCACAAAGCTATACTGTTATTTGAAAATGATTGCACTTTTCACAATTTTGCTATACCTTTGTATGTCTTTGTCACATTCATTCAGACAACAAATTAAAATGTAGCAGTACAAATAAAACCAGATGCTGCAAGTGCAATGTTGTTCCCTATCTGAACTTCCTTGGTTTAGTTGTCTCTCTCTATTGTCGGGGTGGGTGATGACACCGGGATATGACCAAAAGCCCCTAGGTCAGAAGCCCCTTTGGCCAAAAGTCCCTAGGTCAAAAGCCCTCCCATTTTATATATATTTATCTGATATTTTACCCATGGGTCAAAAGCCCTCTTATTATATCTTGTAAGTGTAATGAACAGAAACATTTTGATTTACCAATATTTATTTCCATGGAGTATATTGAACATGATAAGTAAATACATTCATTCACATACATAGTCATGATTCAAATCATAGTCATTCACATTCATGTACATGAGTTCATTCAGTACAACTATATAGCATAGAGATTCACTTCCATCTTATGCAATGTCCAACGCCAGTCAGGGCTTGCTTCAGTCTTCTCCTTGTTTTGGTACGCGGTGCATAGGTTGACAAGCTTCTCTTGTAGCTGTTTTGTAGCTTTACGAATGATATATATATATATATATATATATATATATATATATATATATATATATATATATATATAGAGATTCACCTCCATCTTATAGAATGTCTAATAAAGCACACATTAATTACTAAAATGTATTATTTTGCTTGGTATCATTCACCATATTAAAATTATTTATCACATTAATACATTTCACTTTGTTCCATAAAAATCTCAATGTGATGGCTTCTGACCTTTTTCAAAGTAAGGGGTGAGGGTTTTTGAATGAGGGGCTTTTGATCTAGAGGGCTTTTGACCCACATCCACCTGCTGACACCAGGCTGGTAGCTGGGAGTTTGTTCGAGACGCGATTGGTAGGAATGTCCTGTTATGGTCAGCTGCGTTTGAGGATGGAATTGCCACAGCAGCTGTTTGGTGCCCTGGTGGCTCTTCCACTACTGGAGGAATAAGTGTTTTCACACAGAATTGTTAATTATTAAACCTGATATCTGTACAGTTGCTTTAACTGACAAGAAAGGTTGTTTTACCCATTCCTTACTTATGGGCACACAGACCAGTTAGAATGATGTCTTTGTCCAATCCCATTGTTTATTATATTGCCTATATAGCTGCCATATTTTCACGAAAAAGGTTGCAAAATAGTCCACTCATTCTGTGGTAACTCAAACAAATCGCAATAGTAGTTTAGTGGCATTTTTAGATTATACATTGTTTTTATTACCAGAAAAACAATCCACTTGGTGGAACATCATTATTTTCACATGTTGCTAAATGATCGTAGGTCTCGCTGAAATTTAGGAGAATACACGTAATTCATGTTGTGTAACTTATTTTCTGTGAAAATATTATAAAGATGATATATATCATTGGAAAGGTAATACATTTAGCTGTTCAACGGTACCTAACAAGTGTAATTTCAATGAATATTAAAGCCACAATATTATTCTAAACACATTTGCAAATTATCGTAATTGACGCGTACCCGATTTTCGGCCTAATCCCGTCAATCTGTGGTTTAACATCAAACAAACTGCAATAGCAACTATGGTGGTGTTTGTAATTAGTACTACATGTCTGCATTACAAGAACAAAAGTTCACCGAAATTCACGTCGTGGAACATTGTCATTTCTGACGATGACACATGGTTGAAAGCCGCTGCCAGTCATTGTTTTTGCGCAGTGAAATGTAGGGGTATGCCTTATTTATGCTGAGTAATTTATACACACAATGACGCACCTCGCTGGAAAGGTAATATACATATCAATCCAACAACACAGAATGTTTAACTCCATTACATTAGAGTAGTACGGTGAAAATCTTAATTACAAACACGGTGAACCCCGTTTTTTAACCGCAACAGGATAGTAACGTGATCGACCGAATGTTGCTTACACATATAGCAATACACTTGTCTATTTCAGTGGCATTTATGTCCTTACCTACTGTTTCTATATACATATATATATATATACATATATATATATATATATATACATACATACCTATACATTATATACGTATAGTATACACACGAACAAAACATACACACGCGCACACACAAATGGGAAATGCTATATTGTTTACATTGCAGTGACGTGTTACCGGTAAATGCAGGGCATCACGTTTGAAGCGACTGATCGCTCTCGCTCCCTATCGCTCGCGCAAATCAATAATCTATAATCAATTGAATTGTTAAAATCGCTCGCTGCCTACAAGTGTTCGTCTTGACAAGTAGTTTCTTGAGTATTATATTCACTAGGAAAGTCTACGCTCTTTAGACTTTATAACGCAGTGTTCGGGCGCCAGTATTCAGAGTTCACATGCAAGAACGCCATCTAAGCTTAGCTATGCTGGACCATTTTGAGATAATTCATTTATTACAGAGTATTATACATCATTGGAAAGGTCTGTTATTAAGATACATCATGCATACAGTATGTTAATTAGTTTTCATGTTAGAGCACTTTAAAGACACCCCCGTCAATGTTTTCAAAACACGTTTTTTTCTATTTTGATCAAAAAAGTGTACCTGGCCTTAAAAATCTACTAATATTAATATAAATGTAATTTATATTGTATATATATATATTGTAGAAGTACTCGATGTTCTCAACCTGTGTGGGAGTCATTCACAGTGCATCCATTATTTTGGTTGCAAGAAAACTGTAAACAGTGCTATTTTTCACTTATGTTGCACATTTATACAGGGGCAGTTGGTAAAAAGATAAAAATACAATATACACCCTACAGAGACATTTTAAAACTTGGTGTCTATTTCTAAGCATGATTGACATGTATAGGTCATTAGCATTATTATGTATATGAAATTATTGTTTACAAGGTTTTAACTGCGAACTATTATGCAGATTTTGACAGAAGCCTTTTCACAGCTGAATCATGTAGGATGAAATGTAAGCTTTTATTGTCATACTTATTGCATTATCTGGGTGTATTAGTAGTTAAAATAAGAAACAACTACTATAAATATGTACGTCATTACAAGTATATCATATCAATGTATGGATCGTTGAGTAAATAACTATTCTGACACAATATTGCATATATCAGTTGTACATCATTTTTAGACTTTCATACACCTTCACCCATCATCTAGGCCATCATCATATCCAAAATAGATAAATTTGGCATAAACAAATATTTACATTACTACTAATTATAATACTAGTCATTATATAGTCACTATACATAAGTCGTATCCACAGTTATGATAGTACTTATAATGAAAAACAATCAGAAAGCACAGTGTAAATCATATTAACATTCCAAGTGTAAGACTGTCAGCTTTGAGCTTAATGTGAGTAATGGATGCCTTTCTTCGTCTTGTCTGCTGGAACATCGTTTGACAGGTCAGTCACGCCGTCACTTTGCTAGTTTGTTTACATGTTTTATCTCCCGCCAAAATGAGCAAAACACCCTCCAGAACTTCAAACATACACTGCTACGCGATAATATAGTTAGATAGATCAATTATTACTTACACACGTACTTGAAGAATGGATATATTCATGAACTTTCAACAACTACAACGAGAAAGACGAACTTGAAACAACAGCGGGCTAGGACATCGCGTAATTTATTATTCTGACATGTGTGTGGCGCCACCTAACGTTCAAATAGATAGATCATTCTTGGCGTCAGTGGATAGTGGTGGGGGTTGTTTTAGTTGTACAGTACATTACTAGCCAGACCTAGCCAAAATAAAAAAAAATATTTTTGTGTTAATAAATGACAAATAAAAGACACAATTGTTTTTTTCGTGAATCAAGGTGAATCCCGGATTTGCGAGAATCGTGAAATTTTCACCTTAAAAAACAAAATACTTTCACCTAAAGAAATAAAACAGGGTGTACATCAGAGTAAAGAACGTTTATTCAGCTTTACAGGCATATGGCCACTTTTATCATGGGTGGTCTATGTCAGTTGCTATGGGCCGTTAAAGGCACCCCCTGTAAACGTGCCTCTCTGGGGACACGTTTTGGTCGACTTGCCGATCATAGCACAACTAGCGCCGCCTAACGAGCTCTGGCATTGCTACTAAGCTAGGCTAGCCGCGCGGTTTATAAAAAATATTAAATGAGTGGACTAGCGTCGATGCGTATTCTGTTTAGATGTCACATACTGTTGTATGTCGAACTGAATAAAATACATGTATACTGGTCGGTGGAGTTTTCGACCTACTTAAGAGAATATGCCGTTTTAAAAAAACATCTGAAGAAACATTTTGTGTAAGAGATCGATATGCCAAATCAGCAAAAGCTACCTCATTTATTCAATACAAACAAATTATTAAAACAGTTATTTTTAGTGAAAAACTTACGAATATTGAACGTCTGAACCATGTCGCGCGAGTCGAGGAAACCGGCGGAATTCGACCTATATTTATGGCAAGCTGTATAGTTACCGGTGCAGTTTTCGACCCACGCCATTTTTCGACCCATTGAAATCTCGTTTGATATCGCGTTAGAGACGTCACAGCGTCTGTTTACGACAATAACGATGCAGAGTCTTTTCTGAGCAAAATATATTTTGATATATAATATAACATGGAACATGTTTATGATATGCATACCTTGGTATAAACCAACTTTGCATGCTTACCAGACATTATTATTGAGCGTCTGCTGACGGGTGTCTCGTCCTTGGCCACGTGACAATAATAGCCCTTTTTGTGATAGATGTATGACAAGCTAGTCTTGTCATAAAAGTAGGAATAATTAAAATGTATTAAATATACGAGAAGAAATGTATTACATTAACGTTATATATTCAATACAAATATGTGTATGTGTTTTATAAAGCGCTATGTCAAGCCTGGTTGTTAAAAAAAGTTGACATAATTGGAACAAAGTGGTAAAGTTAAAAACGATTGTCTGTACGGCTGCCATAAATATTGTCGAATTCCACCGGTTTCCTCGACTCGCGCGACATGGTTCAGACGTTCAATATTCGTAAGTGTTTCACTCAAAACAACTGTTTTAATAATTTGTTTGCATTTAATAAATAAAGTAGCTTTTGCTGATTTGGTATATCGATCTCTTACACAAAATGTTTCTTATGATTTTTTTAAACGGCATATTCTATTAAGTAGGTCGAAAACTACACCGACCAGTATACAGACAATCGTTTTTAATTTGACTATTTTGTTCCAATTATGTCAACTTTTTATAACAACCATGCTTGACATAGCGCTTTATAAAACACATACACATATATTTGTATTGAATATATAACGTTAATGTAGTACATTTTTTTCTCGTATATTTAACACATTTTAATTATTCCAACTTTTATGACAAGATTAGCTTGCCATACATCTACCACAAAAAGACTATTATTGTCACGTGGCCAAGAACGAGACATGCGTCAGCAGACGCTCAACAATGTCTGGTAAGCATGCAAAGTCGGTTTTTTTTATCTAGTTATGTATATCATAAACATGTTCCATGTTATATTATATATTAAAATATAGTTTGCTCAGACAAGACTCTGTATCGTTATTGTCGTAAACAGACGCTGTGACGTCTCTAACGCGATATCAATCGAGATTTCAATGGATCAAAAACTGGCGTGGGTCGAAAACTGCACCGGTAACTACAGTTATGGAATAGTTAAGTAACAACAATATTTCGCTACGATCTGATTGACCGACAACGCTATAATGGGAATCGAAAATAATAACCTGGATCTGAGCTACCGAAAATGCATACGAGTTGACACGGAGTGTTAAAGTTGATTAAACATTGAAAACGACAATTTTAGTAATTGTTCCACTTCGTCTTTCAACCGCTCTGAACACTAAATTCACGACGCTCATCTCCGGTACCACTTAACATTGATTCACTGTTTCATGTGCGGATGACGAATTCATATTCTTGCGCACTGAGTTTGAGTTGTGGCTTATGCGTTTGGCAATACGATGCAGTGGAAGCATGCCATTTCACCCCAGCGCCAATAGACGATCAACTATGATTTACGTCTATGGCTGTTTGTTGGTGACCCCGGTTCCCCGGGTCAAGGACGCTCTCGCTCTCCGGGTTTGATTGCGGTTGGTTGTGTTATCGTGTTGTTCTACATTAAATGTTCATGTTACACGATCATACTAGTAGTGTTTGTTTGTAAGACTGGATATGCGATATCTTTCACCCTAATGTAATGGCGTGGTGGCAGTGTTCATAACGAACTCACACACCGAACTGTGTACAATAGTAAATTGAATCGCATTGACTTTCTAGCCTACTAATCGGCGCAAGCAGTTAGCCTTGAACGACGGCTTTGGCTTTGTCGCACTAGTAAAATCGTAGTAGCCTAACGTTAACATGGCCAACACGCAACGTGCACCGAGACAGTGGTGCCTCACGAAAACCGAAACCGTAAACTCGTTTGAGAACTGGCGTCAAAACCTTATTTATACTTAATCGCTCGACACCAACTTCACGCAATTTATTACCACTGACGCCAAGTGGGGGAAGAAGTGTGCCTCTCAACCAAACAGAGGGTTCACTGACGATAACGCCATTGCGTCAGGCGGTCGTACGGCTCTCCAGCAAGTCTACATGCTAGAGCTGATGCTAGGCCGAGTCATGATCAGCACGTCATTTTTGGTTTACTAGTGTTAATGCACAAGTCACATAATGTCTACTCTGCAAGACCAAAAATATGTCATTCAGTGAGAGCCATACAGTTAATTAATTAATGTTATAGTTAAAGCCTTATTTACTACCTAATACAACTGGGCTGAGTCCAAATGCTCAATATATATGTATGTGTGTATGTATGTATGTATGTATGTATGTATGTATGTATGTATGTATGTATGTATGTATGTATGTATGTAATTATGTATGTATGTATGTATGTATGTATGTATGTATGTATGTATGTATGTATGTATATATATATATATATATATATATTATATATATATATATATATACATATATATATATACATACATACATACATACATACATACATACATACATACATACATACATACATACATACATATATATATATATATCGTCGTGGAAATGCAGTTCTATACACAGAGGTCTCTTGGTATTATGAGTCCACTCGGAACAATGTTCGTTCAGGAAGGTGCGGAACGCCACGTGTCGTGGCGGCAGACCGTACGAGCAGAAGTAATCGCCGCGTCCGTCGGCGTCCAGGTACAGCGCTATATAATGTTCGCCCGGTTCGTCGCCGTCGTCGGTGTTGCACACGAAGGCCGCAGGCAGAGCGCCGTCTATCGTCGTAGGCAGTCCGTCTTTGGGTACGACGCCGCGAAAGATCGATCTCGTGCGCGGGTCCATCGCCAGTAGTCTAGCGATCTGCAGGGTGTCCATCTCAGTAGTCGTAGATAATGTTGCGGCTCTTGTCTATTTCTAACATGAACTCGGCGTAGGCAATGACGTTCACGGTGTTCGCCAGCGCGTGGAAATGCAGTTATATGCCCTTTTGTACCAGATGGAAGCAGGGGCCGTCGCACTGGTCGGGGTCAGGTCAAAACTGAAGAAGGTGTAGCCGTGTCGGTAGTCGCTGCGAGTCAGTCCGTTTCCCTCGTCCTGCCACATCTTGCCGGCCGAGGAGAACAGACTCATGTAGCTCCTGACGAAGAGGTCGTCTTCGAAATTCGGCTGGAAAGGTTTGGAGGGTATCTGTTGCCCGTCCACGTACACTGCGTGGAAGGTGATGGCGTTGTTTTTGGCGTGAAACGGATTCTTGCTGTACACACCGTTGTACGCATCGTTATCGATGCAGCACAGCACCAGACGTTTCGGCAGAGTGCCGATGAACAAGTTCTCGTGCGTGTGCGACTGATCACCTGCGGGAATGGAGTACACCTTGCAGTTGACGGACCGCATCGGATACAGGGTGGCCTTCTTAGCAAACAAGGTGGCATTGACGATGTTTATCCTGTAATCCCACCAACCATGAGCGCAAAAGCGGACATACTGCGAACCAGTCGTACATTGACATCGACGCCGCTGATCAGGAATTTATCCTGCAGAAAGAAATCCACGTGGAGACGGCCCATCAGGTCGACCATGCGACTCCTTACGATGTTCGCTCGTCGAGTCACAAACCCTTCGTTAGCCGCGGGTCCTTCGACTATCTCGACCGCGTCCATGCGAGTGGCCGTGTCCTTGTGCCACAGCTGACTCGTCAGTTGCGTGTCCTTGGCATCGGGACCGTAGCTCAGCAGCGTCTCTATGTAGGCGCGATACGCATACGTGTTGGTCGAAGGGGTCACGAGCGTACCGTTCAGGTAGACGTCGACTTGACTGAACAGAGAATGCAGCCAGTTATTCACTGGTTCCACGAGATCGGCCAAGTCGAGATCGTCCCCATTGGCTCGCGTCACCTTCACCTGCACGTGTAGCATCGTGTTGACGAGATCCAGGTAATCGTCGCCCGATCCAGGTATCAGTCCACCCGAGTTCAGAGAAGCCATGGGTTGATGTTCCACTACGTCGCTGTCGACGATGCTGGTCTGAGTGGGGGCTACGGTAAAGAGATCAAGCTCGGTCTTGACCCTTTCGCACGACTGTCTATGTACGAAAGCCATCGTTGTCGAATATGTCGGCCTCACGTTTCGTGGACGTCTGTCTCGTGCGCTGTCTCATTGCTCAAGTGACTCCTTTCTTCGCAGGTGCGCGTTTTATACGTTTACGAGGTCGCACGCCAGGGGACATAAGGCCACGCATCAGACTCCTACCAGCATCCGTGACGCGTCGTTTGGTCGCTTTTTTATGCTCTGTCCGGACATGACGTCGTCTGCTATGCGCACGCCGGTCTTCAACGCCCCCTTTCCCAACGCCACGGCACCTCTCTTGATGAGTGGCATGGCGCTGCGCAGCAGACCTCCGAAGTAGGGCAGTGCACCACCCGCCTGACGCGCGTACTACTCGTTGTAATTCATCTTCAGAACAGTCCGGTCCTGCGTCGTCGAAAATTAAGTGTCACCGTCACTCTACCGTACTCGAATGGCACGCGCCGTCCGGTGTCGTCTCTTATATCCATCTCGATCGACTTGAAGTGCAAGTAAAACAGAGGCACGTAGTGAATGTTAGTGAACCTATCAGATACCGTGACTTCCGCTAACCGGGAGGGCTCGCAACAAAGGCGCGAGACTGCAACCCACTATACGAGACTCCACGACGTCCGTGTAGACGTAGATGGTATTGAACCCACAAGTCATGCTCACCACGTCTTCAGCTTCTTTACGGAAGGGGTACGGAGCATCAGGAATGTGTGTAGGTGGCACAAGCACGGTAGCTGATGGTGTGACACCGATATCCGTTCCACCTAGTCTCGGGTGAACGTACTGGAATGTGCTGCCTGCTGCTATTGCTGCTGCTGCTGCCGACGGACTGGTGACGACCGACTTAGGAAATCCTAACATAGGTCCCAACGCACTGTGGTACGGTATGGTGAACACGGTGTCGGATGACATGTGCAACGTAATTTTTGAGTGATGGGACTGTAGCTCAACTTAGCTCGTGCCTTGTCCGTCGTCATACGTCGCAGACCCCTGTTGATACGGTTCATCAATGTCACAGGACCTTTGTAATACCCAGAGGCTAACTTCGTATTCGGGGTAAGACCCGTAGGATTTTTCTCACTGAGGAAGATACCAAGTATGCGGGTACTGTATCTCTGCTAACCCACATTCCCACTCGCCACTCAGGTAGATACGTTGAGGCAAGTCCGTGACGGAATGGACCAACATATCGGGATGCATCTTCATGCAAGCGTTGCTAGGTAGTGTCAGGTAGAAATCAGTCGCCATTGCGTCTCAACGTGGGATTGGGGAGCAGGTAACCCAAAGAACTACTTAACAGGGCCGTCCACAGATTAGAATTGTCGTGACCCGTGGTCAGGTTGTAAATGCTTACCAGAATGACCTTGAACAAGACGAGGACCTGACACAGAAATAGTATTTCCTCTTTAGGACACACGGTACCGAACAGATGCCAAGGAGTACTGTCCTCTTCGCTCTGCGCGTCCGTACTGTCCTCTGCTGCTGCTACGTCCTCTTGTTCCTCCTTCTCTTTCACCAGGAACACGTACAATGGCATGCGGAGATTTGTCAGCTTGTGCGTTGCATCAATGAACAGCATCTCCGAGAATGATGCAAGTAGTATAGGGATCCATCTGACCAAGCAAAATGGGGCACCAGTTTTGGGAGGGACTTCCTGTTTATTGCGCATGCGCACAGTCTTCTGAGTAAACTGAGCACCCTGGCGGCTGTGGAGCGCCCCCGAGCGAATGGAGCTAACCCTAACCTGGCGACTGATGCTAACCCTAACTCTAACCCCAACCTGTTGACGGCTGTGTAACCCTAACTTGTTTTGTCGTCTGCGGTGAACCCTGACCCTGACCCCGACCCTAACGGAGTGACCCATACGCAGCGTTTATTAACACAACACGGTATGGTACGAGTGCACACGTAGTTTATTGAACAACACAAGCAGCATGATGATACAACAAGAGTCGCGTGTAATATCACTACGACTACTACGACTGATATGATGATGATGACGATGATGACGTGACTTGAGGATGTTGACCATCACGCCAGAGGTCGTGAGCTTAGGGGTGTCTCCACCTCGCCAGAGGCTCGAGGTGATGATGATGGTGAGGCGACTTGTGCATGTTGACCATCAAGCCAGAGGAAAATATAATATGTCATCATTGTTCATCTACCGACAGCATTATAGTATAGCATATAATCACAAGAGCGGCAAAGGTAACAGCTCAGAAAGAGCACACAGCAGCAAATAGAGAGGTGACGAAAAGTGTCAAAACAGACAAAAGGAACTTCGTGGAGGGACTTGCACAAGAGGCAGAAAAGGCAGCAGCTAGCAGGAACATGAAGCAATTTTACGATACAACAAGGAAGTTAGCTGGAAAGTTTAAGAAATCACAGCGGCCAATCAGAGACAAAAATGGGAGCGTCCTGATGGGGGCAGACAAACAGCTTAACAGGTGGGCAGAGCATTTTGAAGAGCTGCTCAACAGACCAGTACTGCAGAATCAACCAGACATCCAACAAGCTGTGACAGATCTCCCAATAGACTGTAATAAACCCACTAGAGAAGAGATAAAAAAGGCAATCGAACATATGAAAAATGGGAAAGTAGAAGGCCCTGATGCAGAAGCACTAAAGGCAGAAGTAAATACTTCAGTAGAAATGCTGTATAGTCTTTTTGAGGAGATCTGGGAAAAAGAAGAAATTCCAGCCGAATGGAAGGAAGGTTACCTTATCAAGATTCCCAAGAAAGGAGACCTGAGCCGCTGTGATAACTACAGAGGAATCACGTTGTTGTCAGTACCTGGGAATATTCTAAAAAGAATAATCCTAGAGAGAATGAAAGGCAAAGTGGACCAAACTTTGCATGAACAGCAAGCAGGCTTTAGGCAGGACAGATCGTGCACTGACCAGATTGCAACACTGCGAATCATAGTGGAACAATCCATCGAATGGAACTCATCCCTATACATCAAGTTTGTTGATTACGAGAAAGCCTTTGACAGTGTGGAAAGGGAGAAACTCTGGAAAGTGCTAAGACACTATGGGGTGCCCAAGAAACTAGTCAACATGATAACTCCTATGAGGGAATGTCATGCAGAGTCATTCATGAAGGTCAACTTACAAAGAACTTTGAGGTTAAGACGGGGTGAGACAAGGATGCTTACCAAGCAGCAACAGCAACCAAGGACAAGCGAAATGGAATCCAGTGGACGATGCTGACCCAACTTGATGACCTGGACTTTGCGAATGACCTTGCATTCCTGTCTCACAGCCATAGGCAGATGTTGGACAAAACAACAGAACTGGCATTGATTTCAGAACGGGTTGGGTTGAAAATCAACAAAAGGAAAACAAAGATCCTGAGAACAAATGCTACTTGCGAAACACCAATCATGCTTGAGGAAGAGACACTGGACGAGGTCAAAACTTCAGATATCTAGGCAGCATAGTGGATACGCATGGAGGGACAGAGGCTGACGTAAAGAAAAGGATCAGCAAAGCAACGGTAGATTTCCACATGTTGAGAAATGTGTGGAAGTCAAAGGTAATTGGAGAAACCACAAAAATATGCTTGTATAACACAAATGTAAAGTCCGTGTTGTTGTACGGAGCGGAAACGTGTTCGGTCTGATCGAGTGTGATGTATGCGTACCGGAAGCATTGCGCGAACACTTTGCCGAGATGCAGCCCGTGTTTAAGAACATCCGTCTGACACGCGACGATCTCGGACCGTTCATGCGCCGATACGCCGAAGAGCACAACATCATGGCGACTCCGAGGCGCATGCTCATGGGCAGTTATCGAGGCGATAAGATCTTGCTCGCCACGCCTCTGCTGCGATGGTATCTGGACCACGGTCTCGAGGTGACGCACGTCTACCATGTCATCGAGTACGATCCTATCCCGTGCTTGTGGCGGTTCGGCGATGAAGTGTCCACGGCCCGGCGCGAGGGAGACGTCCACTCACACAAGGCCATCATCGCAAGACACCATGAAGTTGCTGGGGAACTCGGATTACGGAAAGACCATCACCAGTGTGGACCGACATCGTGACGTCAACTACTGCACGGAGAAGTCGGCATCGCTCATGGTCAACGATAGACGATTCCGACAACTCGACGTCGTCGTTGACGATGCGTACCAGTTAGAGATGAACAAGAAAACCGTCACGTACACCCTGCCCGTACACGCGGGATTCTTCGTTCTACAGTACGCCAAGATGCGCATGTTGCAGTTCTATTACGACTTCATCAACAGGTACCTGGAGCGCCCTCTGTTCCAGCAATGCGAGATGGATACAGGCTCCGCCTATTTGGCCTTGGCCGCTGAATCCGTCGACGACCTCGTGACCCCGGAACATTACTTCCGACACCGCTCCGAATGGCTGCCGTCTGAATGTTGCGACGACCATCGGAACGAGTACGTGCACTGTCGACTCGCCAATCGACCATGGGTCGGCGACGAGACGTGCTGTAAGGCGCGCAGGGCGTACGAGTAGAGGACACCGCGTCTGTTCAAGGTGGAGTGGTCCGGTGACGGGTTTGTGGAGTTGTGCAGCAAGACGTACTATTGTTTCGGATCCACTGACAAATACAACACCAAAGGACTGAGCAAACGTCACAACGACATCGACAAGGACGCGTTCCTGGACGTGCTCACCAACCGTCGCAGCGGAAGTGGAAAGAACCGCGGGTTCTGGGTGCGTCAGTCGACCGTGTTGACGTACGTGCAGGAACGGGCGACCCTCACCTACTTCTACGCCAAACGCGTGGTGCACGAAGACGGGGTGAGCACGGGTCCAGTGGACGTGTAGAAAAGGCGATGCACTCTGGTCTTCTTTCATAAGTGACCATGGACGCACGGTAGAAACATCCTTTCACGTGCATCGTCGTCGGACCGACGGGATGTGGCAAAAGTACTTTCATGACGCGTATGCTGCGTCACGCTGCTGCGATGATCGATCCGCCCCCCGAACGGATCACGTGGTGTTACGGAGAATGGCAAGAAGCTTACCCAACGATGGAGTTAGTCGACGTGCGGTTCGAGGAAGGGTTGCCGAGTGCGAGCATGTTCGATTCGGCAACGAGGAACCTCATCGTCATGGACGATCTCATGGCAGAAACGGACGAACGGATCACGCCCTTGTTCACTAAAAAAAGTCATCACAGGAACACGTCCATGCTGTATCTCGTACAGTACCTGTTCCCTAAAAACAAAGAAAGTCGTACCATCAGTCTGAACTCTTAGTACACGGTGGTGTTCAAGAATCTTCGTGATGCATCACAGATGACGCAGTTGGCCCGGCAGATGTATCCGCGTGAAGTTCGTTCAAGAGGCTTTTAAAGACGCCACGTCTGTACCGTACGGCTATCTATTGGTCGATCTCAAACAGGCCACGCCCGAGGACATGGGTCTGCGCACGACCATCTTTCCAGACGACGGTGTTCAGTACATGTACTTGCCGAAGGTATAAAAAGTCCGAGTGCGTGGGTCGTCTCTTCATTCGCACCATGTCTGACCCGGTGAAGAGACATATTTTGGCTCTGAACAGATACAAGAGCAACAAACTGAGAAGGGCCATCATCGCCAACGCCGACGCTGACCTGCTGTGTGCACTAGTCGAGTGTGCCTACAACATATTAAAAAAGAACATTCCATTGAGCGAATTACAGAGGCGATGTTTGAGTAAATACAGAACGAAATTACGCGAGTTGTCTCAGAGACGAACGCCAGCCTCCAGGAGACGACGTACCTTACTGCAGCAGCAGGTCAGCGACGGACAGAGCGGAGGTGTCCGTTTCCGCCATAAGATCGTGTATGCTGATGAGGTTCCTCGTTGCTGAATCGGACGTGGTCGTACACGACAACCCTTCTTGGAACCGCACGTCGACTAAATCCATCGTGGTCTTTTCGGGCGGTGGATCGATCATCGCAAGCACGGGGACCGTACTCGATGACCTGGTAGACGCGTGTCACCTCGAGCAAGATCTTATCGCCTCGATAACTGCCCACGAGCATGCGACGCGGGGTCGCCATGATGTGTTCTTCGGCGTATCGGCGCATGAACGGACCGAGATCGTCGCGCGTCAGACGGATGTTCTTGAACACGGGCTGCATCTCGGAAAAATGCGCACGCAATGCTTCCGGTACGCGAACGTCGCACTCGAACATGGTTCCGGCACGCACGCCGGTCAGGATCTGTTGTGACGTCATCGTCCACCACGCGTGTCGTCGCCGAGGAAAGGCAAAATCCAGACACCTTTTCACGGCCGGGCCGCTTCTCGTGTCTTTCCACTCGCATTCCCACAGCTCGGCTACCTTGAAAAAGTGACGCAGGTAGGCGGTGGTCTCGGCATCCTGGTAATGCTGGTGAACCATGCCAGTGGCACTCATGGCGTTGTGTATACGGAGCGAGGTCTGGCTTTCTGTGTGTCAGCACTCTTCAGCAAGGGCAAGAACACAGTGCTGCATATGGTGAAGGGGAGTTTGGAGAACATCTGCTGCCTGGACGCTTTCATAAAAATAAAGGCATCGCGGCAGCTGGAGATAGGTTTTGATCACATTGTACGGAGAGCACCAAAAGGACCGCACTGGATGCCCTGAAATATAAGTTATAGTGGAGAGCCATCAGGAAATGTAAACAATCTTCGGAATTCATGTTGGAGACACTGCCTCTGACTGCTGCGGCTTCCCGGCAGCATTCCTTCCGCACTTACCAAACTATGCAGCAATGAAGTGGAAACAACCTGCCGCCCACTAACTGGGGCTGGTCATTGCAAGAAGATGGAAAACTGGGGGGTTCTGAGTTTAGCTCAAGGTGGAATCTTGGGGATTTTTAGCATGTTATTCTAGATCCTTTCAGGGATCTGTAGTACAAAAATCAGCTTTTTGTATTGAACTTTTAATTTTACATAAAACACCTGGACTATTAAGCTTGATTTGAAAGTTAATGTGTATGCTGTTCCAGATGATGTTAAGTCTTGACATATCAGGCATGGTCATGGCGATCAAGATATTTGAATGAGTCTACTTCCTCAATGTTCTGGCCGTTCATCATGATGTTAATGGGAGTGTTTTGTTGACAAGTCCTTTGCTGACTTGTCATCACATAAGCTCTTGCCTTTTCTACTAGTCTGGTGGCAAGGTCCTGAAGTTCATTCTCACTACCTTCCATCAGGTTGATATCATCTGCAAAACTAAGATTACAAATTGGCCTTCAACCAACAGATATGGTGGTGTTGAACTTTTCGGCAAAGTTTCTCATGACTTGCACAAACCTTCATGATTCGGTCAAATGCCTTCTTAAAGTCAATGAAATTGCAGATCAGGTCTCTTTCGTGAAGCAGATGTTTTTTAATGATAAGTCTTGCACTGAAGATCTGCTCTGTGGTGCGTCATGATCTTGCTTGAGTGACTGTAGGCCTGATGGTTCTGTAATTTCCCTTTTTGGGAGTGGCATGATCACGGCTTGAGACCATTCTCTGGGCCATTCCTTTGTTTTTCAGATTCTCTGGCAGAGTGTAGTAAAAACCTATCATTAAGGGCCGCCGTGTTTGAGCAGCTCTGCTGGAATGTTGTCGGCACCGGGTGATTTCCCTCCTTTCAGTGTGCGCAATGCCTCCGCTATGTCTTCTTTCATCACTTGCATGTCATCTGTTTCATCACCTGTGCTGATTTTACTTTCCAGTACACTGGTATCTGATCTGTTGTCACATTGCTCTGAGGTCCACTCTTCTTAAGTTTTTATCATCTCCGTTTGGCTTAATTGGATGCCTAGGGGCCATTCAACATTTTCATAAAATTAATGAGTATTCTTTTTCAGACCACCTCCACCAAAAAGAATAGTTTTAACATTTACCAACATTGTATGACCAGTCACTGGTTTCTTTCTTTGTTAGAACACTTCGATGTTCTTATAACTGCTGCTACTGCTGAATGCCTCACAGACTAAGCAAACTTAAGCTGTTCCCCCTTGGAGTCAAGCCGCATATTAATTGACTGATTAATATATAAGCTCTCTGTCTGTTTTTAGTTTTCCTATTTCATGATTTCTCATTAGGATATTACCCCTCTGATTTGTCCCAAAGAATTTTCAACACTGTTACCAACATGAGTGTAACTACCCATAGTTCATAAAATACTAATGATTCGTTCATGATGTGGCGTCACCATTTGCTTGACATCAATCAGAGCAATGTGGTAAAAACATCTGCTAGCTGACAAATGCAGTTTGCGAAATAATCAAATAAGAAAAGTTTATTTAAGATGTTTATTAAGCATGTCTGTGAATGTCATGGATATCAGCATGGCTAGCTGTTGCATAAGGTGAGATAGCCCATGACAACACATCTTGATATGTCATACAATGGGGGGTGGGGGTAACAATGTACACAGCATAAAGCAATCTAAATAATGATACTGCTATTTAATGCACTTTGTGCAACATGGTAATGATCTCGAGAGACCTTGATCCAGTCTCTAGCTTAGTATATTTCTTAAAATATCAACTTAGACAAGTGTTAAATATTCAGTGTAACCATTTACTGTATATAGGTCAGCCTACATCAGACATGTATATACTGATAAACTGTTATTCAAAAAAATGTCTGACCCATAGCCCATGACAGACTAACAGTGTAATGACTTATGCTATGTAATAAGAAGAGTGGATGGGGAAGTTTATTTCAAGCTTTGAATGTTAATGAATTCCAAGGTATGTGCACGTGTCGGTAGTGAAGGGAGAAACAAGGCCTATTGCATTCCAAGCAATGTGCATATAATAATTTAGAAATTATATTAAACGGCGCCTCGGCTCTAGTCTGGGGACACAGCGCTAGGCTCCTGCTTATTTTCTCATATATGTACTGTGAAATAAACTTTGAAACACACGGACATAATGTTGGTACTACTTCATAACAAATAAAAAACTCTGTTAATAGATTTTGGCTATAATTATTGTCTCTAATGTTGGTGTAAATGACTGTTATGTTCTCACTTGTGTATGTGGGTGCTGATATTACAATATTATTTTCTTTATAAGGTGTGATCTTGTAAATTGGTGTTTACACACTTTCCCACAAGCAGATGTTGACACCTGTTGATGCAGTGACAGTATAGTTGATGGGTAAAATAGTGGAGTGGTCTGATGTCACACTCCCAGCTTTTCATGATACCAGCAGACATGATGTAGAACACAGCGAGTGTAGCAGACAACAGTCCTCAGAGCTAGAAAACATCCACTTGTGGAACACATTCAGCACATTAATGGTACAAATTTATAATGTTACACTGCTGACTTTATACATACATAGGCCCATAATTGGCTGTTCCACAGATAATTTTTGAACAATGAGAAAGGTTTGGCGTAAGTCGTTAAAGTTTGAGTTGCTGGCAGTTCCACTGTTGACATTGAGAGCACGAGACGGTCTAGGGCCCCTGCTTGAACTTTGTCCATTCCTGACCAAGCTTCATATGATAGTAATCCAACTAAAACAGACAACAGAAGGGTTTGACAAAATAACACCTTAAAATGATATGTTATAACATTGAAGACCACATATATACAAATAGATTTATATAGTATTTATGTACATTTATTTGAACAAGATATGACCTTTAAAGCCGATTCCACAATTCATTGAGCCCATCGCGAATCAGATTCATTGATGCACATTTAAGCTTTAATGTAATGACATAAATGAGACATGACTCAGTTGTTCTGACACCTGTACGTGTTCTGAAGCGCTGTCATGTGAGGCATGACTCGCTTGTTCTGACATCTGTAAGTGTTCTGGAGCGCTGTCATGTGAGACCTGACTCACTTGTTCTGACACCTGTGAGTAAATGTTCTGAAGCGCTGTCATGTGAGGCATGACTCACTTGTTCTGACACCTGTGAGTAAGTGTTCTGAAGCGCTGTCATGTGAGGCATGACTCGCTTGTTCTAACACCTGTGAGTAAGTGTTCTGGAGCGCAGTCATGCGAGACCTGATTCACTTGTTCTGACACCTGTGAGTAAGTGTTCTGAAGCGCTGTCATGTGAGGCATGACTCGCTTGTTCTAACACCTGTAAGTGTTCTGGAGCGCTGTCATGCGAGACCTGATTCACTTGTTCTGACACCTGTGAGTAAGTGTTCTGAAGCGCTGTCATGTGAGACATGACTTACTGGTTCTGACACCTGTGAGTAAGTGTTCTGGAGCGGTGTCATGTGAGCCCATCAGCTTTGATGTTATTGTTTTATGTCGTAGCTGTGCATGTGTTTTTTATTTAGTAATAAAGCATCTGTTTTATGCAACTATATTTAATAAAGTTGATGTAAACTGGTATGTACTTTGCTGCATTTTTCAGTCATAAAAACACTTGCATGTGAATCATTTCAGACAACTGCATCATCTCAAACACGTGCATTTGTATCATCTCAAACATTTGCATAATTTCGCGGACACTTTCATTTGCATAATTTCAAACACTTGCATTTGCATAATTTCAAACACTTGCAGTTGCATTTGAATTATTTCAAACATTTGCATTTAAATGCAATCATATAATGGGTGCATTTGAATAATTTCAAACATTTGCATTTAAATGCGCTGACTCGCATTTGAACCCAAGCCTGGCATGACTGTTCTGACACCTGAGTAAGTGTTCTGGAGCGCTGTCATGTGAGATATGACTCACCTGTTCTAACACCTGTGAGTAAGTGTTCTGAAGCGCTGTCATGTGAATGAGGTGCTCACTGTTTGCGGTAGCGGCGTCGTCTGTGAGTTTTTTACAGTCTGCATGCAGTCGGCTCAGTTGCATCTCTTCATCAGTGTGCTGCTGCCTCAGACACTCTCGCTGCCTGCATAACAGTATCACACTCAATACAACATGCAACACATCACGCTAAAGTTATCACACGAAACACATTGCACTCGACACATCGCACTCGACACATCACACTCAACACATACACTGTGCTAGGATGATCTTCTCATGCTTTGCTTCACAATATATTTTGTGCATGAAGCAAAGGTTTTGTTTCCAACTTAAATAAACTCTTTCTGCCAATTGTCTAGGTATCATTCAATCAATTATTTAGTATATTTAGTATTTATAAATAGAAACATGCAGTTAAACTGGGCCACTATTTAAGAACTCTGATAAAACAATTAAATAATCAGTGAAAATGAGCTGTGTGTCAAAGAATTGAGGTAGAATCGAGATCGGGAGGGAGGGAGGGAGGGAGAGTGAGACTGACTGCTGTAGATGACTGAGAGTGTCGGCAGCAGCAGTCATCTTGTTGTTGTGTTGCAAGGTCAACTTAGAAATCTTCTCCTCCTTTGACACAATTCTGTGTTTCAACTGTGTTTCCTGCACACTGCACTCTTTCAACTGATCCTTGCATGACTGCACCACTTCTGACACAACCTCTACCTCCAGCATCGCCTCCCTACAAACACACCACATAAACCTATCACCTCATCACATATATTGCTATCATGTGTCATTTCATAAAATACACTTATAAGTCGTGTGTCAAGGTTAAACATTTGATCCAAATATACCATGTACTTTTAAAATTCAACTTCTGCCCCAAGGGGAAGCTGGTAAGTCATCAGACAAATATGGAAAAAAAACATGAGGCAAAAACAGGCACAAGTAACAAAAGCACAGATCCATGTTGTAGATCATCACTTTGTGCGTGTGTGCATACATATAAATACCGAGTTGAGTCCACTAAATATGTTCTACCAACAAACTTTTAACTTGGAATATAAACAGTTGAAATGGTTCTAATTATGAATAAGTTTTCCTTTTCCAGAAATGCAGCACTAGCTGCTCAGAAAAAGCATGCCTTGACACAATTATTTTGTTTTTAATTTCTTATGGGTACATGAAAAATAATAACTTTTGAAACATTTTTATAAAAACAATGTCATGATTTTGTGGCTTTTTCACAACACCAATGTAATGTGTTGTTGAGGGTCTAGAAACAACAAAGATCCATGGGACTCCATTTCAATTTGATTTCTTGGATATTTTAAATTAAAAACATTTAGCATGTCTCTGATCCATGAATTAGCAGCGGCACATTTTACAGACCCAATTTAGACAGTTGCATACTTTTCGCGGTAAACCTGTTCCTTGACTCCGGTCATAAGCTTGCAGGCAGTATCTATTTCCGATGCCCGTACTGCCTGCATCTGTTGCTTCTTGCGTTGTTCAATGAGATGTCCCAGTCGTGTGTCGCGTGTCTCCCTCAGTACGCTCAGTTGATGGGCCATGCGCTCCTGTTCCGTCTTCATGCGCTCTGGTGACTGCACAATGTGGCTAGATAGACGAACCCCATCACTTCTCAGGGCCACCAGCTCCTCCTGCAGGTTCGCCTTGTAACAAACAAACACCATCTCAGTATCTTACAATATCATTGCAGTAACCTTGTAACAAAAACACACTCATTCACAGCCTCATCACAGTGATCTTGTGATTTTTTCCCTAGCATCCAGGACTGACAAGCTAACAAATATGGGTGCATGTAAGATGTTGGACATTCCATATTTGTTGTTGAATTTCTGGCCCAAAGAATTGCTGTGGCCATGTTTGTAAGCTTGTCAGACCTGATTGCTAGGCATGGATCTGACAATTGCACCGGTAGCCAACTGGTACATAAAGTCACAGAAGGGGCATTCCATGCCAAATCAATCAAAAACAGGGTGAAATTTACATGACCACCTTCAATTTTGATGAAATTTGGTGTGTTAGTTTATGTTCATAAGCCAATGTTCCCACCCAAATCTCAGGTCAATGTGACCTTCCTTTCCAGAGATAGAGGTCATCAAAGTTTGACCAGACCTTGACTACATTCCAGGTGTTATAACTCCTCTCCTAGGTAACCTACAGATGTGATGTTGGTGTCATTTTAAAGCTCTGATAAATGTATATCTGTGTAGACAATAAAGCACAAACAAGAATGTTAAAAACATGGTGTTTTTTTAATCTTTGACCTGCCTAGCAAAAATCATGTAACCTCCGATTTTGTTGATTTTCTTTATGTTGAAGCATACATATTTGGCAATAATCACTGAAAGTTTCATCATGCGCATTGCAATACTTTAACAGTTATGACATTTTAAATGCACCATCATCGTACGTCACTCTAGTCATGTGGTAAGAACTAAATGAGTCACATGATCTGTCAGTATGCAAATGGGGGCTGCCTTCCTAGAATGTGCTGTGTTTTGTTCTCTGCATATTCTCTGCCCATAAGGTAATTATCTATATATATTGGTATACTTAATATTTGAATAAATAGTATGATGATCTGTAGCTACCGGAGACGTCACAATAACATTTTATATACCTGATTTTTTTGGTAAATCACATATACATGATACCTCACTGGACTGTCTCCTCCAGAAGTGCAATCAGTGTCGATGTGTTCAGATATTTCAAGAACTGCTACTCACTGCTCAATGCATTTGACGAAATTGAAAAACCAAAGTGGCCCACAACAGACCGATCAACGTTAGAAACCATCCATCAGTCAGTTAATGAATTCATTCAAAGTTTCACTGAACATCTCCAACCTATCATCCTTCATGATTTCATTGAGAAAGTACAAACATCATACTACCAAGACCTGCGAGACAACGTGCTGGGTGAAACCGTGAAAAGGAGGTACTTGTTGTGGGTGATTTGGCCAAGAACTTCAATTTTGTAATGCAAGATTAAGTCCAGTCATATCACTGGAACAATGCTCAAGCTACCATCCACCCGTTGGTTTGTTACTGGTTGGAGAACGGAGTGTCAAAGCATGTGTTGCCGTCTCTGCCTGACACATGACACCATTACAGTCCATCTGTTTCAACATCTTCTGTTCCTTGAGCAGATGTTCGTAGAGAAGCCATAGAAAGTGTTCTATGCAGGTCAATACAAGAACTGCAAGAACTTCATGAGCTTGTGCCACCATTCTGTGGACTTTGGAATTGAAGCTTAATGGCGTTTTCTTTTGCCACCTCACATGGCTAAGGTGTTGGGGGGGTTACTGAAGAGGATGGCAACAAAGGCTAGTCTACAAAGGCCTTATTAAGATCAGATCCAGACACCTCACCAGCTGTATGAGTTTTCAAAGCAAAATGTTCCCTCCTTAAATGTTGAATACTTCAGTCGGACATTGGGAAGCTGAGGGAAACTGCTTGAGAGCCACTTTGCAAAGGTGCGGACAGTGCCGGGGACCAGACAGTTGCATTGTTTCCGTCATGTGTCATTGTTCAAAGTAAAAGTGAGTCAATTCTCGACAAGTACACAAACCCGACAAGAAACCGTGACAGCTGAAGAACATGTCATCAGGTTTGAAGGGTTACGTCACAGTTCAGTATGATGGATGGTGGTGGCTTGGAATGGTCACGTCCCAGGATCAGAGAGAAACAGAGATGGCTGTTGACTTTCTCATTCCTCGTGGACAGGGTTGAAAAAAATCATGATTTTTATATAAAAAATCGGATTTTTTTATTTAAATCGGATTTATTTTATTTTTTTGGAAATCTCGTATATAGATATTTATACAGATGTTTAAATTTAAATAACTCTTTCAAACATGTTCTATTCAAATCGATGTGGGTTCTTGTCTTAACAGAGGGTACATGATTTTTGCTTATATAAAGACATTAGACAATGTCCACAAGGCCTCAACCCTGTAGTTGCATAATCTGTCTTGGAAAGGAAAGCATGCTGTGTGTCTGTGGCTGTAGCAGTGGTAATTATTGTTTGCCTGTAGGGTGGATTAGCACCTGTCCAGGGCTCTGTGTACTCTAAGGGTCTCTAACCAGAATACAAACTGATACAGTATTAAACAACTGAGTCAACATACTGAATTGGTAACAACTAGCACAAGGTATAAGTGGACTTTAACTCAGGGCATCTGTGTTGAAAAGATACTTCCTCTGGAAGACAAGTTTGTGTGGCTTCACTGCATTCAGAAAGGGAATAGCTCAAACATACACAATGTCATAAAATGTTTGACTATCAAGCTGTCTGGTGAAAATACAGCTACACAAGTGTGTGCACTTTATGTTTTGTATTAAAAAATATACAAAACTTTGTTGGTCTCAATGCTTGTAAACCACTATTTGTGTTAAATTCATATAAATCACCGATTAAAAAACCGGAAGTAAAAAAAATCATAAATCAATGATTTTTTTGGAGTGATTTAAATCATGATTTAAATTAATGATTTCAATCAAACAACCCTGCTCGTGGACCAGCCATATCATTCACTTACCCCAAGCGACCTGATAACCTGGTGGTAGGCATGGTGGACATCCTAACCACTGCTACCACAGCAACATAATACCTTGAAGAAAGAGGAGATGGCTAGGGTTGTTTGATTTAAATCATGATTTAAATCACTCCAAAAAAATCATTGATTTATGATTTTTTTTAATTGCTGATTTATATGAATTTAACACAAATAATTGTTTACAAGCATCGAGATCAACAAAGTTTTGTATGTTTTTTAATACAAAAGCACAAAGTGCACACACTTGTGTAGCTGTATTGACACCAGATAGCCTGACAGTTAAATATTTTATGACATTGTGTATGTTTGAGCTATTCCCTTTCTGAATGCAGTGAAGCCACACCAGAGCAAGTATTTTTTCAAGTCAGTAGCTCTGAGTTAAAGTCTACTTAGAGCTTGTGCTAGTTGTTACCAATTCAGTATGTTGACTCAAGTGAGACAGTCTGGGCTACAATTGTTTAATAAGGTACCAGTTTGCAGTCTGGTTAGAGACCTTTAGAATACACAGAACCCTGGTCAGGTGCTAATCCACCCTCTAAGCAAACAATAATTAGCACTGCTACAGTCACAGACACACAGCAGCTGTCGTTTTGTATAAGAGCAGCAAGGGTTTTTGGTAAAGACTGTCTTCGGCAGTTGCTAGCTACAGTAGGAAATATCACTAATGTTAAATCTTATTTGGTATTGTTTACTAATTGGTCATACACACCAGCTTAATCAGTAATGTACCAGGCTGTGCACAATTTGTGGCAGACTTTGTCACTATTATTGTTTCCACAGCGGCAATCCTTGTTGGTTATGAATAAAATTGGATTGCCCGTTACCAACCTACCAAGCAGTTGGTGTATTTATACAAACAGAGAAAGGTCTGCATGGGTGTATCCCCATTTCATTGTAAACACAAATACACCGGTAGTCAACGGGGCATTGATCTGCGAAAAACACACAAAAGCATGTTTCCTTTCCAAGAAAGATTATGCAGCTACAGGGGGTGAGGCCTTGTGGACATTGTCTAATGTCTTTATATAAACAAAAATCATGTACCCTCTTTTAAGACAATTACCCAAATCGATTTGAATAGAACACGTTTGAAAGAGTTTATAAGTATAAACATCTATATAAATGTCTATATACCAGATTTAAAAAAAAATAAAATAAATAAAAAAAATCCGATTTAAATCAAATAAATCCGATTTTTTTTAAATCATGATTTTTTTCAACCCTACACATGGCACAAGTGTCTAATGCACTGGAGGAATGGCTTCAACATTCATTATGTGTGTGAAAAGGTAAGATAATAAATTGTTAATAATCCAAAAAAATTATCAGTTCGTGGTCTTGAACACTGCCACTGAAAAGGGAATTGCTGTTAAAGTATTGGAATGCGCATGTTCAAATTGTCAACAATTATTGCCAGGTATGTGTGCTACAATATATAAAATTTTTACGAAAATCTGAGGTTACATAACTTTTGCAAGGTGAAGTCAAAGCTAAAACCTTTTTATGTTTTCCACATTATTTAGTGTTTTATAGCATACAAGGATAGACACAAGTGTCTATCTTTGTATGCTATAAAACACGATGTTGCATTTAAAATTTTATAACTCCTAAAATATTGAAATGCGCATGATCAAACTTTCAATGATTATTGCCAAATATGTATGCTTCGACATAAAAAAAGGAGAGGAGAGGAGTTATAACACCTGGAAGGTCGTAAGGTAGTCAAGGTTGGGTCAAACTTTGATGACCTCTATCTCTGGAAAGGAAGGTCAGATTGTGCTGAAATTTGGTTGATAAGATGGACCAATGAACACAAACAAACAATTTCATCAAAATCGAACACGGTCATGTAAATTCTTGATTGACTTGATATGGAATGCCCCAGAAATGGACTTCTTCCCTCCACTGGGCTGTGGATTTTGACAGTGAACAAGATCAAGCATTTGGGGTAAATAGTATGGACAATAATGCACACCTACTCATTAGTTACGAAAAAGTTATGAAGCTTACTGCTACTTCCGTTAGCGCAACTTTGTGACAGCTTTATGCAACTGTTTCAAGAATAGCATTATGAAAACTCAAAAAACTTACAATACTTTTGTCACTGATATTCATAGAAAATTTGAGTTTGGTTGATATTAGTAGTCATATGTTGGTTCATTAATCAGAGTGACTAAGTCCACTAGCAAGAACAGTAAGTTACATAGGACAGATTTATTATGGCTATCGGACACTGACCACAATTGATTATCCAACTGACATCTGTTCTTACAGTGAAGGAAAATTGAGAAAAACATGCCTCGCTTGCATTGTCATATCACTGGTTGATCTGAGCAGTGACTGGCAAGTTACAACAAGGAAGATGGGACTGATGCTCTAAACAATGGCACGTTAAAACAAGGGTGAATGGACTGATGTAAACAATGGCCAGTTAAAACGAGGATTAATGGACTGATGCTGTAAACAATTGCAAGTTAAAACAAGGCAAGTTAGAACAAGGATGAATGGATTGATGCTGCAAAGAATGCACACAGTAGAATTGTGAGGCCGTGTTAAACCCAAGGTGGATCACTCACTATAGCAGCTTTCTTCTCAGAGTTGTTGGTCTTTGTCTCACTAAGAGCTTTGCGTTTAGAGTTGGAAGTTTTGTGACTCGTGTCAATATTTTCACACAGTTCATCAATGACTCTCTTCAGCTGCAACATCAGAATACAAAAGACAGCTTTGCATGAATCAACTAAATGCCAAGACCATGGCTTCAAAATACAGGCACCATAGGTCACTCAAGACAGTCAGCCAGACACAACCAATGCACCGTGACAGTAAAGGCAGCTAGGACGATTGCCTATGTCAACCTGCATCATCACTTTTTATCATGAAATATGTGCAATAGACTACTCCGTTATAAAAACGGGCCCTTATACTGGTTCACTTTAAACTACTGGACATCCTGGTAAAAAAAAATTATTTTAAGCTTTGGCAGACTTCCAATATGGTATTTCAAACTGAATTTGAATACAACACACCATAAGATGGCACACTTCTGTAGGCAAGTATGGCAGAATAATATAATCTGTACCAATCAGACACAACTTCTCTTGTATTTAGGTCAATGGCATACTTTCCAACAGTTGCACGTCCAAATAAAAGATATTACTCACATGCATCACCTCTGGTTCATGTTGTGCCCTGGTGGCTTTCACCTCATTCACTTTCTGTTGCAGTTCATCGATCTCCCGCAGAAGCAAGTTGCGCTGCTCAACCACTGCCTCCTACGTCACACACAAATATAATACGGTCACTTACACCATCGTGTCCTGTATCCTGACCAGTCACGTTTGAGGCAACACTTTGACAGATGAAACAGTTGGCATTAACATTAACAATTTAAAAATAGAATAGATATTTTAGGGATGTTTTCCATAGAATAAATTTTAACAAGGATGTTAGTGGTTGGCAGGCCCTTAGCCAGGGATCCGTCTGCCCGTCTTCAAGACAGGCAAATGTCTTACAACGACGGGTAAAATAAAAATAAAAGATGGGTTTTTCTCTTTACAAAAATGAATTTTTTTCATAGTAAAATTGTTTGAACTGTCTTAGACTTAGTGACTCTTAGCACATGCAGTTGTGATTCAACGAATGTTGTCGGCGGCAGAATAGTGAATACCGCCGATTTATAGGACTATTTTTAACCATGACATCGTTGGAAAATAATGACACTGCGGTTGATCTCTATTTATTGTAATTGAGTGTGACTGTAATTATATTTGTTCATATTAGACATATTTGTATGCATGTACTTAAAGTCTTAAGATGCTTCAAATATTACTTCCATGTTTATATATTTAAAATAAAGTTTCAAGGTATTTTTTTATGAACCTTCATGTGTTAGCTCTTCTTCTATTATTATTATTACTGTGTTTAGGTGATAACGCCAACCTCTCTGCACAGCTAGTAAGACTTGATTGGGCCAATAATGGTTAAACCGGACTTGGCCTGCCATTGAAAAAACCTGATTTGGCCAATAATGGCTGTCATTTGACATATTTTTTGTCTGATGTTAATCAGGTCTTTATTTCAACAACACAACACATCTAGTCTTGATGTTGAAAAGGGCAAGAAGAAACGTGTCACTTACGACACTTGCCCAATTACCATAAATATAACAAGAAGCAAATAATTACAGTACGCAACATGCATGATTACAACTTAACTAATTATATTTCAATATGAATAATGAAATATTAGTGTTTAGACTATATAGTCACTGTAACGTAATTCAAGAATAACATGTCAAGACCAGCATAAATAAAGCAATAATTTTTTTGTAGCTACAATAAATCAATATTTATACAGCCAAGCTGTTTTATTTATACTACATAGCTAACCAAAATGTTAGCAGTGTATTATTTTTTTAAATGATGAACGTTTCTACAGCATAATAAAGAGCTGTCAAGAAAGTTCCATAGTATTACACTTTTAACTGAAATACACATTCTCTACGAGCATAATTTTATTTTAAAGTCGGACTTTGTCTGGTTACGTAGACTGACTTGTACAATGTAAACAACTTTTGTATATTCACTGGTAGCAAATTGTCATTTGCCTTGTACAATATAACTGCAGTTCATATTTCCACAATATCTGATACTTTCAGGATATGTAACTCGAAGAATAGACAAGAAGTGTGGTCTAACCTCTTAGCTCTACAAATTAAATGCACAACCTGTAGCATATGTATAGCCCCATACTTCGATGCAGTGCATCATGTATGGCAGAAAGAGATAATGGTATAAAATAAGCATTCCACATTTGTCAATGACAAAGCTGGCTTTATACATTATGGCACAACTCTTGAACGTTTGGTTTTTGCATTGGCTTACCAGTGCAAAACCAAATGGCCTAATAATGGTTGTCATTATATCAACCAGCATTAGCTTGCCTTTGAAAAAAATCAGTTGGACCAATAATAGCTGTCATAGACAAGTACGGCTTCCACGGAAGCCGTTCGCGCATTTAAGGTTTTTCAGAATGTTCAAGACTGGCAAAATTTTATTTCTGGCTAAGGGCCAGTGGTTGAATATGTGTCTATTACACTAACTTCTAACACACACAAAAATGCATTTTCATTGGTTTGATTCCTCAACAGATGTGCTGTTAAAGCGAAACAAAAGTCATGGTTGTGCGACTAATATAAAAATGTCACACCAGTGGCTTACTCAGCTTGTGCTCTAAAAGAAGGAGATACGGGTCATTTCTCCTGTTGACTGAGGGCGAACATTATATTATGGCGTCTACCTAGAAATCAAGCTAACTGCGCATCGTAGTCATAACATGAAATCAACACAAAAGTTATACTGTCGATTGAAACTACGTCCTTTATGCCAATAATAAACAAATGATATGATGATGTTTTTGTGAAAGAACATTAGTAAGAACTTACAATAGATGAGAGCAAACCCTGATATTTTACCTGGCACTTTTTATGCATATAAAGACGAGTTATAAATTAACATTTCACCCAACTTTTACTGAAATGACATTACTCCTTGTGGGTAAAATTTGGCTTTTAATAACAGTTTTGCAAATGTTGCTGCTGACATAGCTGTCAGATATTTCAAAATTGTGACTAGGAACACCCAACTTTTTTGCCTTTCCTTAGAGATAAATAATAAACAAACATATTGGCCAAGTTTTGCTGAAGTGGTATTATCCCTTGTGGGTTAAATATTGAATATGGTTGAAATTTTGCAAAAATAAACTTAATAGATTACATAAAATTATAAATGTTTTGCTTTATATAATATGTGCGTGTTTTTGATACTGGCACACAAACGTGAGACAAAGAAGATAAAAATTCAAATTCATTAATACAAACTGGTTTTAGTTTTATTACATTCTTGAACAGGAAACAGTAAAAAGATTACTCAATGGTAAAAAAAATGCATTGTAATAAAAGCCCTGCATTATGTAACGTTCATGACTTGGTGTCCTCCAGTGACCTTAGAAGCAAATAAATCATACCGTTTTCAAAAAGACCTCCATGCTGATAGAATGCCCTCTTATCATTTTAAATCAACATCTAAAAAAGGATACAGTGACATATGTTACCCCAGGGATGGTGACATCAAATTAACTATTTTGTGTTTTACAATATTTGCATATGCACTGTAACAGCTTTTTGGTCGACATCTTTCTATGTTCATTGGTTTCAGTTTGTTAAAGTAACTAGGGCAGCTATTATATGCTTGTCTTGAATTTAGTAGTTTCAGTAGACGGTTTTAAGATAAATTAACCACTTCTTCACAGATTATAGTTAAAATACTATATAATATTCCAGGTTAATAAAATCTTGAGTTTTTCATTCATTTGGTTATGTTACAAGATTAAAATTATTTTGTAAATGTGAATAAATAGTCGCAAAATTATATCGTTTGGAGAAAATCCCCAAATAAATAAATGACATACATGTAAGTATGACAGTGTCACTGATAACTGTATGGAAAATGTTGGCTAACATAAATGAATTACATGTGCTACACCACCATAAATAAGTTCACAAAAAGTTGAATAACAGCCTAAAGTGGCAGTATATTTTAGACACAAACCCTTCACCAATCGTAATTCAAATTGGTGTAGTTTTACCTACATTTAACATGCGTCCATATACGCCAAATTGCAGCTTAGTTAAGTGTTGTAGTAAAAAAAAGTAAATTAAGCATTATTTCCTGGTGGTTAGTTAACTGAAATGTCAATAGATATGCGTATTATGCTTGAAATGTAAAGTTTTTCACTGGCGTTTTACGTATTGTTGACAAAACATAACGGCCATTTCTAATATTGACATGTCCCCTTAATTTGCCGCCACAATGCCCCTTGAATCTGTATTTGTAACGTGCTGTCGTCTATGATATCAGGTTATGCCAACATGTGGCAGGGCGTGTTTACGATCATTTTGATTGGCCCATTATCCGGGGGTCACCAGGTCACATCTACTTGGCCATTTCTGTTATAGTTTCAATGGCACAACAACTGATATTTGCTGGTTTAAGGACAAGATTTAGTTAGGTAGATATAGTACTGATGTGTACTGGAATCACAGTAACCAGACGATATGTTCCGCATTCATGGCAAACGAATAAAGTTGGTTTGATATACTGTCGTTACTATGGAAACATCGTCAGTGTTTCTAAGAAGTCAGGGAGATTGGTGAAATACGACGTAAGTGCCAGATGATTATTTGTAGTGTCGATGTTCAGTTCAATATTTCGTAGCACGTTATGAGGAAAAAATCAACTGATATGTTAGCTGCCCCAGTTAAGTTAATAGTTTGTCTGATGATTCCACAAAAAAACTACATACACAAGTTGCACAAATGAGCTGGCATGTTGCAGTGGATACTAGGTAGGTTTGATCTTCCACAAACTTAATTTGAATTGAGACTGGCAAAAAATCTAATCGAGGGACCATTAATATACATAAAATAATAAAAAAAATTTGTTATGCGAGTTTGACATTTTATGCTTTATATGTGTTATGACTGATTATGATCAGAGTACAGTATTTAGCTGACATAGCTGCTACTATGTAAGTAAAAAAAATTTGCATGGGATCCCCAACTTTTTTGCCTTTTGGGGCTTTTGGGGTCTATTGGATTCCAAACGTACAAATCAAAATGGACTCCCATTGTTTTGACTCTTAAACAGCGATATGTAACATGGTAACCAAAATATATAATTTATTCAGATCCATAACAAACAAAACATACAATACAAACTCAACATACATTAACATAATATAACAATCTTATAATAATATACAAAATAAAAGTATAAATTAGTATTTAGTAAATTATATCCATAGCATGATAGCTGCTATGGACCTGGGAGACCGCTATTAAGACCAGATAGATTGCTATCATAGGGGCCACAAGTGGATCTGTGTCTATAATATTCGAAGTAGGGTTAATTGTGTTTCTGCTTTGTATAATGATCTTTCTGGCAATACTAAAACACATTTGCCAAATAATTTGCATACGTCAGGAATTTTTTCCAGGTGACCCAATGTTTAAAGTCGTTGCTTTGTATGTGATGTTTCTGGTGTCCAAATTAGGTGTTTTTTAAGCATTTCACCATGTGGGTTAAACAAATTTTTTAATTGGCTCTTTAAATTGCTTTAGATATGTCTTTGAGACCTCAGTAACATATGTGGCCAAAGGAAACGATAAAATCTCAAAGCATCCATGTTTACAGAGGTCATGAAAATATGCATCACACTTGGCAATTCAAGCACTGCTGTATGTGAGTTTGGTGTACTACATTCTCTTTATATTTTGGATTTATATGAAGCATGTAAAATAATTTTTTATGCATGCATGATAAGAGCTCATATATAAATATTGTAATAATATAATTAATCAGAATGAATTCATGGTACAAAATATATTCCAACTAGCCGAGTTGCCCGGGAGAAAAAGCAGCTACTGCATTTTCTCCCTTATGACTCCTTTGTGTTATGCATTCAAGTTTTGGTACGGCAATGCTTATGGCAATGAAAACTTCATGCTGTGTTTGTACCATATGAAGGAACTTGTGTGAGCATTTGACGTTGATCATGTAACTGAACAGTCGTAGAAAACACCCTAACAATTGTATATTGTAATATCTACAATCGTGGGATATGGTGGATAAGTCGTAAAACGTCGGATTGTCAGTCGAGGGGACCAGGGTTTGAAATCACCTGCTGTCATTTTGAAACTTGGGACAATTTCATTCACCCCACTTTGCCTGTCTTTTTCAGAAGAGACGCTAAAAGCTGCTGGTGTCTATGCCAGGGGAAGTAAAAGATACCACACAGGGGCTAAATGTGTAACCTGCTGTGGACTCCGTGTCTCTCATGAGCCACTGCAGAAGCATCCACGATGTAGCTCAGACAAGAGGTCACGATCAGGGCTGGGTCCAATTACAAAAATTCAATTACAATTACTTTAAATTTTTCAGTTCAATTACAATTACACTTCAAAAATTTTCAAATCAATTACAATTACATTTACACCATTTCAATTACATCTGCATTATGCAGCGTGTGTTGCCGATTGTGTGTACGAATAGTATGATTGATAAACAAATATAATGAACTTGGTGATGTTTGTACATTTTGTTGAGCCGTGACTTCATGATTTCATATACAATTAGCTATATAAATATTATTATTCCTTATAAATATAATGTAATGTTTGCTTGGTTCATTAATTAATGTTTATCTTTAATTACACAGAGTACAGAACAACTATAAACAAAGGCCACAACCTTTTGAAATCCTAATGAGTCTCTCCAATCTACTAAGCCATTTCAAAGCAATTCCACTCATAAAATGTAACCACAAATAATTCATACCAGTACATTAGCAATGTTCACATCAAGATACATCCCGGGGGGGTTTTGTGTATATTCCTTGGCGTACACCCATTTTGTCTACTGTGTTATACCCAGATTGGTTTACTTGGCAGTTGTGTTTTGAGGTTGTACCCTAGTCTGCCTACCATGAGTCTCTTGGCTTCAAGCCCAGTCAGTATTCTTACCTAATAAACCTCAATTGAGCTTATTTACTGACTTGGGCAGTGTTAATTACATGATCTAAGAACTGTATCAACAGAAACCACCATCTGGCCCTTCACTGTGTACACTGATAGAAGATTACAGAATCAAAGAAAAGACAGACCAATGACCAATTGGGGCATACCTTGAAAACAGCTAATGGTGAAGCCTTTTGGCATATTTGGAGCCCTTTGCAGGGATGATACTGTGGTGATGACGAATAAATTGAAAATTGTTGTAATACAGGCTGAAGTCCAGCATGCAACGGCCGAAGGTGGGGGAGGGTTTGAGAGGGGGTGTCCGGGGATCTCCACGGAAGAAATTTCGAGAAATTGTGACACCATGTGGCTATCATTTTAGGGCTTATTATTATTACTTAATAATAACAACAGAAGTACATTACCCAACATATATTTGTCTAAAAAACTAATCAGCAATCTGAAAAATCTAAATCAGTACAAATAGGTCATCTTTAACACTCACATGAATGGAATCATAGAATATTCATTAAATGCCAGGAATTAAATTTCAACTTTCTTCAGCAAAAGTTCAACACAATGTCAGTGAGTAACGCGTAGGTCAGGAGGTCTTCCTCACTCAACACATTTGTGGCCAGGTCTGGCAGTGCCTTCATGTACTGCACTGCTTCAGTGTGCTCTCTTACTACTGGGTCCAAAGATGACAGGTGTTTCAGCAGTTTGTTGTTCACAGGCGTCTTCTTCTGGAGGTACAAACCAGTTGCAACATAAGCTGCCTTCACTTCATCAAGGAAAGTTGCTGTTCCACTGTTTGACTTGTGGCATTTCTGAAGAATCATCTGTGCCTTCGGTCCAATGAACATATCCTTCTATCGTAGAAGTGAAGAACCAGCTTCAAGATCAATCTGTGTGATCTTCTTTCCTGTGACATTCAGGAGCAACTCCGGTTTAACAAAGCAGGCCATGAAATCCTTCATCAGCAGGAGCTGCTCATCTCGTAGCCTGTTGCACCAGCTCTCTGCTTTGGAACATGAGAACTTCTTCAAGAGGGGTAGCACACTGCTATAGAAGTGAAGAAGCTTTGTGTAGTTCCTGTCCACAAAGGGGGCCTTCATAAGGATTTCTTTTCTTCCTTTCCCTTTAGCTGTCATCTTAGCACGTAACTTTCCCTGGATGCTTCATACCGCATCTCGTGCCCCATCATCCAAGTTGTACCGATTGTAGATTTCAACACAGATGTGCAGGTAGTGAACGCGGGCTGGAGGAATGGATAGTAGAAGAGGTTGTTTGCATCCATGAGCCTCAGGGTGTCCACTGCTAAATTGTAGACCCTCAGCCAACGAGTGTCATTGTACCTCTCTGGCATGGTGAACGTGTAGTTCTCTCAGGTCTGTGGACCACTTGAAGTGTGAATTTGTATAAACATCAATTCCAAGTGGCGGCCAAACTTGCTAGAGAACTTCATGGCAGCATTACGGGCATGGTAGCATGTATCCCCAACTATATCCAGCAAGTGAGGTGCTTGGTCTGTGCGCAGCCTGACCTCTAGCCCACTCTTCAATCCCCTCATGACATTACATGAATCCATGAGGACTGACATGACATTTGTCCAAATGAGTTGTTGCGTTTGAAGGAGAGAGACAAGGGTCTCCTGCAGAGAGGCGGAATTGACATGGATGACACTGATTGAAGCGAAGTGTCGCACTACCACTTTATTCAACAACGTTGAAAAGTAACTAACTAACACATTGAAGACTCGCTGTTTGTTGTCCGATGTGGCCTCGTCAATGTTGAGTGAGAAGTAAGACGTCTTCAGGTCTTTAAACAGCGCATCCTGCATCGTTTTGGCCAAGCCAAAATGCATCTTATATGATGCCGTATTCCGGTCCATGGAAAGAGCATTCAGTGCCTTGGGTTCACTTGCTAATTCCTTGGATAAATCAATGATCGGTCGTGCCAAGGTGAACGGCAATAATTTCTCAGCAAGAAATCCCAGCAGCATGGCTTCCTGGTTGACAGTTCTGTCACGAACTGGTACCATTGGTAGCAGCGGGACTGTTGTTGGTATTACTGACGACTTAAACATCGGGTGTATGTCATATGTCATGTTGCCATTGGTCGAACCACTCATTTCAGCTGAAAAAACTTCCAATTCAAAATTATGCCAAAAAACTTACATAAATATTAAGCATAAACTATTTGTCACATAAGAAATATAACAAAATATACACAAATGTCGGTACCCAAATGTTACCTAAGTCTAAAAGACAACTAGGCCAAAAATAATGCCCAACAGTTTTATAATTAATGTTAATCCAAAAACGATTCAGGCATTCACAGCAAGTCAATGTTATTGCATGAAATGCAAAATAACTCGCATCCAACACAACAGAATGCAGCACATAATTTCATAAGTTTAAATTTGCATACCTGACAAACTATAGTTCGTTTCTCTTGTCTTCTTCTCATCTCGATGTTTGTCCTAGTCAATGTTGTTCAGTGGCCTTCCATCCTTGACTCCCGTAATTCACATTGCATCTGCACCACAAGCAGTATGCCATACCCGCGGTCAGAAGCTTGCAAATGCACTCGGCCAAGTTCGTTCCACTGACCACTTTTTCCATCCATTTCCAAGACCACTTATTCCTGACAGCTTTGTCAAGTACTTTCACTTCGCTTCATCTTTCCGCTCTATAAATGGCCTGTCAGTCACTGTCTCCATCATTACATATTTATCAATTGAACTTTTGCTGTGCTCCACCGCATTTCAACAAAGGCGCCATTACTGATTGGCACGAGGCCAAACTAACGGGAATGACGCACACTCATTGGCTAAGTGCCGGGGACCTAGTCCCGTTAGCCAATAAAATTATTTGTACCGAGTTTCTACTTCTTCTCGTTATGCATTGGCTAAGTATCGTGGTTACCCAGTGATGCCGGCCAATAAAATTATTCGTACCAGTTCGTGCATTTCTACCACCCAACTAAAATTAAATAGCTCCTCGCACATTTTGCCCGCGCATTCGATAGCCAACACAGGTGATGGTCTACAGATGTTTGCCTTTTCAATTTTAGCGTACCTACCCCCATCAAAAGAAATATCTCAACGAATTTACCTGAATCTCAGAAATGGCCTAAAAGCTCAAGAAAAAAACGGAAATCCGTTTAAAAACGGAACGTTATCATCCCTGCTTTGGAAGCCAGGTGTGAACTGTCTGCTGGCAGATTGCAATAAAACATTGCTTAGGAAGGCCAGAGGTATTCTGTTGGTGCACTTGTTATATCTGAATATTCCTTTGATTATATGAGCACGTCCTGCAGGTGTTATAATTAAGATCTTGATTTTCAATTTGTGTGAGAGTATTTATATTTTTGTGGAGTTTCTTCTGGTAGTTTGTTATAGAAAAAATACTGTAATTGATTGTAACTGATGAAATTACAAAACACATTTCAATTACAATAGAATTTCAAAACCGAAATCAATTACAATTACAGCATTTTGTTGTGTACACACAACATATGTAACATTAAACATATATACTGCACACGGAGTTGGGCATTTTATACTGTATGATCATTGGTTGAAGCAGTAAGGTCTGAAAGAAGACGTCCAAGCTGACCCAATATCCCCTACAGCAAGTACGTAGTATGCAATAAAAATAGTGTGGAAGCTGTGACTGCTGACAGTGCTTACATTCTCCTTCTTGACGTGACAGAACACTTGATATCTCTCCTCCTGGAACTGCATGAAGTTGACAAATGCACTGAGAATGCGTTGAAGGCGCTTGGGTTCTAAAACAGTATAAACAAATTTACTTTAAATCGTGAATTCATTGTGATAAAACGAAAAACAGCTTTGAATTTCGTCAAAATTTCGGCAATGGAGGTGAAAAACAGTGAATGACCCACTTCACTTGTCATATACCATGGGAAACACTGAAGTTCTATGCAGCTCATTTTGAAAAGATGATAATTGACACATTACAAAACATTGTTTATTTTATAATAAATTTTTTTTGGTAAAGCGTATACAGATAATTCGTTGTCAGAAAGTAGGAATACTTACTCTGCTGGAGTATGTCACCAACATGAAAATTTTCCAGTCCACATGTATAAACCACCCGCTGCCTGCAAATGGAATAACACACCTATCCATGCAAGTGTATTATTTAGTTTTGGTAAAATCATCGGACAAACTATTAAATTATTTTTTATTAGGTTCAGTAAAAATTCTGCGAAAAAGTGGTTCAGCTGTACATACTATAACAGAAGGTTATTCACACTTTTGCAAAGTACTAGATTTAACAATGAAAGCAAATTATTTTGATTGGATTTCAACAAAAGTATGCACTTTTTTATAATAATAATAATAACACAGCATTTTTCTGCACCTTAAATCTAGCCACTTTTGCCATTCACAGAAAAATTACAATATTATTAAACTAACTGAGCATATTACTTAAACTATTCACAGACTACTGATACGAACATCGATGAACCTGATTCACGATGGGCTCAATGAGTTGTGGAGCAACCTCTAAAACTGCCTCCTCAATCCAAGTAATGTTTTTGCCCAAATATGAATGGCCAGGGCAAGCACAGAGCAGCTGAAGCCAAGTACCGGGCTGTTGACCTTGCAATAATACAGCAAAGTACAGGGTTGTTGACCTTGCAATAATACAGCAAACTACAGGGCTGTTGACCTTGCAATAATACAGCAAAGTACCGGGCTGTTGACCTTGCAATAATACAGCAAAGTACAGGGCTGTTGACTTTGCAATAATACAGCAAAGTACAGGGCTGTTGACCTTGCAATAATACAGCAAAGTACAGGGCTATTGACCTTGCAATAATACATCAAAGAACAGGGCTGTTGACCTTGCAATAATACAGCAAAGTACAGGGCTGTTGACCTTGCAATAATACAGCAAAGTACCGGGCTGTTGACCTTGCAATAATACAGCAAAGTATCAGGCTGTTGACCTTGCAATAATACAGCAACGTACAGGGCTGTTGACCTTGCAATAATACAGCAAAGTACAGGGCTGTTGACCTTGCAATAATACAGCAAAGTACAGGACTGTTGACCTTGCAATAATACAGCAAAGTACAGGGCTGTTGACCTTGCAATAATACAGCAAAGTACAGGGCTGTTGACCTTGCAATAATACAGCAAAGTACCGGGCTGTTGACCTTGCAATAATACAGCAAAGTAACGGGCTGTTGACCTTGCAATAATACAGCAAAGTACCGGGCTGTTGACCTTGCAATAATACAGCTAACTACAGGGCTGTTGACCTTGCAATAATACAGCAAAGTACAGGGCTGTTGACCTTGCAATAATACAGCAAAGTACAGGGCTGTTGACCTTGCAATAATACAGCAAAGTACCGGCTGTTGACCTTGCAATAATACAGCAAAGTACCAGGCTGTTGACCTTGCAATAATACAGCAAAGTACAGGGCTGTTGACCTTGCAATAATACAGCAAAGTACCGGGCTGTTGACCTTGCAATAATACAGCAAAGTACTGGGCTGTTGACCTTGCATTACTACAGCAATAAAAACCTTACATGGCTATGGTGAGGTTGAAGAGAGGCACTGCCTCTTCATGCAGCTCTGGAAACTCCATTTGCTTCTCCGACATAGGCAATTGAGGCTGAATAGAGAACACACTATAACAAACTAACATAGTTTAGTACAATTACATTATTGAATTGATTCAGGCCAAGGGAACAGACAAATGTACACTTCTGGTATAGTGTTCATCTTGTCCCCTTGGATAAATCTAAAAAGCTTTCATGGATGTATGGTTGACTCCACATGGCGGTAAATACCAGTATAAACTGCAGTATATACCATGTCGGCAAAAACAGGTTTATGATGCCAAAAGTGGCAGAAACTGCCACTTATCAAAAAAAAAAAAAAAAAAAAAAAAAAAAAAAACCAGCACGATAATCAAGAAACTGTGACTAGTACTAATTCCATGTTTATCTGTATCACTATAAATTATACCAGGGATAATTCCTGATTATATAAGTTCTTTTAGTTTATTAGAGTTTATTTTTACAGTTCATTTTAGGTGAATTCATGCTTACAATTTTTTTCCATTTACAATTAGAGTTCCAATTACAGCAATGTGTTTTTATTACAATTACATTGTTCAAAGTAAAATAAATGGCAGTTTTGCAGTAGTAATTAATTATAAATTACGTAATAACAATTAAATTTAACCCAACCCTGATACATACGTACATATGTACGTACCTAACTCACACATACACATGCATGCCTGTGTAACTTACATTTGATGGCTATCACTGTGAGAAACTGATGAACAATCTTGTGCTTACATCCCGCTGCACTTTGTTTCCAATGGTGGTTTCTGGGCCCCATATTTATTACACTTAGCTAGTTAATAATTGGCAATCCCCATCGACAGATATGTACTACTCATCTATGCTATGTAAAGGGAATTGTCTTTGATATCTAGTCAAGTCGTCGGCAATGCCCATCATCATATCTAGAGCCATTTACTATATCATACTATTAAAGGGCACTGCCATTTATCAACCACACTAGGCATATTGGTATCGCTACACATAAAATGTAATTGTAGATGTTGCATACGCACCAAATGAATAATTTCTGGGTTCATGTTGTGCAGGATGTTGCCTAGTATCATTGTGTAGAAATGCATCAACCTCTCCTTCTACAACAACAGACAGGTAATATTAAACTAACAGTGGTCCAAGCCTACTAAAAATGCTGGTGAACTATCAAAATCCTCCTAAGCGGTGGACCGGTGGTCCACTAGAAAAATGAAGGCAAAAAAAACACTGAATGTTTGTACTACCCAAAAACTTGTCTTACACAGGCAGCTACTAGCCTTGGACAAGCAGACAAGCTTATTGTCCTGCAACACTTTCAGAAAATAAGAAGTGTGGCAATGCTGGTCACAATGGCCGTACCAACATCGGAACTGGATGAAGGAGATGGTGGAACCATGTTGTCTTTACAGATGTTCTGTACTTCCATTTAAGAAACATTTGATTAAAACACTTGTACATCATAGATACATCAGAACAATATTAGAACAGTCATGAACCAAAAAATTAAACGACCAGAACCATTACATATCTAGAGATATCTCAATCGCCTTTGTTTTGAAGACGCTATACTTTTGCCAGTAATACAAGATACTGATGTTTCATTTTTTATAGGAAGATTATTTTTGTGATTTTTTTACATTTTGTATATATTGAAAGTTCTACAATGACAAAATATGTTCGAAACGTCTAAAATGATATATTATTTAGAACGGTCATAAATTGAAAAATTTACAAGAGATATCTTCACTGCTAATGATATTTGTCAAACACGGATTCCATAGAATACAACCCCATTCAGACATTTTAAGATAAAATTTAATAATAATGGTGTATGGTTCTGGCTGTTTCTCCATGAATTAGGGACCCTGAATACATTGTGCCACAAAATATGGAATTCTGTATAATTTTTATAAAGAAATAATTGTTGGGGTTTTGCAACTTTAAATAGTACTTCCGTGTGATAATATTTAAAAATACATTGAACAAAGTTGAACTTTTGACTTTTCCAACATGGCTCACATTTCAGGAGAATGACCCTTAATATTTTAACATTTCGTACACAGACTAACTAAGACCTCTAGAAGACACCCATAACATCAAAAATGGAGAATATATAGCCTTATGTGCTAAACGTATGATAGAAATACACCTATGTCATCTAATCAATGTATTTCACCTTACTTACTTAGTCCTCTTTGTGCCTGGTGACACATAAGGCATCAACAAGAGAGCGCCACTGCTGTCGGTCTGCAGCCCATTTGGGGATGCTGTTCCATGTCAGGCCACATTCTTTCATCTCCTCCTCCACTGTTTGTCTCCACTGTTTGTCTCTATGTTTCTTTTGGGCGACCACATTTCCTTTTACCATCTGCTGTCTTGGGCAGTGCGCCAGGTGACATTTGGCACACGTGCCCAAGCCATCTCCATCTTCACCTTTTGATCTAGTGTGGCCAGGGGTGTTGCATCTGTTTTGCGGAGCAGCTCTTCATTGGTGATGGTGTTGGGCTAAAATACCCCTAGAATCTTCTGTTTTGGAAGGTCTCAAGCTTGTGTGCTAGCTTGGCTGTCAATTTCCAGCACTCGGAGCCGAAGAGAAGTACACTGAGAACATTACTATTGTACAGTCTCAGTTTTGTTTCCAATCTCAGTTGCTTGGATTTCCAGATGGGCTTCAGCATAGCGAAGGTCTAGCTTGCCTTTCTGATTCTAGCCATGGCATCTTTTGTAGAGTCTCCATCTGTTGTGATTTTGCTTCCCAGGTATGCAAAGTCCTGAACCTCTTCCAAACATTGCTGTTGTTTACGGTGATGGGGTTATCTGTCTTGTAGTTGTTCTTCATCAATTTGGTTTTTGCTGTGTTGAGCTTTAACCCGACCTGTGGTGCTGTTGTTGTGAGTTTGTCCATCTTTTCTTGCATGTCCTTGTGCCTGCTAGACAGCAGTCCAATATCATCTGCATAGTCCAGGTGTTCCAAGATTGAGGTAAGTGTCCATCTAATGCCTCTGTTTCCCTCTTTGGTGATTTCTGTCATCAGCCAGTCAATGGCAAGGGTGAAAAGAAATGGTGAGAGAATGCATCCCTGTTTTACTCTGGATTTTACGCTAAAGCAGTCTGACATGTGACTGTTACAGGCGACTTGACACTGGACGTCTGTGTAAAGTATCTTGATCATCTTCTGTGGGATCCACAAGGATTCTCTGTGAAGGCTGTCAAGGGCCTTTTCAAAGTCAATGAAGGCAATGTATATTGTACTGTTAAATTCCATGCTTTGTTCCAAAATCTGCCGTAACATGAAAATGTGGTTGATGCATGACTTGCCTCTTCTGAACCCGGTTTGTTCCTGGCAGATGATTGTATCAGTAGCTGCTGATATTCTCTTCAGGATTATGCAGCTGAAAATCTTGCATGTCACTGATAACAACGTTATACCCTGCCAGTTGTTACAGTTCCCCAAGTCACCCTTCTTTGGTACCTTGTTAATTGTGCCTGTCTTCCAATCATCTGGTGTGTCTTCTTCATCCCATATTCTCTGGAAGATCTGGCATAGGATTCTGGGTGTCTCTTGTTCATCTGCTTTCAGCATTTCTGCAGACGTTATCGCTTCCTGGTGCTTTTCCATTCTTCTGGGCTTTAATGGCTTCTCGGACTTCTGCTTGTGATTTGGTCGAGGTTGATTTCAAGGTCATCTGCTGCCTCTGGGATGTCTGCAAGTCCGAGTGGATCTGCACGATGGAGAACCTGTTGGAAATATTCCTTCCACCTCTCTATCTTCTCTTTCTCGACAGTGTTGATCTTTCCATCTGCATCTTTCAGTTGGAGATTCTGGTTTGGACCTGTATTTGCTTTGAGCTTCTTGGGCATTTGGTAGAGCAACTTCATATCCTTTCTTCTTGCTGCTTCTTCTGCAAGGTTTTCAATGTAAGTGCGTTTGTCTGCTCTGGTACTCCTTTCAACTTCTTTGTCTTTTTGTGACTATTCTCTTGAAAGTCTTTCTTTGAGTCCTGGGGACTTTGTGGTGAGCAGCTTTTTCTTTATTCCTTTCCTTTGGCATGTTTTTTCCCAAGTTGATGTGGAAATCCACTGCTCTTTCTTCGATCTTCTGTAGCCTAGCACTGCTTTCCCTGCTAGCTCTATGGCTGTTGTCTGGGGATCTCCATGTCATCTTATGTATTGTCTTACATTGGAAGAGTTTCCCTCCAATCACGAGGTCATTCTCCCCACATCATCACATGCCACACAATCTGCTGCTGTTGTCAGTATCATACTTGCTCCCAAAACATGAAGAGTGTTGCCTTTCTCCTTCTGGATGATCAGGGCTACTACCTGTCGATGCTGGTTGTCCTCTCTGCCTGACCAAAATATGGTGTCTCCTGTTGCTAGCTGTCGTTTTTCCAGCCCCAGTCCATCTAGCCTCCATGATACCTAGAAGGCTGATTTTGAATTGGTGCATTTCCTGGAGAACCTGTGCCAGTCTTCCTGTCTGATATAGTGTTCTCACATTCCAACATCCGATGTTGATCAAAGTTTTGGGTGTCAGGAGATCCGCCGTCGACTTCCTTGCGGGTTTGGTCCCCATCCTTCATAAATCCAGTTGCCTGTTCTGCTTCTCTCCTACCGCCCGGTGCAGTTTTTTCTCTTGTTTCAGTTTCCGTAGCTAGGCTGTTTTTACGGGGTGGGGTCGCTGGCCACACGCCTAACCTTCCTCTTTTTTTCTGGGCTTGGGACCGGCAGGAGATTCTCAAAGAGCGTTTCCAGGCAAAGTTGTATTGTATTTCACCATAATGTTGCAATAATTGTGCAATTTTAATAAAAAAACAGATGACTATTAAAAGGAACTTACCATCATCCAATCCGCTGTATGTCATGGAAAAGAACAGAAACGGCTAATAATACAGGATGTAAAACAAAAGGAGACCCTGGGTGTAATGTTTTCATAACATGTCCAGCATTACCAGATTCATGTATTCATAACCAGACCCGCCATTTGTCCATGTCACAGATGCCTTATGGGTAGGCGTATTTATTAAACACCAGGACTACAGTAGCAGTAGTTACAGGACTGTCCATTCACTAGGTAACAGCACCACATCGATATCTTACACCGGGTGCCGGTAATCGACAGGGCTAATAAGAAACGATTTTCGGGCACCTGGCATGAGCCGCTCAGCAGAGTTTGTTGAAGTGCCTACTTCAAGGCTAGAAATACATGCCGAATTAGCATGAATTGCAGACGCAGCTGAATAGCAAGAAGCTGAACTGCGGAGTTCCATAAAAGTTGTTCAGTGTCTACAGTAATAAAAAAGATAGGACAATTATTTTAACGGACGTTAATTATAAAAAAACGGTGCTGAGTGACGACCTTTGGAGAATTGCTCACATATTATATATATATTTCAGAGATGGAGTAATCGTACTGAGTAATCATTATCGTAGAACATTTTTGAGTAATTGTACTTGCACCCAATTACATCAATTGGTCAAAAAAGCCAAATAATCATACTCGATTACATTATCAAACTAATTGTAATCATACAAATTACAATCTGCAATCTTACAAACTGCATAGTTCTTAGGCCCATGTACCTACTACAACAGGCAAGCATGCTTTTCTCTTCATTTTTATCTAATGCATACACAGTGACTATACTTTAGTGTTGTGTTTGATTTTGTCTTCAATAACATTGGTGACAGTAATAACATGACGTTTTTTTGTTTATTTCATTGTCATTTACATTCATGATTATATGTACCGTGCTATTCCTTATAGGCTTGGGTGCGCGTCTTTTAGTTCTCAAACGTGGCCCAAATCATGATCTGCCACTATGGGTGCAATCAGCCTCTAAGACTGGCTATCTGCAGTGTGGCGCCGCTGTGAATTGTGCGAAGAATGCAGGGCGCTTCTAGGGAATAACTCGGGAATCATAAAGGTACATTCTTATATGGCGCGGTATCCAGTCCATAGGACTGCTCAAAGCACTTTACACTTCACCACCAGGCAGACCTGTTCATTCCAAGGTCATCTCAACTTCTCTGGCCATGCTGCAATTGCACGAAGACTATTCGTTCACATTTCCATCTTTGTCTGTAGCCATGTACTCATTTATACAGCTGAGTGAACTGTGGCAACGTGGGGTGATCAAACTTGCTAAGGTTCGAAGCAACCGCAGTAGGATTTGAAACCGGGTTCTCTCGATTGAGAGTCCGGACTTCTAACCGGTATTCCATTGCGCACCACTATCGTGCCCCTTTCTGAGAAGTGAAACCATGCGCAAAGGCACGCTAAACGCAAATGACAGCCGTACTGCTGCGGCTGGCGTCACCTTGCAGACTCTTTAGAAATAATTCATAATGTGTGTTTTTAGCCGTGGCACCACACGTAAACGTCATGCCAACATGGTGAACTATCTCCTGTAGAACACAGCAAACACGTAAACGTCATGCCAACATGGTGAACAATCTCCTCTAGAACACAGCAAACATGTAAATGTCATGCCAACATGGTGAACTCTCTCCTGTAAAACACAACAAACATGTAAGCGTCATGCTAACATGGTGAACTATCTCCTCTAGAAAACAGCAAACACGTAAACGTCATGCCAACATGGTGAACTATCTCCTCTAGAATACAGCAAACACGTAAACGTCATGCCAACATGGTGAACTATCTCCTGTAGAACACAGCAAACATGTTAACATCGTGAACTCACCAAGATTAAAGGCATTCTTTCCAATACACATATAACAATATCTCCCTTACAAAGGTCGAATAAAGGCGGAAAGACAACAGCATCCATTCTGACAACGTTCACTTATTGTCGTTGGTCACTGACCTAATTGTAATAGAACAATTCAGAATTCCACATTGTTTTACATAATGCAGATTATCATGTTAATCCATAATGGATTTTACACTAGTTAGCCATATATAGACTGTTGAGCTAGTGAGCTTCCATGAAGTATATTACTGCATCACTACTATGTTCATATGCATGTATGTTTGGGAACTGTTAGAGCTTGTTTATAACAACTGTTGACCAGAGAGCTGCTCCTTCGACTAGGGACTGAATCTAAACCTTGATGTTATTGACTTGAATAACCACCAAGCTGCTTAACCATTATCATCCCCACACCTGGTATCAACTTATTGAGAAAGACCACTCAGTGATCACAGTCAGCCTCAGTATTAATATCATTATGCATGAAGGATTATTAGTTGTTTCAGCGTGTCTGATTAACATCCAGGTGAGCACTATGGAGTGGCAGATCAATCTTCTAAATTAACAGTTTCACAGAAGCATAACGACTGACACAAATTACACTCTCAAAGTACCTTCAAGTTCTAGCATCTCTACATGAAGTAGTCATTCAAATACAATCAGGCCTGTTGACTTGGCATGCTAATTAGCCAGTGTTGATTTATTAATTGAGTTACCATTTATGATAAATGACTGATGTATTTGTATGACCCTACTTAATATGTTTTGAAACACTGAACAAATTATACGAATATCTTCATAAAGATGGAAGTTATGGCTTTTTATTAAAAGGTGTTGGCTTGTTGAGTTTGTGCATTAATTAGCCAATATTGACTTATTAATTGCATCAATTGAGTTATGAAATGATTGTGATGTATATTTATGACCCTGTTTAATGTGTTTGTAAACCATGAACAAATTATACAAACATCTTCATAATCATGGAAGTTATGACTGGACTATGTATATTTATGATCCAAATTAATGTGCTTGCAACTCCTGAAATTTTTTTTTAAATATATGAACAAAACAAAAAAGTTATGCCATTTTAATCATGCCTTTATTGAAAGAAAACACAAAAATGAGTCTTGTCTCTATACGAGACACACACGCATTTTGACCGTATTAAAATTGCAATATCTTTGGATCTAATAAAGATATATTAATAAAATAAACAGTTCTGTGTTTCTTTACATGTCACCTTTTATTTAAATCAATTGCCAATGACAATGTCAGTGCAATGACAATGTTCTATATTTATATTTTTTTGAAGTGCCTACATGAGTGGCTCAACTAATACTGCCTTCCCCTACGCGTTGCCAGAATGCACATTTTCTTATGTTACACCATTTGACTATATAGTTGAACCTATGAAGTTAGGGGTTGTATTTGTCATTAACCTCCAACATTAGCAACAGCTCAAACCTAGCCTACGACTTCTGTGAAGTGAGTCGACTTGCTTAGTTGTGTCGTGACATGAAGTTGTGTCAGTGGCTTGCCTATTGCCTAGGTTGAAACATTGTGAGTGATTACGCTTGTATTATGTCGTGGCAGATAACCACATGTCATACCGTAAATCGTCAAGTGTTCGAGTTGTGTATGCTATATTGCTAAGTAAACCACGTCCATGCCGCAACAAGCCCCTATGTTAGGCCCCTCCCCTTCGGTGGCCTTTTTTAATATTCATTTCTAAAATAGATTAATACACATATCAGCGATGAATCAGTCCTTTTAACAGTACAGTGTGTTGGTTTATAAGTATCAAACACTTCATCATTTCATATGTTAGCAAATTCTACATGAAGCCGCAGGTCTGTTATGGAGTGCATGCGAAAAAAATGCGTGTTATTTTATTAGTGACAGGATCCATATCGTAATTTGCCGGAAGGTTAGACTTTACCCCTGGTGTCGAGCCGGGATTCGAGAAAGGAAAATAGTGGTCATCAGATATTTTGGTTAGTGGCACAGTGCTCATTTATCAGTGTAAGTTATGAAAATGTGCCTGTAGAAGTGCACATGGTGTCATGACAAAATTATAACTTTAACAACTGGGTAGTTATACTAGAAATAGCCGAAACTATAACGCCGAACCCGCTGCTTTATCACTGATATTAGTTTATGTGATCCAGTTTGGCACGGGTACCCATTTGGCACGGTGAATGATTAAACAGTGAACTGAAATGTGCAGTCATTTTGCGACGTATGCTCCGAGCTCAACGTGTACCGGTCCTAGACTAGGCCTACGGGTAATTACAGCAAGAAGCGGATGTTAATTTAAACAAACTATTTACCAAATTGAACGTATTTATCGCTACTGGCGCAATGATGAATAATGTCATTGATCACCGATCTATTTCATAACTAGCGCTTGTATTTTGTCCAATCTACATGTGCTTCAAATTGTTTTGATGGTGCAAAATAAACTAAACGTAAGTCTACAATGAGGTGTTGTGTTGTTTCTTTTGCACTTTGCAAAGATGCAGTTTCAGCACATCTGCCAAACCAAACGACACTTGATTGACACACTACAAAAACGCACGAGACAGACACTGAAAAAGCATGTTCGTTCGGTTTTTGTAATTCCAGATAAACAAAGTCAGCCGGCCACCACTGGATTCAAACTCGCATGCTTTGCTGACGAGTGAGCGATAAAATAAATAAAAGCTAGTCCTAGTACTTCCAGACATCTGACAAAGGCCGCCAGTAGTGATAACAATGTGGTGCCACGTTGCAGCTAAAAACACACACTATGAATTATTTTTAAAGATTCTGCAAGGTGACGCCAGTCGCAGCACTACTGCTGTCATTTGTGTTTAGCGTGCCATCAATCCTGAAAATCTATATTTTTGCACATTTTTCTCAAAAAGGGGTTTGTGCGTCTGTTAGGTACTGTGCTACTACTGGGAATCATATGGTCAGGGGTGAGATTTAGCGGCCGCCTGGGTGCCAAATGGCTTCGGGTGACTTCAATTTTTGACTATGTCGGCCTGCATGGCGACTCAAAATATTTATGGAGTTGCAATATTTTAGATGCAACAAAAATAAAAGAAATGTTAATAAACATATCAGAAGTGTTGTCCTGGCTATACTGCATTTATGTTAACCACAAATCGTGTGTTTACAACACGCTTGACATTGCAAGAATTGTTGCCAAACCGTAGCCAAAGCAAGGGAGCATTCGTTGTATTTTTAATCAACCATATCGACGCTCAACATGTAACTGAACGGTCATTCTACACTGAAATAATGACCGTCCTGTTAATAGTCTTGGCGCTGGGTGGCGCTACTTATATATCCACACAGTGCACGGAGCGTTTCTGGTGAATTAATCAGGAACCCGGTTAAATTTTCTCTAGACTGGCGTCCACAGCAGGTCCCACAAACTGTTCAGTTCACCGGACTTGGTGTCCTGCGACTCTTGGAGACAGGACCTGATGTCATGTGACGTGTAGACTGTTGCCTTGTTGGTGTAATATGTTACGAAAACAAAACAATCTGTCACATGTGTATAATTGCATACCATATTTTATTCAGTATTATGTATTACACCCTATTGATCCTGCCTTGAAACTAAATGTTTCAAAACTGTTTGTTTTTGATGTTTTTATTTGTTGTCTTCAAAGTATTTACTTTCTATCTTCAACGTGTTGATTAGCAAGTGGGCTACATAAGAAACTGTCGAGCTACTTCACTTTGCAAGGTTGGTAGCCCGACTGGCTACCTTCCATGACTTGCTAAATCTCACCCCTGTATGGTATATAGAAATCGATTACACTCATGTTTAATTAATCATACTTGTAATCATACTAATAAATGTAAACTGTAAACATAATTTATTAGATGCATGCTGCAATCGTCGAATTTCTTATATATTAAATACATTTTTTTATTTACTGCTAACACAGATACTTACTTTAGGTGTACTGAAGTCCTGATCAGAAATAGCCAATTCTAGTGTCTGGTTGAGAGTTTCCACGATGTGCCCAATTGGGTGTATAGGAAAACTGTATGATCCCATGTCTGCAAGGAAATGTATATATATATATATGTCAGATTCAGGTTTACATATACAATAATTTCAACACTAGTAAGACTCACAGGATATCGCAAAATGTTCATTCAAGTTGATGATACTTCTTGATATACTGCACAGAAATTAAACATTGCTACAGGCTTGCCACCAACTTTGGTGTACTTAACAGAATATGCCGTTTTTAGACAAATCTGAAACGCAAGGGATTAATATTCTAAATAATTTTTTTATTTCATTGATCGAGTTCAAACAAATTATTATAAAAGTTGTTTTGAGTGAAAGTTAATTATGATTACCTAATTACAAAAACATGTTTCGTGAAAAGAAGCTTCACTGACACTGTATGGCAAATTGCATTGCATTATGTGTATAAACATCACAGGGCTGTTTGATATCTTTCTTGTGGTGATTATTATAAATAGTATTTTGTAGTTCTTCAGGTCATTAGATTCAAATGAATTACAAAAACCATCAAATCCCACCAATCCCTGAGTAACGCACTTACAATGCCTGGCTAATTGGATATGTGCTCATTGTTAGCTTTACATCTACTGGTAACAATGTTTTAAAGTGCCTGTCAATCACAAGCTGTCATGAAGTGATGGGATGTCTTTGATCTTTTTTTATGTAGTAATGTGGCTACAATTGTTTCAACAACTATATGTGGTCAAATTCCTATGGCATACCATCACCACCAACCTACCCTGGAATACACATATTGGACACATCACAGCCAAAGCTAGGATTTATCCAAAAAAAATTGCACATAAATTCTTATCACATAAAAAAATGCCTAAGACCACAAGTTGAGTACTGCTCCTCAGTTTGGTACCCAAATACCACCATAAGATTAAGATGATGATGATCACCAAGATCATTTAGGTGAGTACTGGGAGAATACTACAATTTAGCAGGGGTTAGTGGCACAAGAAGAAACAATTGTAGCCACATTACTACAAAAAAAGAAGATAAAAAACATCCCATCCCTTCATAACAGCCTGTGATTGACAGACACTTTAAAACATTCACTTCAATTAAAACAAAACCAACAGGAGGATTTGTTACCTGACAACACTTCTTTGTTTACCATTTCTCTCATATCTGGTGGCTTCACCGAGTTCATTGTTATGAAGCACTTGAGTCATTGTTACAATGTTAGCAATTGCAATCAAGGGTCAGTTAGGAGTCCTCCAGATATGGAGTCCTCAGATGTTACCTACAAATTCTCAGAACTCTGGACCACATGTCTGGAGAGTGGATATGGTCTAATCAATTAATAAGGATCATCTTAAATTAATCACTGTCACAGATTTTGTTACATTTTTTCTTTTAGGAAAATATGTCCAACAGACTATCTGTAGTTTTTCGGATGCAACATGGAATAAGCCATTGATGCATATTTCTATAAAGCCGGTCGTTCCATTTGCAAATACAATGCAAGTCTCGTGACCTAGTTTTAGCTCTGGAGCGAGGTTCCGTGTTAGTTAAGCCGATTGGCACTGAACGATGCATCTAATCGCCCACCTAGTTACTTTATTGTTTACAACTAGTTTATCGACTTATTACACTTACAGCTTTATTGATTGTATTATGGCTTCATAGCTTCAGTTCTATGATGTAAATTACATACCAAACTCAACCATGTTAAAAAAAGGAGCCAGACAGCTTTTGACAGCGGACACATTTTAAATGTTATCTTTGAAGTTTGATCCAGAATGTTATTGTCGAAACCGTGGCGTTGTCCATTGCCGTTTTTCAATTTATATATATCAATGAGGGACACCTCGTACAAAGTAACTGTAAATTATTAATAGAATATATTTAATAACACGATAAGCAGTTATGGAAATATTGTTATACTTACATTAAAACATAATCTGCCAAATAGCAGTGCAGTCGTCCCGTAACAACTTAATGTTAGCTTGGCCTTGGGCATGATACGAGGGCTAAATTTACTAAAATAACTAGGTAAACAAATAAAACACGTTGATAATTGCTGTACTAGGTTTTATCTGACAGTATATCACACAGTATGAATAGTACTGGTAGTGTTATTTATTTCGATAGTATATGATGATAAAACATTAACTTAATGTTATTTATATTAGCTCTACTTCGTTTCCAGTGTTTAAAACATATTTATATTCCCTGATGACTTTTGACAGTTGATTTTGTCCTCTGTAAATGATTGTTTCATATTGATCTTGCTAAAGCATGTCTTAAATTATGTGTGCCACATGATGTACTAAAAACATGCATCTTGTATGCAGAATCTTTTGTAACATGAACTTTATGGGTATGAAAGGCCATTAATAAGATACAGGGTGAAACATTTTAATATTATAAATATTGTATATCAAGTATCGTGCAAGACATAGTGACATCGATAGACCTGTAGTAAATCAATGTTGTCAATTGTTAGATAATAAAAATAATTTTTTTTTATTATTTATGATCATACAGCAGGAAGACATTTTGTCTAGAGAAAGCATAATTACTTGATATTCTGGATATAATAAAGATGTTATTCTCTACGTTGAGCCATTTGTTTAGATTTGTATGTCTGGAAAATACTTCACAAATGCATTTTGATTGCATAGTATGGCTGCAACAATGCACTAAGCCACGATACGTATCGCAATATTTGTGCCATGATACGTATTGCGATACATAACAATACATAAGTTTAACAGAACACATTTATTGGGTGCACATTTTACAATTCAGCTTGTCTACTGAAAACATACTTTTCATGAACAAATAACAACTAAAATGTATAATGTTGCATCTATATTTTACCATTTTCACATTGAGCCTCCGGCTACATCAAACTATTACGCACGTTACGGGATTATGTCGTGCGTGTCATTAACTAGGCAACAACATAATGCAAGATTCGTAACCATTCATTTGCTCATTCAACATGTACTCAAACTCTGGCTTTTTATGCACAAGTATTCCTTTTCCTCGATTTTGGCAATGAAGTTAACTGAACTTGTATTTTGACTGTAAAAACCCACAAGACACAATTCTTTCAAATAGTTCATAGTGTTCATACGCTAAAAAAATGTAAAACATATTTGAGATGGTAGCTCCGCTAACTGTTAAACATCAAACTGCTCAAACAAGTAAAAATCCCTGCAGTCGAGGTAGAACTTCAGAATAGTCAATAAAAGCTGGTTTTGAAATTACAACTTTCCAACCTGCATAGTAGTCCTTATAACAAATTACAATTATGGAAGTGAAGAGCAGTATCTGGAATATTCAATCATTATTCATATGTTTTACAGAAACACTGACACCATTTGTGGTGCAGGAGATACTATTGTGCTGTGTCATCTGTGAATATAATATAAACACAAATGAGAATGCATCTAAAATTATAATCTTCAACTCCTTCTCTACACACAGTACTATGTGATTTAACATGTTACTTAAATGAATCAATTGCTTTGTAATAAATTGTATATATGTATTTTATGAATGGGCAGTCTTGATACATTGATGAGTGCATGGTCACCCACCCACACACACCCCGATTCATTATTAAACAAGTAAACAGCTTTTGTATTACAGTACTGTAACTTGTAAGTGATTGGACATTTAACAATGTGGAAGGTATAATTATTACAATTTATTTTGTACCAATCAATTGGAACTACCTTTTGCAGAACATGTTACATAATTCACAGTAAACAGCATTGAAACTATATATATTGGGGGCGCGATGGCATACCGGTTAGAAGGCCGGAGTCTCAATCAAGAGAACCCGGTTTCAAACCCCACTGCGGTCGAACCTTTGGCAAGTTTGATCACCCCACGTTGCCACAGTTCACTCAGCTGTATAAATGAGTACCTGGCAATATAGACAATGGTTGAAATGTGAGCGAATAGTCTTCGCGCAATTGCAGCGTGGCATGGGGTGAAGTGTAAAGCGCTTTGAGTGGTCCTACGGACTGGATACCGTGCTATATAAGAACGTACCTTTAAATTTAACTATTTTCTATTCACTGTCTTCTATGCTGTAATATACCGTGGACTCTAATAATGGTGGTCTCCATGATCTCCATCTGTGACTATAAGCCACCAGATTCAGTCACAGCACACTGCATTAATCACAACAGATGGTAGCAATTTGGATATTATACTGTAACACAATTGTAATGAAATACAAACTGCTCAGAAATCTTTCTCAGAATGTTTTTTAAATGTTATCTTCCTTTTTCATGCACCCAGTATACCCATTGTCCTATCATTCTTGAAATTTGTATAATCTGCACCAATGTCTATATATTCAGCAAATTTCACATCTGTAGCTTGTAAACTTCTTAAGTTAGAAGCACCTGAAAACAGATAAAAATAAAGGGTGCATTTTTGGGCGCTTACCCTGTTTACATTATAGGACGTTACAGACATAATTTCCATGCAAATCCTTTTGTTTGCAGGTGTGCTCAGGTATAGCTACTTATTCATTGGTTAAAATGTAAGCAAATTCTTAGACATAAACTTCTGAAATTCCTGAAAAGTGGTTGATTTGACATGAAATGACCCTTATATATATATAAAGCTTCTTACACCTTTAACATCTTTTCATCGGTCTGAAACCAGAAAAAAATTACACCATTTGGTGTCAGTCCTGTGAGTACACCCAAAAACAAACTATAATATATTCTTTATTACTTACTTACTTAATCCTCTTCGTGCGGTATCACACATAACACCAAAGAACGCCAATGTTGCCTGTCCGTTGCAAGCTTCGTCACCTGGCCCCAACTCCACCCGAGAGCCTTCATCTCCCGCTCTACTGATCTCCTCCACTTCTCCTTGGGTCTCCCCCTCGCTCTCTTGCCACCAGGGGTCCAGCGCATGGCCACTCTTGGAATGGATGTCAGCGGCATTCTGCAGATGTGTCCGATCCATTTCCATCTGCGGCGTTTAACCTCGAGAGAGATGGGCTGCATACCTGTTCTTTCATGGAGATTTTGTTCGGCCAGTAGATTCGCAGTATCTTCCTGAGGCACTTGTTTTGGAAAACTTCCAGCATCTGGCATATGCTTTTGGTAACTTTCCATGATTCCGCCGCATATAGTAGCACACTTAGGACGTTGCTCTTGAACAAGCGAATCTTTGTTCTGTTGCTGATCTTGTTTGTCTTCCAGATATTCTTCAGTGCCGCAAATGCCCCTCTTTCCTTTCTAATCCTTGCCTTAATCTCAGACTCTGAGTTTCCATCTGTTGACACCTTGGCCCCAAGGTAGGTGAACTCGGTCACCTCTTCAATATCCTTTCCTCCAATTGTGATGGGGTCTGCTGTTTGGCTGTTGTTTCGCAGCATCTTTGTTTTGTTTATGTTTATCTGTAGCCCAATCTTTTCGGCATTTCTTGCAAGTTCATCGCTTTTTCTTTGGATGTCACTGTAGCGGTGCGACAGAAGAGATATGTCGTCTGCATAGTCTAGATCACCTAATGTTTCTGTGAAGGTCCATTTGATGCCGCTTTTGTCTCCTAGTGCTGTTTCCTTCATGACCCAGTCGATCCCGAGGCAGAAGAGGAAGGGGGATAGTATGCATCCTTGTTTCACTCCAGTCTTAATTTCAAAATCTTCTGTCAGGTATTGGCCGCAAATGACCTTGGTCCTGAAATCGCCATATAACAGTTTGATTATGCTCACAATCTTGGGGGGATTCCATAGTGCCGGAGTATACGCCAGAGAGTCTCTGTGAATGCTGTCGAAAGACTTTTCAAAATCGACAAAGTTTGCGTAGATTGGTGTGTTCCATTCCTGGCACTGCTCCAGGATCTGCCTTAAGGTAAAGATGTGGTCCCCACAGGATTTTCCTTTCCTAAAAACTGCCTGTTCTTTGCGTAACAGTGGGTCAAGGGCTTCTGAAATTCTGTCAAAGATCACCCTGCTGAAAACTTTGCAAGTGACAGACAACAGAGTGATCCCTCTCCAGTTTTTGCAAAGGCTAAGGTCTCCTTTCTTTGGTAGTTTGACGATCAGTCCCATCTTCCAGTCGCCTGGTGTTTCTTCCGTCTCCCATATTCCTTCAAAGATCTCTGTCAAGGCTCCCATGGTGACTTCTCCTCCAGCTTTCAACATCTCTGCACTTACAAAGTCTGCACCTGGTGCTTTCCCAGACTTCATGGTCCTAATTGCTTTTCTCACTTCTTCAGCAGATGGTGGGTCTGTGTTGACCTTCAGGTCATCTTTGCTTTCTGGAATTTCTGCTTGATTTCTTGGTGCTTCCTTGTTGAGGATGGTCTCGAAGTGTGTTTTCCATCTCTGGGTCTGTTTTGCTTCACAGGTGACAACATTTCCATCCACATCTTTCACTGGAATATCACTATTTTTAAAACCGCCAGTCAGCGTTTTGGTTATCTTGTACAGTGTGGCCATGTTCTGTGTCTGTGCTGCCGCTTCTGCTTCATCTGCCAGATTTTCGATGAAGGCTCTCTTATCTGCTCTCGTCTTCCTTTTGACTTCTTTGTCCAGTTCTGAGTATCTACTCTGCAGCTGTTCCTTCAGTCGTTGAGATTTGGCGTCGTTTAGCTTCTTTTTTGTTGCTTTTCTTTCATCAATTGTTGTCCATGTGTCTGACTTGATCCATTCCTCCTTTTTTCTTTTGTATCCTAAAAGTTTCTTGCTTGTTTCCATCAGTGCCTGATTGAAACCTTCGATGTTCAATTCTTGTTCCTCTTGGAGTATGCGAAAGCGGTTTTTTAAGTCCAGCTGGAAAGCTTTCTCTGTATTTGGGTTCTTTAATTTTCCTGTGTCAAATCGCCGTTGTCTCTCTTCTTTTCTTTGTGTCTTCCGCAGCTTCAAGGACAATGTTGCCACTACCAGCACATGGTCACTCCCCACATCAGCTCCGCGTCTGGCTCTAACATCTTGAAGTGATCGTCTCCACTTCTGATTGACTAGCACATGGTCGATCTGGCTGACAGTGTTGTTATCTGGGGACGTCCAGGTGGTTTTGTGAATGTTTCTGTGCTTGAATAGAGTTCCACCTATGACTAGGTTATTCTCAACACAAAGGTCAGAGAGTCTCTCGCCGTTGTTATATATGCATCCAAAGCCCTCGGTGCCCATGGCCCTTTCTCTTCCTGTGTTTTCCTTTCCAACTCTTGCGTTTAGGTCTCCTACCACCATGAGTACATCATGTCGGGGTATTGTCCGGATTTCCAACTGGTCATAGAACTCATCCTTGATCTCCTCCTCCGCGTCCTCTGTTGGTGCATAGCATGCGATCACTGTCAGCTTTGCAAATTTGGAATTGAATCTTGCCTTGAGTAGTCTGTCATTGATTGGCTTCCACTCCAGCAGAGTTTTTTCCACCTTTCTCGTCACAATGATGGCAACTCCACCTCTGTGCTGGTTATCTGTTCGGCCTGAATAAAGTATGGTGTGTCCCGAGGACAAGGTCCTTTTCCCTGAGTCTATCCATCTAGCCTCGCTCACACATAAAAGTTCCACTTTGTAATTTTCCATCTCCCGCAGTACTTGCTGAAGCTTTCCTGCTTGATACAGCGTTCTCACGTTCCAAAAATTACACCATTTGGTGTCAGTCCTGTGATTAACACCCAAAAACAAACTATAATATATTCTTTATCCAGGCAACAAAAACAGCTGAGGTTGCAAGTGGACTCCAGAGCTAAAACTAGGTCACGAGAGTTACAACATTCCCTATTAGCAGAAATGGCAGATGAATAGAAACATTTATATTAGTGGAACATGGCCGGTATGTATTACACCGGAATAGGAACAGTAAGGGCGTGCCAGTTGTTCAAAGCGGCTGCTTTCTGTGGACCAAGTTCATCATAGATAGGCTGGAGCATGACTTTGTGACGACGCTCGCCAGTGCCCATGATCAACACTGCATTACTGCCAAGTGCAGATACTCTGTGTCTTGTGAGTATACATGGACTCGAAATCCAGTGTAGGCAGCATCTACAGCATGCAGAATTATGAAAGTGTCTGCCTCTTCGTGTTAGCTTGCCTCCACGGTGAGATGGGATTCATAGTTTGTCATGACACTCTCCCTTGTTGCAGTCATCATGTCCACGAGCTGCTGAGCTAAGTACAACGTCAGTGAATCCTTGGTCTCATTGCTTGCTAGGAACATTTTCTTGTCTCTAATGCGAGTCGAATATTCAACTTTGTAGGATCTGATTCCCATAGACTTGCCTCTGTGCTGTTGCCTTGTGCCTTCCTTGAGTTATTGATGATGCTATAGTTACCAAAGATAACCCTCACCTGGTCATAGCCTCGACTGCCATCAATTCTTGCACCACACCCATCACATCGACCACAAGACATGTTTGGGCGCATTGGTAGTGTCGCTAGTATGCAGTCAAATCACTTCCTCCAAGTCAATACCATCAAGGGATGACCTAGCGATAACCAGTATTCTTGCAAATAGGGACGAGGTGGCCTTCACTGTAAGGACTTCTGATCCAGCCTTCAGTTTCACTTCCTTGGAAGCTGCATTCCTCGAGAGCAGTTTGACTTTTGTAATTTTGTCCCACATGTTTCCATCACCAACCAGGCGGTTTTCCACAAGCGCCTCGAAAGCTTCCATGCCAACCCTTTCTGTTGAAAGGATGCTTTCATGTACACACCGAGGAATTATTTCCTTTGATACAAGTTTAAACATGTTTCTTGTTGCATCGGAACCCTTGAAAAGGCTGCATGGTGCTAGCACTGTCTTTAGTTGCTTGAAAGCCCTTTCCTGTCGGAAAACTGTTGACTGGGAGAGGCGATGGTGTTGTGTAGTTGATGTGTTGATAACTGCTACCAAGTGTTCAGTCTCTGCAGCAAGGCGTGCCAGCTCAGGGGCAGTCAGACAAAACTCTAGCAATGTTTTGGGGCAGGATGTGATATCAGAGATCCCTCCTTGACCTTTGGTAGATTTGTTAAGGTGTTCCATCGCCTGATCTATGCCAAAGCGCGTGAATGGAATAATGTTGCTCGTGTTCACTGTGAACTCGATTTTGAGAAACTCCTGCCAAAGTTCTGGTTCTGTTGTTTCCATTTCCAGCATGCGAGCGATGTACTCTGGAATGTTCTGCGCATAGTCAAACCTGTTGTATGCAAAGAAGTACACACACAGGTTTTCCAGTGCTGCCAAATGGAGGAACTAGTTGCCTTCACAGGTCGCACATTGGAACTGCAACAGGGTCATTACCTGTGTCATGTGCATGCACCCCCCACTTGTACATTGGGTCATTGGTACGACCTTCATCATAGTTTCATAGCTGTTTCTCTAGGTTCAGCGACTCCAGCTTTTCTAAGAATGTCTGATATGTGTAAATATTCTGGTTTGTACGACATGCACCAGTTGGCATCTGGTGCTTGATTATAGGGAGTCGTGTAGTGCCGGGTGATCTTCCAAGAAAGCTTCCAACCACAGGTCAAATGGTGCTTGCAGAGTTATTCGATGAGCTTCAATAGTCCTGTTGTGATGATTTCCATTGATAATCTCAATGACTGTTACACTGCTGTACATGTCTGTTTCCTGCCAAGCTTCATCAAGACTGCTACCTTCAATTGTTCTACCCAAACATCGGAGGGCACATAGAAACGTATGAAATGCACCCAGACATTGTTTTTGAACTGATGATCAATGTATTCCAGTTCCAAAGCTCTCTTGTACAGGTTCATGTCCAGGGTGGTGACCAATTTGTGGCTGGGTCCAGAAACGTGCTCATTCAATCTTGTAAGCATTGATGATGGGAAGGCCAAACACCTTGTCTACTACTGCTTGAGAATCTGCGGCAGGTGGTGGTTGCATGAGCGAGTTCTAGGCCGAGCAAACATGCACATGTTGTTTTCCCGCCATACCGTTCAGTGAGATTCTTCCTGCCTTGTCATTAAAGGTAGGATCATCTGGACTGCGAGGTGTCTCCGGGTCACACACAGCTTCACTGTCATTCTGTTGCAGAAACGAGCTACCATCAAAGCTATGTCAAGAGTTAGTGAGGTGTCAAACTCTTTATCATGCAATTTGCATAGTGTGGTTTTGGGCTACCTTCAACAAGTTGGATGCCAGTTGCTGGCACTTCTACTAGCCCTTCAGAAGTTGGACTCAGAGTGCTGTCGTAATGGGCCTACCACTGTGTCACCTTCATTTGACCGCTGATAGACCCCTAGGGCCATTCCATGGAAACTTCCTTTTCCATCTGGTGTGTCAACTTTCTTTCTATGTTATCCATTGATGCATGGATCCTCTTGTTTTTCAGAAGTCCTGGTGGCACATACACTCCAAATTTTCTTATGTTTTCAGAGACGGCACTGGCGATGTTGTTGCAGATTGTAGTGACGCAGTCTTAAGAGACCCCTTGATCCACATTTATGCAGCAGCGATACTGCTTTGACTTCGGAAGTTGTGGTACATGTACGTTGATACCCCTACAGCATAGGGACTCTCAAACATGCAGCAAAACGTTGATTCTGATGGCATGGGTCCAAGTGTCTTGCATACTTATACCACAGATGATGAGGCACAATCTGTGCAACTCTCGTGTACGTGTCTTTGTGCTTGCCGTCTTTGCTCCTTGTAAGTTCCACCTAATGAGAGTGATCAGTTCAGGTGGTACACTGGAGTCATTGAAACCAACGAATGAACCATCAAAAGACCACAGCTCTTCCTTTCTGTAATGTAGGACAGCTTGCCTAATGATGTTCGAAAACTGAAAACTTCAGTCATGTCACTCATTTATTATGTTGTCTATAATAGATAGACCAGCATCTTTACTGTGGATGACTGCTGGCTTTTTCCCCTTTGCAGCAGCAAAAATGTGAAATTTATTATGCTTCTTTGAACTTTCGTCAGGAGCTCCGGACGAGTAATATTCATGTCTTCAATCCCGTAATTGTGCATCATATTATTAAATGATGTGGTGACCTCATTCAATGTAAGGAAGTCTCCTCGGTTCAATTGCTCCTGCAACTCAACAATTAATTCAATCTCAGCCAAAATGAAATTCACTGTGTTTTCATCTGTGTAACTCTTCTTTGTGATTTGTCTTCTGGGTCCTGGTATATAGTGTCGTCAATGAGTGGCAGCTTTTGTGATACTTGATGTCTCTTGACAGAAAATCTTCCCTGCAATAATGCCAGCCATGTTTAACATCCAAGCTTCATTGTCTAATATCTAAACTAGTGCAAGAATGAAGCTGTCCTGGTTTATGCTTTGCAACATGCTTGATCTCTTGACAGTAGAAACATTGTTCAATGAATGTTTGAATGACTGGACATGGTGTAAATGTTCTAGTAAAGGATGTAGAACCACCTAAGTTGTTGGACACAGCAGATGCATTTGTTGATTGGGGATGGCCCTATTCCTTGCCATATGACAATATGCTTGTGTCATTCGCGGAAAGTGATCTTTCACATCAGTATTTGTCCCTGAGAGTATGCTCCTTGTGCGTTGCCACACCGTAACATGATCTATGCCAAACTGCATGGTTTTGCCCCAAGACATCTGCTGAAAAACCATGCAGTCGTTGACTCAAACTGACATAAGCAGGATTTCTATACAGATCTCTTTGGTTCACAATGTCTGGAAACGTCTGATATGTTTCACGTACCGGACTAGTCAGTGATTCAGGCATGCTTCCTTTGCCTTTGACGTGCGCATATATATATATATACTATTCTCCTTGGCATATTAGACAGAGGCCAATATCAATTAACTGCTTTTTGGTTGGATGTTCTTCAGAATCACTTATTTGAAAGGGCACACACTATATTAGTGACTAGATCAAAAATTATAAATTATAATGTTAGCAATGCTTACAATTCAAAGTAATTAACCTGATTGTGAAATTACCCAATTCAGTCTTGTAGTTTTCTGCCTTTAGTCTAGCCAAAACATAACAAACAACAAATTTAATTTTAATATCACAAATTAAAATAATTATCAGTACTGTACTTGTCCGCGACAAGATCAAACAAGCCATTGGACCATATGACGACCTTCTTACAACAGTTAAGAAGCGTAAACTGAAGTGGTACGATCATGTATCATGATCATCTGGCCTTGCAATGACTATCTTGCAAGGTACCGTAAGAGGGGGGAGACGAAGAGGTAGACAGAAGAAGAGGTGGGAAGACAACATCAAAGAGGTAGACAGGAATGGAGTTCGCTGACTCCCAGAGGGCTGTCGAGAACAGGGAAATGTGGAGAGAGCTGGTTAGAAAGTCATCAATGGTGCCCCAAACGATCGTTACGGGTTATGGGAAAGTGAAAAGCACTTCTATAAACAACTGATTGTTTGGTGATGTTTGAGGAGTCTACACAACAAATTTTAAACAGAACATTTATTATAAATTCATCGACATTGGAAAATAATGATTTTTGTGTGCGATGAATAGCGCCTATGGTACGCAGGGCGCCTACGCTAGCAAACCTAGGCTACGGTTACGCCACCGGAGTATGGCACAAATTTCGGCAAATAACAGGTAAGGTGGTTGAAAAACAGAGAGATGACCCGCCTCGTTTGTCATATACCAGGGGAAACGCAGTGCTTCTATTGTCCTAGTTGAAACATTACAATTCATTCAACTAGCAGGTACAAATACAATATTTTATAATTGCTTGCAAATTAGGTTTATTCTCGGTGGAAAATGCATTCAATCGGTCTGACAGAGCTGTATACAGTTGCAACGTGGTCGATATTATGAACACTCGGATTACAGTTACAAGACTTACAACACTGCTTCCAAATTATTGCACATGCATCTAATGTTATGTACTCACCACAATGCACCATATGAAAATGGTCAATAGTCACATACCATTACATTATTGATAATTTTATTGTTTGTATTTCAAAAATAATTTTTTTTAATGAAAAAACTCCTTCTCCCCCTTAAAATAGCTCAAAATACTAAACCCTCACAGAAAAATGGCAACAATCGTTTTCATGTTCACAACAATATTTAACTATTTTTAAGCACTGTTGCCAAGATTCTGCCCAAAATTGTTATAAAAACGATTTTTGTTACCAGTGGAGTATAGGTACAGATGCAAAAGTTGGGGAAGCAGGGTGGGTAAGTCAGAAAAATCAAGTGACGATGTGTGATTCCGGCTTTCTTGGGCGACCAGGAATTGTAGCCTGATGGCTTGGTCACACAAGCCGTGATTTGCTAATGCATCGCCATCGTTCAAGAGTCATCCTGTTATACGACACCACATTCCTGAAAGGTGACACAGTGGGCTTTCTAGCCCCCCCCCCATGCATAGCGAGGCACACTTCATAAAGGTATTTAATTCATTCTGGATTAAATACAAATTTTTTTCAATAAAAAAGGAGGCGACAGCCAAAAAGGAAGAGGGCAAGACGAGAAACTAGTTTCTTTTTTAACTAGGCCCAAGATGGTCAACAACATTGTAATAATTTGTATGTATGAACCTAAATCAATATCTCTTCCAGTGACTCACTGTTTCAGACATAATATATTCGGCGATAAACTTACTCACAATAAATAAATTATTTGAAGCACATATCTACTGTTTCTTGATGAAAGTATGCAGATGGCATGTCACGGAATATAATACGTTATACAATGCATACATTAATATGCAGCTATAGGGGTTTGCGATGCTTGATGTGATATTCACTAAATAGCTGATGTAGTGAGTTAACTGAGTTTTAGAGATACTATTACAGATCACCAACATTAATCATGCCCGTTAAAGCCTGGAACCAGCTAAGGCAGATTAGCTAACTGGCTCCAGCTTACGATTACACCACCAAACTAAAATAAACATAAAGTGTAACTGAAAAACAAAAAAGTAACTAGGCCTGGGGTAATAGTAATAAGTAATAGTACCGATTACAATTTTTCAAGTAATAGCAATAGATGGAACAGAACGCAATGTAATAGTAACAGAAAGCAACGTAACAGTAATTGAGCTATTATTTTGTTATTACAATTGAACATTTCAATCACACCAAAATTCAATTTCACTGAAAATAATCACACAGAAAAAATTCTGTATTTTGACATAATGGAACTTGGACAAGTCTTTAATCTGAATCAATCGATCAATCAATCATTGCCATCTCCCAACCCTAGCTGCCATACTGGGTAATGTTTGAACAAAATCCAGGGGTTTAAACCAAGTTTTTCTCAGTTGGTAGCATTGCACACTATTGACCAAAAGTGTGAAAAACATACTATCCTTGAGCCAATAATTAACTGTCCACCAAGCAGCAGTCCAGCAGTGTGGGTCTACTATGGGATAATCAGACTGTGCAGGGTTGGCAGGTTTATGGCAGGGTGGTTTTTACCAGGTGGTTTTTACCGGTAAAAACTGCCCTGCCGAAAACAGGTTTAAGGCAGTTTAAGGCATAGAAAATGCCTTAAACATATTTCATAAAAAAAACAATAAAAGTATTATATTAAACATGCCCTAAAGTATGACGTAAGTATTAATAATTCCCTTCTCAATTGTTACATATGTGCTAGAGATGTAAGAAACAGGTTTAAGACAGTTTAGGACTGGTAAAATGTGAAGACCGATTAGTCAATAGCTGGAATGTATAATATATATGTCAATAAACTTCCTGTCATTTTTGTAAAAAAATCATGAAATAAAACTAAGTTTAAGATTTATTTTTGTTTGTAGTTTGATTTAATATATACAATGTACATGTGTTTTATAATAACAGAATCTTCAGTGTGCCTTTGGACAGGGATAGCTTTAAGGCAATTTGAGGCAGTTTTAACCACTTTAGGGCAGTTTAGGGCAGTTTGCGGCACATGCCGTGCCAAAAACAGGTTTAAGGCCGCCTTAAACCCAACCCTGAGACTGTGTTATGTGACACTGCTTTTCTGTTTAATTCGAATGTATAATAATATGAAACTTCTACATCCGACTGGAATTGTGTGAAGTTAATTTAATTGGAAAATTTATGAGTTAACTGAAATTTAATTAATTATACACCCATCAGTTAATTTGAATCTATGTAAGTGATTAAAGGGAATAACAATGATTGCTTGAAATCATATTATATTATATCTTGTAGTATATTTCCATTTCCACAACACCGAAAAATTCATTAAAATTCCAAATAATACTCTGTTCTACTGGCCTGACTCCATTATGCATATTTTTCTTGTGCTTATCGGCCAGCTTCGATGTGATATCACTGATGATAAGGAAGTGCTACAAGACTGGGACTTTCCATTCATTCACCGTACTGTTGACAGCGATAGCAGTTGTTTAGAAGCGAGCGTCATAATGGTTTATTGAGTGGCATTTGAGTAGTAAGAATAAAGTAACATATAGTTGGTTTAAGTTTCCTGCGGAGCCAACTTTGTTTAAAAAGCAAACGTCAAGTCGACGAAGCACAGCCGGCTTTGCTCGTTTTGAGAAAACTTGTTTCGACTGCAATCTAGATCAGAGAAGGTGCATCCCTGGGTTATCCTGGTGTTAAAATCTCTTTGAAAGAAGATGATGTGCCCACATTATTCCCAGTAGTGGAAGCTATGTTGGTGCCACCAATCCGTAGAACACAGGCAGCGACACAAGTGTCGACAACCACAGTCCACCTAGGATTGAAGCGAGCTGTCAGCGCAGATACAGGTGAATTCGGATAGTATTATTTGGAAAGTTTGGGCCACAACTCTGGTAACTTCAGCCTTAGAGCACAACAGGCATAGTGATATTGACCCAAATGATTATATGTACGGCGCTATATTTTTCCATTTTAATATGCAGTCAACCAGATGATCATTAGAACTCATACAATTCGTTGTGTCCTTTAAATTCATATCATATAATATATTACACCAAAAACTATATTATATACAGATGAATAATTTTAATAAATTAAATTACAATTATCATAATATCTTGTTTCTAAATTAAAGATTTTCATGCATTTCCCCTCATCAAGAGAAATTCTCCCCAGTTTTTGTATTTAACTAAATCAAATACAGAGCAATGACAGTGATAAGCGATTATTGTATTGTTACTACAACAGAGCCACCTGGATATGGTCTTTGATCTACAGTGTTTTTCGTCAGATCATTTTGAATGTGAAGTATGGTCTTTTATTGAGCTAAATTCTCCAAGGACCGAAATCATCACCACCCGTCAACGCTACTCCTGCTATTGCGATGTTTACTTTCTGACCCAACCATGAAAACGAACACCTAGAGTCGCCAAACTTCTCATATGTTTACCATACATATATACGTCACGTGGTCAAACATTACTTTTACTTCCATGTAACGATAAAAAATTACAAAAACAAAAGCTAGCTATATCTTCTGTGCCTAGCTCCACAAAGCTAGGCATAGGAGATGACAAGTTTTTGTTTATTTTGATCTTTATTTGGAAGTAAGAGTAATGTTTAACCACGTCACGTGTGTATGCGTATGGTAGATATATGAACAGAAGTTTGGTAGCTCTGTGTGGTCGTTATCATGGTTTGGTCAGATAGTAAATAAGTTCGAAGTCAAAGGCTACTGGTGTCACTAAACTGGTCCAAAAGAGCCGAATTCGAAGATGATCATGCACTATCACTAGCCGCTAGCGATTCGAAATCGCATTTTTGCTAGTATAATTATATAAAAGTGGTGAAATGCGGCACCAAGATGGCAAGAATATTAACATGACCGGTTAATAACACGCTCCCTATTGACATTGCTTCGGCTATGGTTTGGCAACATTTCGTGCAATGTCAAACGTGTCACAAAACACTATTTATGGTTAACATAAATGTGATACGGCTAGGACAACACTTCTGAGAAGTTTGTTAACATTCCGTTTATTTTTGCTGGGCCTAAAATATTGCAGCTCCGTAAACATTCCAAGTCACCATGCAGGCTACTGTAGTCAACAATTGAAGTCACCCGAAGCCATTTTTGGGCGCCATTGGCGACCGCTAAATCTCACCCCTGCATTGTGCATGGTTACTGTACAAATTGCATGTTAGTAACAGCAGAATTGAGGTGGGCCTGGAGCCATATTTGCAGAAAAAAATTTAAGAAATTGGAATTGTCTCCCAGAAACAGTCATACAGGCAAATCCATAAATACTTTTAAAAACCGCCTGGACTAATTCTAGTCCAATCAGGCAATTCTATTTAATTTTGAAGCACCTTTAACATTTTTTACCGGAATTCTTAAACTATTCTTTTAGTGTTAATAGATGACGGTGAAGATCTGATCAATGTGACAATGAGGACTCACAAGAATCCTGCGATCAGAACCATTTTAAGGTATCTTAAGGTAAGGTAAAAAGAAGACAGAAACTAAAACTCGGCTACTTCGGGAACAGCAGCACAATTTAATGGGATCACGGCATGTCACGTTGTTCACTGCGCTTGAGCGCGCAGTACACATTTGCCTACTCCCTCCTCGACCAAAGAAGTCGTTTGTCCATGGAAGTGAAACGGCGAATTCTTGACTAGCCTTGCACTAACTAGGCTTGTCAAACGCCTAGGTTATACACCAATATTGACACTATAATTGTAAGTTACAATCCAATCTTGTTAAACAATAGTCTCGGCCCAGGGTTTAACTGTTAAATTTCGTATACTTATATTTAAACAGGAATATAACTAAAAAAAAAAAAATAATCTTACGTGTCGACTTGATATAAATTAGAATATCGCGAACTCGAATGAATAAAAAATTTGGGGGAAACTTACTAAAGAGACTTTGTTTTCTTCACCGACTTGTAAACGTATCTTTTGAATTGGCGCGGCCCCGACTGATTTAGCTGCGATTACCACGTGATACACATATTGCAAAACTCCGCCCCCTGTCGGATGTTCGATACAGCAACAGTCTCTTTCGCGCCAGAGTGGCGCCACTCATCGGCTAGTCTCAATTAACCAGGCGCCGTGATGGGGCGCCACATTTCGTCTCTCTCGCGAGAGCCTGTATTTAAACTGCATTGTACGTAAACAAATATGATTTCCCCCTCTCCCTCCCCCTCCCACTCTCCCTCGTCCTCTTCATCTCCCTTTCATTCTCCCTCTCCTCCTCCCCTCCATCTCCATCTCCCCCTCTCACATTTGAGTGAGGAATGTCAATTCAGATGTTTTTCTATGTAGGCTTCTTCCTTGGCTGAGCAGCTGTCCCTCTCCATTCAGAGGACGAGCGCTGACTGGTACCATGTAAAGTAAACAATTAGCACAGTTGCACAAATAGAACAAAAGCATAGTAGAATAATGGGTGGCCTTTAGCGCCTGCCCTAGTATGGACCCGGGATAACATACGGGACCATGCTGTCTGACCTTGATACGTATTAAGATCCTGGCTGATTGTGAAGATTACTTGTGGTAGTGTAACCATATACCATATGATAGCCGTTGTATTGCGTTGCGGTGACTATTTTCTGCTGGATAAGATCCATTCCTTTGGGTCGTACCTTTTTGGCGGAACTATAGATCGTCTGGGGCGTGGTGCACCGGGGTCGGGAACGATCGGCTCATTCATGGTTTCTGACAGTGGCATTTTTCCAGCGGTGCCAGCATGTTGTCGTTCTGGTGAGGCATGCAGTGAAGAAGGGGCGGCGACCGTCCCCTCATCGGTTAGTGACGGGTTGACAGGAGGCTCAGGTGGTGTGCGTTGAAGCACTGGGATCACCCTGTCGATAGTGTGTGACAACACTAGCTGGATTGAGTTGCTTTCCTTTGCTGGGACAATGGCGGTCCACTGGGGTGGTACAGCTTGCTGTATATTTGTAAGTAGTTGTTGAGTGGCGACGGGGCTATGGTCGAATGGCTTGTACAGCTGGAACTTCCTTAGGAATTTGCGATTACGGAGAGTCACCCTGCCGGAACCATCCACCCTTATGACATATTGATCGTGTTGTTTCACCTCTACGACGACGCCAGTCTTATCCCATTTGTTGGGGTCATTGCCGCTCTGGTTCTGGATGCGTACATGATCTCCGAGTCGTAAAGGGGGTAGTTGCTTGGTGTGCTCGCTAAGACGCTCCTCGGCGCGCGTATGTCGCTTACGGAGTGCAGATTCTCTCAGGCCAGAGTTGTCTACCCAGACCTTGTGGAGTGTGTAACGGCCGGGCAGCACAGGAATGAAGTCTCTAATGCTGCGTCCGAACACGATCATGGCTGGAGACATCTTTGTATCCTGATCGGGGGTGTTCCTATATTGTAGCATGGCTCTCTGAAATGAGGGTGTATCCAATTCCCCATTTGGGCCTGTATTGTGCATCAGCAGACGCTTGCAGGATTTCACGCCAATCTCAGCCCTGCAGTTGGAATGCGGGTACGCAACTGATGATAGGCGGTGTCGGACACCCCATGATTTCAGGAACTCCTGGGTTTCCGTTGCCACAAATTCTGGTTCTCCATCGCTGGAGAGTTCCTCTGCGATTCCATAGGTGATGAATTCCTCCCGTAGGCTTTTCACCAGCCCCGCGGCCCCGCCTGATGTCTTCTTTATTATCGGCCAGTTAGAATATCTGTCCACGATAATGAGGTAATGAGCTCCTTTGTATGTGAAGTAGTCGGCACATATGCATTGAAACGGAAACTCGGGGTCGACAGGAGTAGTGGGTGGCGCATTAGGCTGACTGGGTGATATCCGGTTGCAGTCCATGCAGCTGTTGCGCAGGCGTGCGATATCGGTTGTAATTCCAGGCCAGAAGACGGACACGTTGGCCCTCGCCGTCATAGATGTCACACCTTGATGAGCTGCGTGTAAGGCTTTAAGAATGTCTTCTCGCAGGACTGGTGGTATCAGCACCCTGTCCTTGTAGAGTACGACACCGCCTGTTGTTGATAGGTGTTCACGGAAGTTATATTCCCTCAAATATGGAGATAGTTGGAGCTTGGTGTCTGGCATACCATCTTCAATGGTTTCGAGAAGCCTGAACATTGTTGGATCGCTGGTTGTGGCCTCTCTAACCTTATTCCATGTCACAGCGGCCATCCCCTCCAGAGCATGTGCTGCAGCCACATTTATTTCGGCATCGATGCCGGCCGAACAGTCAGACGCTTCCGTGTGTATCATGCTTAGTATGGCTCGTGGCAAGCCGGCGGACGCTGCATGGGCGTCGTCGGGAAGACAGAGTTTATCAGGCTTCAGCGGGCCTGTTGGATGTCTCGATATGGCATCTGTGGCGAGGTGCCTTTTGCCGGGATATATATTAACTTGAATTTGAAAGGCAATGTTTTTTCTTTCAGGTTAAGTAGACGTGGGTTCTTGATATCCTCTAGCTTGCGATCACCCAGGACTTTCAGTAGGGGCTGGTTATCTACGGCCACAATTAAGTCATCACAGCCGAGCACAAAGTAGCGTGTCCTCTCTAATGCATCAGCTACGGCTAGGGCTTCCCCTTCGATCGGTGCGTATCTGGATTCAGCCGGGTGGGTGAAACGGCTGCCGACCAGTGTCACTTTCCAACCGTCGTTGCAGCAGAATGGCACTTCACCGGGGCAGGCACAATGCTTTTGGAGAAGGAAGAATCCAATTCCTTCTTTGGACCAGTCTGTGGTCAGGCATGTCTTTCTGCCCTTGTCGAAGATCTTCACTCCTTGTTGAATGTCCTGAATGATGCCTTCTTTGGACTCATCGAACAATTGCTGCAATTGATCATCCCAATAGAATGGGGACTTGGGTTTCAGGAGGTCTCTGAATGGTCGCATTCTCTCCGTCATAGATGTGTAGTAGTTGACCTGGTTTACGAGTCCAAACCAAGATCTGACGTCTGTGATATTCCGCGGCACTGGGAATCGCATGATGGCATCAAGATATTTGCTGCAAGGCCTCACCTCATCGGGGGTGATCGTAAATCCCGCGAATTCTACGATGTCTTGCGCAAATCGGAACTTCTCTGGATTGAGTGTGATTCCATTTCTGCCGCACTGATCTAACCATGCGCATACCTGGACGAAACATTCTTCAATCGTGTCTCCCCATATGCAGGTGTCGTCGATGCATTTGGTCTTGTTAGGAAAGTCTGCAACAATCTCGTCGAATCTGCGGGTGTAACCGTCTCCGGATGCGATATATCCCTGAGGTGTCGTACAGTATCTGTAGCGTCCCCACGGTGTGATGAATGTGGTTAGGTGTCGGTCGCACTCCCTAATGGGCACAGAGTGATAGCCATTCCAGGCATCAAACACTGTTTTCTTCTTGTTGCTTGGCACCGACCTTGCTTGGTGAAATGGCGACTGAGTATGGTGGGCTCTCTGGAGCAATGAGCATTCAATGCCTGCAGATCAACAGTCCGTCTTGGCTTGCCATTCTTCTTCTTGCAAATTACCATCCTATGACACCATGTGACCGGCTCGCCGACGGGGACAGGTTCGATGACACCTAAGCACACATCTCTATCTAGGTCTGCCTTCACTTCCTCTTGCCAATGTAGAGGGACTGGTATAGGAGTGTGTATGGCAACTGGTTTCGCCTCTAGGTCCACCCTAAGTGCAAGTGGAGGTCCAGCCATGAATGAGAGTCGGGTGTGGGGGCACGTGTTGAAGGTGCTGGATGCGTAATAGTCCAGAAGCCATTTGTGAAGCTTTGCCACGTTGTCTTCTGTTGCTGGAAATGGAGGGAAAGTTGGAAGGGTGGGTGGCATGGAGCGGGGAGGGCATGTGCATTTTTCGGCATCATCGTCCACCTCCAATGCCACATCTGAGTGGGATGCGGTTGCGGCTGCATCTGAATGATGAATATTTCCTCCCTTTGCTTCACCAACTGTTGGAAACGAGGGTGATACGAGGCTCAGGTCTTCACATGCTTCGCGGCTGAGGTACATATTTGTTGTGTCAGGTGTAACATAACAGACTTGTGCCGTCTCCATAGGGTACCCAGACTTGTCACGGCCTGACAATCTTAGCAGTGCGGCTCCTATGATTTTGATAGCGTTACTGTTAACAGCATTCATCTCATGCTGCACAGGGAGTAGATCAATTCTTTTGAGACCCAATCGCAAGATCAGCTTCAGTCCTATGAGGCAGCTCTGGCATCCAGTGTCGGCATTGCCCGTAATGACACTCTCTCGGGGATTGGATGATAGCTTCGTCCCAAAATGTATATAATCATGAGCACACATCCTTGCTGTTACAGTGATCTTGGGCTGTGGCTGAGACCGACTTTGCTGCCAGCCCGTGCCATCACTAAATACGTGGTGGACTAGCTTCACTGGTCTCTTCCCTGGGAAATTGCCGACTGCCGTCACGGCTGCGCACATCATGTCGTACACATTACCGCTCTGTTCCGGGCTCTTTTCTCCCTGCTCGAGTTTCTTGTCAACTCTCTGGGAGGTGAAGCAGTGCTTACATAGCTTATATGGCCGGATTCTGCCATCGCGGCTGAGTGGCATGTTAAATTGCTTGTTGCACTTCGTACATTTAGCCTGTCGGTCGGCGGTAGCCGGTTGATAATTGTTAGCCTTCTTGTGCTGGCTCATCGCGTGAGCGCCCTCTAGCGTTAAGGATGCTTGCGATCTTCGCCCGGCCTCCTTGGCGTCAATTAATTTTAGTGCAGCCTGAAGGGTCATGTCTTGGTCTTCATGCCCCAGGATCTCGTGTTGAATATCATGGTCATTGAGGCCTCGGATCAACACATCCCTGATCATCTGATCTGTGAAGTCCACATCTCTTGGGTTGGCACAAGGACATCTCACAACAAACTTGCATTCATTTGCATGCCCCCTGAGTCGTGCTGCAAAGTTGCGAACTCCTTCTTCTCGATCCTGGGTCATGCCATGTAGGGCCAGTCTGGAGACTATCACATTTTCCCGTCGTACGGCGAGGCTTGCAATGGTGAGCAGGGTGGCATCCTCATCCTTCTGCTCCAGCTCTTTATCCGTTCTATGCAGGTCTTTACGAAGGTCAGTGTCACAACAGGCTAATAACTGGACATTAATATCAGTTGTGGGCAATTTAGTAGCAGCCTTATAGCTTGCCCACAGGCTTGTGAAGTAAGTCCAGTCCTCGCTGGTACAGCCTTTTGCTACAGTTGGCCGGTCTAACTTTTCAGGTTTTGCATAATTGTGGGGGTTGGGGGCGTGAGCATTGCTGATGTGAGCCTGTAGAACCATTGTCAGTGCCTCGACGAAGGCCTCACTCAGCTGCTGGGACTGCCATTCACATCCATCTATGGGGCACTTCAACTGCGGCATAGTGTCAATGTTCGTTGTGTTATTAGTACGCCTATTATCACACACTCAGTTAATAGTTCGTGTTTTGATGCAATTCGAGTGAATTAATGTGCGTGATATGCATGTCTCGACGCGCAGTTAAACAAACCTTTAGGTTAAGACGTTTGGTCTTTTATTTGATGACTTTCGCGCGTGTGCATAGATAAAGATCATTCTCAATACAAGATTTATTATGTTCAAGAATGCACACGTGCGAAAAGCGGTGTATCGGGTACAGATGTTACATAGTTAGGCCGCATACATATAATATCGGGCTAGTAAGAATAGCAGTTTTCTCCGTATCCATAAAATTATGGACTCCAGCTTAGCCGGCCTTCGTGTCACGCTCTGTCGAATGCTCTGCTGGTGTCAATGCAGATTAGTCTAACTGCTGTTGTATGACATATGTGTTAAGGCATCGCCTGTGGAGTGGCCAAATACGAATTGCATGTTTATTTGAAACCAGACTGTGCCTACACACACATACTTCCAGATGGCTAAGTTTAACAATCTTTCCATCACCTTGCTGAACAGTAATCACCTACTCATACAGGTCAATAGTTGTTCGGGTTATGCTTGTCTTTCTTTTGTGGCAGGGGATGACATGGGCTACCTCCCATTGCTTAGGCACGGTCCCTTTTCAAAGCATACCTGGAATAACAACAGTTTGGCCAGCTCTGGAGAAGCTTGTTTCTTGAATTTTTATCTTCTCGTGAGGTTGGGGGTTCTGCAAATGCGGACTACATCCATGCATTTCCATTACATGACCACAAACGCACAATTCTATGATCTGCAAAACCGCAGGCGTATTTTCCATTTGAATGCTTTGTCAAAAACCTTGAAAGAGCCCTTCACACCAAATCATCTAATTTATGTAATATTACAGCATCATAGGAAGAAAAGATGGCCAATTACAATACGAGAAATATATTGCGAGAGATGTGATCGACTGAATACCAGTCCTTGTAAATGATACGGAAGACAATAACGTCACACCACTAGCAATGGACACACTCATTTGACATGCATCTCACCAAGGTGGGTAGACGGGCTGAGAAGAAATATTCGTTAGACCCACCCGTGAATCAAGCGCAGGCGCTACTAATCATATCGGATCTGCCAGCTCTACGCGAGGGTGCCTTTCTTAGTCTAGTAGAAAGTGACGATAACCCGGACATTTAATTTAATTTTTGTCTTAAGATGACCGGGTGGGTGCCCAGAGTTCCCACAAAAAATGCAACCAAATTGAACCCTGGGGAAACTTCATTTGTACCCAAATCCTTGATTTTGGGTGTTTTGTTTAAATTTTGGGGCTCCGATTTATGTTTGTGTATGTTCATCAAATTTGTAACTGTTCTATCTATTGGTCAATGCGTTTGTTATAATGCACTATATTAAAAATGAATCATGGAATTTAATTAGTGTCACATTAATCATCACTCGATAAACGCTACCCCACCACGTTAGGTCGTGAGTGGTTATCGTGTCAAACAAATACATATTAAAATAACATTGTAGTCCATTGACCATACTAACAAAAAATGCCCGTTCCTTTACGGGATAACTTGGTAGTTCATACGTGACAGTCATAACAGCAATGTTGACCAAATGTTTCAGGCCAATATGTCATCAATACATAAGAGATTGTTTAAGGGAACGTCAAACTTATTACCAGATACAACCACGTCACGCACGTGATGCAATACTCGTTGCATGTTCGAAATGTTGAAGGTCGCGTTTATTATGTATTGACCCTCGGTCTGCATCCTTCGGGTGCGTGCTTTCTACTATCTTTTTATTGTGTATTGGCCCGATGTCTGCGTCCTCGGGCCAATACGTGGGTGCGTGCTTTCTACTAAAACTGCCCAGATAACGCTGCGTAGCCTACTTTCAAAACGTTTACGTACCGAAGTATTCGCCGCGCGTGCAATTGAGATTACATTGGGTTGTTTGTTACTGTGACATCTACAGGCATTATTCATGGTAATTTTGAGCTATTTGGTATCTCTCTGAGGGTGCAGTTGTTGAATTGCTGGATAAAACATCATCCACCCTGTAAGATCGCGAATGTGCATTTTCTCAAACAAATACATATTTACATAACGTTGTAACGATTTAACCATAATTATTATCTTGGGTTTTTGCTATGGGGACATCCACTGCCATTACCTCTGGTCATCTTGAGCCATTTTGCATCTCTTTTTGGGTGCACTTTAAGTATTGATATCATGACCAAAACTTTCCTCCACCCTACAATGTAGCGATTACCTTTTTCTTGATGAAAGTGGTGACAGTTTTGGGCCAGGGAATCAACACCTGCACCTGATTAATGTCAATACTTATCACAATACCAAAATTCCTATTCCATTTGGATAAAGCGTTAAAATTGTGTCATTATTTGTATTTTGTTGACAAAAAAACACTCGCGGTTATACATGGTTGGGGCATGTTTTGGTCACGAAATCAATACCTGCATCCACAGAGAGATGTTGAATAGCTGAAAATGACCAGGAGTAATGAGTGTCACAATCAATGGGTGGCAAAACCAATTTTAATGCACTTAAAGGGTTACAATTTTATCTGGATACGTATTTGTTGACAAAAAGGGGGGCACTGGCGACTTTACTGAGGGGGAATGGTTTGGTCAGGAAATCAGTAACTGCCCCAACAGAGAGATGCGGAATGGTTCAACACTGCCAGGAATAATGTCAAAGTGCGTCACAAAAGCAAAAAAAATTTGGTTAAAGGGTTACAATGTTATCTTAATGTAGATATATATTTTTTTTTACAAAACAGGCACTTGCAAGTTTACAGAAGCATCATAATAGTTTTGGTAGCAAACACTGTTTAAACTTGAAGCTAAACTATGGGGTTACTTAGGGGTGCCTCAAGCAGGACAGGAGGCTACTAGTATACACAAGCCAGTAACAAAATGTCCATGAAACATGTCTGAAGCTGGTTATAAATGCGTGTTTAAAAGCAAGGAGCATACTAAATAAGAACAACGAATAATTAAAAATTATGGTAGAAGATGTTGACCCTCACATAATAGTCCGTGGGCCAGGTATAACCCCTCACGGAATTTTCAAAACAATATTTTTTTATGACCTTATATAATAGCAATTTGAAACCTAGTTGTTTGCCAATTGGCAGTTGCTGCCTGTTCGATAGGGAGTGTCCGGAAGTATGACCAATGAGCTGAAAAAAGTAACATGAGGGTAGGGATAGATATTTCCGCATAATACGTTAAACATCATACGAAATCATACAAAATGTGGTCTCTATGGAAAGTGTTGATGTGCTCTGTTGCATACGGTATACACAAAGCGATGTATGTCCAAAATACATTTATTACATGAGAACGTAACACTTATCTGACATGTGCGACAGCAGATCGAGCGCAGAGGGCAGAGCCGCTGCATGTAACAGCCGAGTTAGTGTCGCATGCTTTAATGTGTGCCCCAGTATAAAGTCCATTCATTAACATCCCCTTTCTGTGGGAAAAGTTAAAAGTCCATGATGTAGTCCTGCGTCCATTTGGGAGGGTCTCTGGTCCTGCTCGGCCTGGCGCCACCCACTGGTGACGACACTACGGACAGTGGTTCTTCCAGCTCTTGTTCCACTGGGGTGTCGCCATCATGTCTGGCCACCGGCTCGTTGTTGCATGTCTCATCATTTTCGGATTCAGGTACACCACTTGGATCTGCTGAATTGACACTGCCCGCCTCAGGAGTTGTGCGTGTTCTTAGGTGTACCCTGTTTCGACGATAGGTATGGCCAACCCTGTCTTTCACTGTGTATGATCTGTCATCTAGTTTCTCCCCGATCACCCCATGCTTCCATCTGGCTTCATGAAACGGTTTATAATAAACAGGTTGCCCTTCTTTCAGTTCATCTAAGCGTCGCGCTGTCTTGTCGTGATGCTTCTTCACACTCTGTCTCCTTTTTTCCTTCTTCGCTTTGATGGCTTCATTCGATTCTGCCCGTTGATCGGTTGGTAGCAGCGATTGAGTCTGTCTCCCGAACAGAATATGGGCTGGAGATATACCAGCATCTTGCTTTATTGTGTTTCGCAACTCGAGTAGCGCCAATTGCACATCACCTCCACACCTAATCGTCTTGCGCAGTGTATTCTTTGCCAACTTCACACCCGCTTCTGCCTTTCCGTTGGATCTTGGGTACATCGGCGATGATGTCTTGTGCTCAAATTTCCACAGATGTGCAAATTTCTCGAATTCTCTTGATGAAAATTGTGGTCCGTTGTCACTTACAAGCTGCCGGGGAATGCCGTACCGTGCGAAATGCGGCTTCAACTTGTTGATGACTTGACTGGCAATGGTTGTTGTCAACTTGTCGATTTCGAAGAACCCGGAGAAATAGTCCACCGTCAACAACTAATCCACTCCATCTAGCTCAAACAGGTCCACCCCAAGTTTTCGCCATGGTCCATTTCCATCATCGTGACTCGTTAACGGTTCATTTTGTTGCTTGGGTTTCGCCTGTTGGCACATCTCGCAGCCATCTGCCAGTTGTTTCACCTCGCTTGACATTCTCGGCCAGAATATTGTATCTCGTGCTCGAGCCATCATGCTGTCATAGCCCATATGTGCTGCGTGTAATCTACGCTTCATCTCAGACCTAAGTGCCATTGGTATCACAATTCTCTGTCCTTTGAGGATGACACCGCCTTCGTGACTCAATGTGTCGCGTACGTCGAAATACGGCGTTGCTTCATATGGTACCTTTTCCTTTCTGTCCGGCCATCCATTTCTGATCAGATCGAGAACTTTTTGCAGTCCCTCATCTTTCTGCGTAGCTTCGACTACCTCTTGGATCTTCTTGTCAGGTATGTCTTGAAGGACATTGATACACACAGACCTCACTTGAGTTTCTGGCACCTCCAGGTGTGCACGGCTCAGCGTATCAGCTATGATGAGTTTCCCACCCTCCACGTATTTGAACTCGACGTCATATCGGTACAACATCAAGATAAGTACCTGCAGTCGTCTTGGCGCCTGACATAGGGGTTTCTTCAGAATGGCTGAGAGCGGTTTGTGATCATTATGTATCATGACTTTGCGACCGAACGTCAAATCGTTCTAGCCCAAATACCACAGATAGTAACTCTTTCTCGATTTGTGCCCACCTCCGTTCTGGTGGCGTGAGGGACCTGGAGGTGAACTCTATCGGCTTCCCATCCTGCATCAGTACCGCACCCAGTCCGTCTTGGCTACTGTCAACTTGTAGCACAAGTTCCTTGTCGTAGTCGAAGTAGGCCAACATTGGCGTGGTGGTTATCTTCCGTTTTACTGTCTGACCAGTTCCATACCACACCCTGCCTTGTCAAACCTCGTATGTGTTCCAAATCGGTCGCTAGGTCGGGCATAAACCTCGCTAGATATTGGATCATGCCACAGAATCGCTTTACTCCGTGAATGTCTATGGGCGATAGCATTTCCAAAATGGCCTTGACTTTGTCGTCATCTGCTTGAATGCCTTCTGTGTTTATCTTGTGACCCATGAAGATCACATTGTCTCGCTTGTACTCTGCCTTCGCATTGTTCAGTTTAATGTTCCTCTCTGTGCATCGCTCTTGTAGCCGTTTCAAATTGTCATCATGGTCACGCTCGGCCAACATCTTTGTGGCCCCGCATCCAGTCACAATGATGTCATCGGCGACGCAGATCACACCTGCTATGCCTTCAAGTGCCTCGTTTAGCTTCTTCTGAAATACCTCGCTGCTCACTTTGAGGCCGAAAGGTAACCTGGCCCATCTGTATCTGCCATATGGGGTGATCATCGTCGTTAGTAGACTAGAAGCTGCGTCAAGTTCCACATGCCAGAATGCTTCCTGCACATCCAGCTTGCTGAACATCTTGGCATTGTTCATGTTTGGTAACACGTCATCAAGTGTTGCCAACTTGTAATGTTCTCTCATGAGCGCTTGGTTCAGTGGCTGCGGATCGATGCATAGTCTCAACTTGCCGTTCTGCTTACGTACAACCGCCATCTGGCTAACCCATTGCGTTGGTTCTTCGACGGGTACCAGAACACCTCGTTTTACTAGAATGTCTAGTTCGGCTTTCACTGGTTGTTGCAGAGCGATTGGTAGTCTCCTACATGGCAGAATCTTTGGCGGGACACCGGGGTCGGTTTTAAGCGTTGCTATGCCTAAATGGCCTAGGTCGTTGCTTTGGCTTACTTGGCTGATAAGCCGCTCCTCATGGACTGTCATCAATCCCATGGCTAGTGTCGTAGCTGATCCGATGAGACATGTGAGACTGTTTTCTACAACGACGAAATCAACATCTTCTGTGTTGCCAGTTTTCAGATTCGTAGTCGGTAGTCTAACGATGCCTTTCGGGATCATTTTGGTGCCGTTCCACATCACTAGTTTCTCGGTTTATTTTTACTTGTTCTTTGCGTACAAATCTTTGGTTGATTGTGTTTATATCTGCTCCGGTATCCAGCTGGAAACGCATGTCGCAGTTATTGACCTGCATCATCGCTGTGATTCGATGTTGTACCTTGTGACCATTCACTCCAAATGTCAAACCGTGCGCTTGCAACCAATCGTCGTCGTCTTCCGTCTTTTCCATTCACGCAGCTCACTCGCTTTCGGCATTTTGCCTTGAAATGATTGGCACCATGACAATAGGAGCATGTCTTTCTCCAGGCTGGGCATCTTAGTCTGCTCGGTTCATGCGAATAACCGCAATACTGACATTCCCGTCTTGTGGTGTCACTGGTTTTTCTGTCTTGAGGCGATGTTATTTCGGGCGGCTTGCTGTTGTGAACTTTCTCGATCGGTCGTTCCAGATTCATTTCATGGACTTGTTTTTGTGTCGTTTCAAACGTTCTACATATCTCTATGGCCTTCTCGAGAGGTAGATTGCTTTCACGAAGGAGCAGTTCTTGCAGTTTACCTCGTGTTGAGAAAACAATCTTATCTCTCATTGTTCGGTCCTCGTCCTGATATTCACATAATTCTGCCATGCCCATGGCACGCAATTCTGTTAAGAAAATATCAAATGGCTCCCTCCACTCTGCATTCCAAAATCGGAAAGAATTAACAACGACATTTCCTTTGGGGGCGCAATATCCCTCTAATATTTCCATAACCTTAGTAGGCAGTAACTTGTCTCCGTCGTTTTCCCATGTGAACTGGTCATATATCCTAATAAACTGTGCTCCTGCACAATTGAGGATTATCGCTGTCTGTGTGTTTGCTGGCTTTTGGTCTTTTTTCCGTAGCAGCCATGTACACTTGAAGTTCTCTCTTCCATCTCTTGAATGAGTCCGCCAAATTCGGATCATGAATGTCAAGTTTTGGAGGCGGGTGAAATGAATTATCCCCCATTTTGCCAACCGAAATGTCACTTAATATTGTCTACTGGCACTGCCTTAGCCTTAGCCTAGGCTTCGCCCGGGTAGTGCGCTACCAAATAACAGTCTCGTTTCACGCACTCACTTTTTATACCCATTCATGTTAGGCGTCTAGAGTACGGTAACGATGCCACCATGTTGATGTGCTCTGTTGCATACGGTATACACAAAGCGATGTATGTCCAAAATACATTTATTACATGAGAACGTAACACTTATCTGACATGTGCGACAGCAGATCGAGAGCAGAGGGCTGAGCCGCTGCATGTAACAGCCGAGTTAGTGTCGCAGGCTTTAATTTGTGTCCCAGTATAACGTCCATTCATTAACAGAAAGGTATATCAATTGTCTATATAAATATCGTAATATAGTCATACTACAACGTATAAATGTTCCGTGAGGTCAATAGCACGTCATAATTAGCTTTCATAGCTGAAAACAGGGAATCATAATTTATGAAGTTGGGTATCATTAAAAAGGGTATACTTTTTACGTATGTTGGAGTACAACTCGTTCGCACGGGTGGAAATATATATATATATATATATATATATATATATATATATATATATATATATATATATATATATATATATATATATATATATATATATATATATGTGTATATATATATATATATATATATATATATATATATATATATATATATATATATATATATATATATATATATATATATATATATGAATAAAACTAGTTCACGCACCCACACACGTCCTACGAACGCATACAAGCACGCGCGAATATGTGTGTGTGTGTGTGTTTCTATCCATTTACGTTTGTGTGTGTTTCTGTTTCTGTAAAATAAGAACGCATAAACGTACTTTTTCATTTTGTATTAAATACTACTTACAATAAGTTGTTTCGGTCAACATGCTGGGAGCATTGGTCAACAGTCAGTTGGCTAGTGCCGTTGAGTTGAGTCTTTAAAATCATCATCTCCGTCATCGTAGATGATGTCCAATAGGCCACACGAATGTTCTCCTCATCTGCGTCACTGTCGGTGTCAATGGCATTCTCAGACAGGCATCTTTGTATGATGGTTTACCATACATACAGCAAACAAACTTCTCCAGCTCGGTCTGACTACCTTCAGGAACGCCGACTGTCTCGCCAAGTGTTCCGGAAACATCACAAACACTGGATGCTTTACAAAGTCTTTCTGGCTGTGATTGTCCCCTCACGAATAAATGCGCTGGTAGAGTCGCACCCATAAAATGCGTGCAATGCAAGCATTGCTGAACACACCAGTTCACCTGTTCACTTTTGTTTGAATAGCCAGTGTCAAAGTACACGTTCTGCTCTATTCGGTTATCATAATACAGAAGCAACATGAACACATCGGTGTCGGGAGATCGGACGATGATTTCAGATGTACATGACGTAGCCACATGGAAACAGTGTAACATGATTCATATGTCATCTTCTTCTTAAGATGACGAGAGTGCTGGGACTGGATAACTTTCTACTGTTGTCAACGAGATACAACTGTTCCCGCAGACAAAGAAAATCTGACGACCCTGGAGTTATGCGGCAGACTTTTCCACTCTGACAGCAGAAACCTGATCAAATTTGTTTTGTTGCCATTGTTTGAGACGAGTGATTTCCATTCATTTGACAATTTTATTGAAGGGTATTTAACGAGGGATGCATCCAAAGTTCCTCGTCGTCTTCTTTCAGCTGACTTGATTGAGTTGTCCTTGTAGGTGTCCGTCATAAAGTCCACTATCTTCACTTTTGGCAGCACGCTGGACAGTTTTTTTTAGACAACTCTCCAAATGTATGAGGCATAGCAGTGAGTGCCTGCAGTAGGGCGTTCCCGTCATTTACGTATGCACCCAAGTCGTCAAGGCAAGTATGATGAACCAGCGCGGCATCGTCTTCAAACTGGTCCATCAGTTTGGCCCTGTCTGTTTTAGAGATTCCGTTGTGCTGATATTAGTTTAGTTTCTTCGTCTTCTCAGGATAACCAAACGTCTTTAAGGACTGTCTTAGAAGAGATGCATGCAATTTGAGAGTTTTGGCAACAAGTATCTTCTGGAAAAAAAATTGTAATACTGCTTTGCCAATTGTTTTAGCATTCAAGATATCATTCGCAACTTCAGCTTGGGCTCGTGCGCCAGAATATGTGCAAAACAGGTCTTTCTTGACCTCATCTTCAAATGGATATATGGAATTGTGGAAAGCAGTTAGCAGTGACCGAAGGTCTTTCTCGCCACGGCTGATCTCCGATGACCGAATGTCTGTGTGTGCCATGTCTTCGGAACATGTCATACCTGCCATCTCCAATGTGGTTTCTACGTAGCCTTCTCTGGCATGCCCGTTCATACACCATCAGTAGTAGGCAAGATAGTTTCTGGTAAATCCAATGATGCTTCCCCTGATCTTCGCATGGCGAGTGATCGTCTGTCCAATAGTCAAGTCAATTGGAAATATTGATGCCGGCGTATCTGATCTGGACACTCTGAACCCGCAGTGTATGTTATTGCTTCCTAAAAAACATTGTGGCGTAAATTCCATAAGTGGGACTCCGTTGTAGGGGTACCCTGTCTAACCTATGGACTGAAATGTTGAATAATTTCTATAACATAGTTGAGGCATGATGTCATAATGATGCCATTCTTGCACAATAATAAGTTAACTATAACACTAACTGATGAAACACCCACCTTTTGAAATCATAAAAAAATCTACAGTTACACTGCCAACATGTTCTACTAGCAAACTTGCCAATGTGCCTGGCTCAAATGGAGTTATGTCAGATGATATGATTTTTTTTAAATTACGCATATATAAAATTACTGTGCCCTACATTCGGAACTCTAACTGAGGCATGATCCCATTTGTCGTCGTGGTCGTGGCCCTTGGGGCCGCCATGTTTACAGCGACGTTTGTGCGCGTGACTGCAATCAGGCTTCCTATTGGTCGCTAATCGCGCGAGCCCCAGCAATTTGTCGGAGTCTCCAGCACACTAGTCGACAAGGCCAGTCAGGACGTCATGAGATCTAGCACTGTCAGATATTATCCGACAAGCTACGCTGCGGCTATAAAATCCAAATAAACTTCAGATACGTTTCACTTCAATAACTGATTATGCATATTTTATATTTATATATAAGTATAAAATATGTAATATCCGCCACTATTTTTATGGTTTGTGAATTTTAATTTGCAGTGACCATTTATGCCAACTTCAATATACTATCGGTATGACCTAATTTGTTGAGCATGTTTTCTTAATTACATTTTATACGTTTTTATTTACTGTTTTACAATGTATTTTTGTTAGCTGAAAAAGTTGACCATCTGATATAATGTATGTATTTAATTATTCAAATGTATTTTGTGTTACAGGTAAAGGTATTCAACAGCAACTTGTGTGTACAGACTTCAGCTAGTTGTGATTCATATGGATCTTGGATAACACTGCATGCACTGTTGCAACATCATAAAAAAGACTCCATGACATATCATGATATGAAGACCCCTTCGACGCATCGTAATCCGTTGACATCCGCAATTCTACAATGAAATAATTGCATGTTTTGTTGAAAACGGTTTCTGATGACAACTCTTCCTTGCTTCAGTGGCAGCTTCAGATAGAATCGTCATCCAAATATGAGCAACATCAAAGTGATCAATTCTGGTTTTGACTAATGTGCTGGAGACTACGATAACCATACACTCATGCACATGGAAATTATTGCCATACACTGATTTAACAAGATAAATAAAATCATGAACTTGTTGCTGAGACAGTGTGCTCGTGGAACGTTGACACACCGTTGCATTTGCCTGCAACAAATGTTGATAAGCATTGGCATTGTCTGAGGAAAAGTTTGTACACATCGAAATAAACTTTTATATCACACAATCTGTGCCACAAACTTGTAGCGTAGTAATTATACAATATCACAGCATATGCTTTTGAATAACATGCTAGAACATTTCGACAATTAATACATGGTGAAAGATTCACAACTGTAGTAAAAACATACAATTATTTTGATGCCCCAAGTCCCGTATGGGTGGATCAATTTATTATCTTGCTATGACTCCCTGTAAATAGGTCAAGTGTGAAATATAGTTAAACTAATTAGGTAAAGTAAAAATTACAAGGTCAGTTAAACAGGCCCACTACCTATTTAATAACAGCTAAATTATCCCATTAGCCCACGTAAATAGGTCAAATGTGAAATGTAGGTAAATTAATTAGGTCATCAAAAATATGGATTTACAAAGTCATATAACATTGAAGTCGATACATTGACAATTTTCATCCCCTGAAAGTTTAGTAAGCCCATTTACTAATGAATTGCAACTGCCATTACTCCCTGTAAATAGATCAAAGGTGAAATGTTGGTCAATCAGTTGGGCACGTCAAAGTAAAATATTATTAACATTCCTTTGTGGGTGATATAACTTTTTACTTCACATCAATATGTTCATTACATTGAAAACAACGTAATACTTTGATCTACGTTTCTCCTAAGAACTGCCTCTTATTAACTTGACCTATATTTTTCTCAAGAACTGCCCCTAGCGGTCACAAACGTAATACTTTGACCTATATTTCTCCTAAGAACTGCCTTCAAGTGACCGTATATGTATTAACTTGACCTGCATTTTTCCTAAGAACCGCCTCTAGTGACAAGAAACGTAATAACTCGACCTATTATCCAAATACTTTGACTTGTCTAACCCAAGTAGTGCCGTAATATTTTCCCTAAGAACTGTCCCTATCGGTAACATACGTAATACTTTGACCAGAAAATTGTTTTGAAACGTTTATGCTTTTAAAAGTTTGTTTTGAAAAGTTTATGCTGTAAAAAATTTGTTTTAAAAAGGGTATGTTAGGAAAAGTTTATTTTTTAATAGTTTATGTTTTGAAAAGTTTATGTTTTCAAAACTTTATGTTTAGAAAATTATGTTTTGAAAACGTTATGCTTTGATGACTTTATGTTTTGAAAAGTTTGTTTTGAAAAAATTATGTTTTGAAAAGTTTGTTTCAAAAAGTCTGTTTTTGATAAGTTAATGTTTTGAAAAGTTTATGTTTTGAAAAAGCTTATGTTTTGAAAAGTTTATGCTTTGAAAAGTTTCTGTTTTGAAAAGTTTATGTTCGGAAAAGTGAATTTGTTTTATGCTTTTTGTTTTCAAAGCTTTATGTTTTCAAAAGTCTATACTTTGAAAGGTATATGTTTTGAAAATATTATTTGAAGCATAGTGTTATCACTGGGCATGGATTATGACATAACAACTGACCGATGCATCTTGGCGAGGCTACAGGGAGAATCCATACAGGGGCCTGGGGAAAGGAAAGCTGACCAATTAAAAGGAGCATCCCCTCACTGCAGAGGGCCTCTGACCAATTAGAAGCATTATCCCTGCTATATGGGAGCTGACAGCACCCCTTATATTCCCTCCCTGCAGGGGGCCTCTGATCATTTAGAAGCATTATCCCGGCTATGGGAACTGGCAACATCCCTTCATGGGGCATCTTTGTCTCATAGCACGAACAAGAAACACGTCATTTTTAATCGTTACTTTTAAGTCACGTTTATATACTCGAAATGCCGCGAGGCCGCCGAGACGAAGCGCAGCGGAACGACGATATCTACCAGCAGATCGCCGTCGTAGCGAATCTACTCACTCGACCCCGGCAGCGATTGTTTCTGTGGACTTCTTGGAAAATATCACGCCATCTACTACATCTACGGACCCTGAAATGAATCCAGCCAGAGAATATCGACTCTGGGATGTTGGACTCCCTGCCAACTGGTCAGCAGCTTCACTCCTTAGGCGCATCGAGGAATGCGGCATAAAACTACCTACTGGCATCAAGAAGGCACAGCTTGTGCGAATTTACCAGGATAAATTCCGTCTTTGTTTCGTAGCACGAACAAGAAACACGTCACCCCCTTTTTCTACCTTTCTAAAATGACGGACGGCCAGCATTTCAAAAGGCTGGTTGGACACCCAGAGGCATGCAGACTCCATGATTATCTGGTCATGTGACCGCAGTCACATGATCATGATTAAGTAGTTGGCCCGGGAATGCAGTTCAGTTATGTGAAATATCCAGGTCTCGCACCCAGTTCCAGTTCCAGGGCGTCACAGCTGGCCTCTGAGAAATCTGACTAGAGTTTCCCATTTTATTGCCAAGATGAGTAATAAATATGAAGCTTTTATTACATGAGTCGTTTTGTTGTTAGGAAGTTAGGAAAAGTAAATTTTCTGACTAGTTTATGTTTTGAATAGTTTGTTCTCAAAAGTTTATGTTTTGAAAACTTTATGTTTAGAAAAGTTTGTTTTGAAAACTTTATACTTTGAAAACTTTATGTTTTGAAAACTTTATGTTTTGAAAACTTTATGTTTTGAAAATTCAATGTTTTGAAGTTTGTTTAAAAAATGTATGTTTTGAAAAGTCTATGTTAGGAAAAGTTTATATGTTGAAAAGTTTTATGTTTTAAAAACTGTGTTTTTGAAAATGTTATGCATTGAAAAGTTTGTGTTTTAAATATTTTATGTTTTGGAAAGTTTATGTTTTCAAGAGTTTATGTTTTGAAAAAACATGTTTTGAAAAGTTTATGTTTTGAACAGTTTATGTTTTAAAAACTTTACTTTTGAAAACATTGTTTTGAAAAGTTTCTGATTTGAAAACTTTGTGTTGAAATGTCACACTTTTAAAGAAGATGACAGCAAGTTAAAGAAAATGTCACAGAAATATCACAAGTTATAGAAAATTAAAAAGTTCACACTTTTGAAGAAAATGACCGAAAATGTCACAAATCTTGGAAGGAAAATAGGTGAAAATTATTTGGTCACAAGGAAGCAGTTCATAGGAGAAACATAGGTCAAAGTATTACGTTTTGACCAGTATAAAAAATATAGGTTACGTTAATACATACACTTTCACTAGGAAGCACCTAGGGCGAACTGATGTACCAAATACCATGCAAGAACTGTAGTGCTGAGTACATTTGGAAGACATGAAGACTACTTAAAACAAGACTGGAGGAACACAGAAAGGACGTAGACAACACGAAAAATGGCAAATACACAAGGAGCGGAAAAAAAGATTAATGTCTGCCATCAATAAATCCGCCCTTACAGACCATGCGACAACTGCAAACCACATCACAGACTGGGAGGGAGTGAAAATTGTAGACAAGGAACCCAACCGAAGAATAAGGCATATCAAGGAAGCCATCTGGATCAGGAAAACCAGAACACCCATCAACAGAGACGAGGGCAATTACGAACTGCCTCACGTGTACGGTGACGTCATTCAGAGTCATCGGTACTGATGAAGTCGACGTGATATGTTGACAAAAACAGACACACCTTAGATATGTAAAGTTCTCTGATTTTCAAAACGTAATTTTTTAAAAACATAAAGTTTTCAAAACAAACTTTTCTAAACAGAAAGTTTTGAAAACAAACTTTTTAAAACATAAACTATTCAAACAATTCACTTTTCCTAACATAAACTTTTTAAAACATTAACTTTTTAAAGCATGAACTTTTAAAAACAAAAACTTTCAAAACAATCTTTTCAAAACATAAAGCTTTGAAAACATAAACTTTTAAAAACAATATAATTATTAAAAAAATTCACTTTTCCTAACATAAAATAAAAAAACTTTTCAAAGCATAACATTATCAAAACATAAAGTTTTCAAGATATAAACATAGTTTAGCTGCGTAAAGTACATGGACATGAGGGTAGTTCACCCGTTCATGTTGCACACTTTCAAATCACAAACTTTCATATCACAAAGTTTCATATCAACTAGAAACTTTCAGAGTACAAACTTTCAAATCACAAACTTCTAACTCAAAAACTTTCATAACACAAATTTTCAAATCACAATCTTTCTTTCAAATCATAAACTTTGAACTCTCAAACTTTCAATTTACAAACTTTCATATTACAAAGTTTCATATCACAAACTTTCATATTTGAAACTTTCATAACACAAATTTTCAAATCACAATCTTTCTTTCAAATCACAAACTTTCATAGTACAAACTTTCAAATGATAGACTTTTAACTCACAAACTGTCATGTCACAAAGTTTCAAATAATAAACTTTCAACTCACAAACTTTCATGTTACAAAGTCCAAATCATGTAAGTTCAATTACGTGTCAAGAGAAGGAACTTTGTGGCGACCATTTTTTCGACGGCTCGATCCTGGATGGCCATGACAGTTCCGGTCAAAGTATTGCGTATGTTACGGGACAGTTCTTGGGGAAATATTACGGCACTACTTGGGTTAGATATAAGTCAAAGTATTGGATAATAGGTCGAGTTATTACGTTTCTTGTCACTAGAGGCGGTTCTTAGGAAAAGTACAGGTCAAGTTAATACATATACGGTCACTCGAAGGCAGTTCTTCAGAGAAATATAGGCCAAAATATTAGGTTTGTGACCGCTAAGGGCAGTTCTTGAGAAAAATATATGTCAAGTTAATAAGATGCAGTTCTTAGGAGAAACGTAGGTCAAAGTATTACGTTGTTTTTGATGTAATGAACATATTGATGTGAAGTAAAAAGGGATGTGACCCACAAATGAATGTTAATAATATTTTACTTTGACGTGGCCCAATTGATTGACCAACAGTTCACCTTTGATCTATTTACAGGGAGTAATGGCAGTTACAATTCATTAGTAAATGGGCTTACTAAACTTTCAGGGGATGAAAATTGTCAATGTATCGACTTCAATGTTATATGACTTGGTAATTCCATATTTTTGATGACCTAATTAATTTACCTACATTTCACATTTGACCTATTTACGTGGGCTAATGGGATAATTTAGCTGTTATTAAATAGGTAGTGGGCCTGTTTAACTGTTGATGGATGGAAATTGTCAATTTATCAGCTTCAATACTATGTGACCTTGTCATTTTTACATTACCTAATTAGTTTAACTATATTTCACACTTGACCTATTTACAGGGAGTTATAGCAAGATAATAAATTGATCCACCCATACGGGACTTGGGGCATCACAATAATTGTATGTTTTTACTACAGTTGTGAATATTTCATCATGTATTAATTGTCGAAATGTTCTAGCATGTTATTCAAAAGCATATGCTGTGATATTGTATAATTGCTACGCTACAAGTTTGTGGCACAGATTGTGTGATATAAAAGTTTACTTCGATGTGTACAAACTTTTCCTCAAACAATGCCAATGCTTATCAACATTTGTTGCAGGCAAGTGCAACGGTGTGTCAACGTTCCACGAGCACACTGTCTCAACAAGTTCATGATTTTATTTATCGTGTTAGATCAGTGTGTGGCAATAGTTTCCATGTACATGAGTGTATGGTTATCGTAGTCTCCAGCACATTAGTCAAAACCAGAATTGATCACTTTGATGTTGCTCATATTTGGATGACGAATCTATCTGAAGCTGCCACTGAAGCAAGGAAGAGTTGTCACCAGAAACCGTTTTCAGCAAAACATGCAATTATTTCATTGTAGAATTGCGGATGTCAACGGATTACGATGTGTCGAAGGGGTCTTCATATCATGATATGTCATGGAGTCTTTTTTATGATGTTGCAACAGTGCATGCAGTGTTATCCAAGCTCCATATGAATCACAAACTTGCTGAAGTCTGTAAACACAAGTTGCTGTTGAATACCTTTACCTGTAACACAAAATACATTTGAATAATTAAATACATACATTATATCAGATGGTCAACTTTTTCAGCTAACAAAAATACATTGTAAAACAGTAAATCTTACACGAACACAAACTGGATCTTCTAAAATCTAAGATGTAAAATAAAAACGTATAAAATATAATTAAGAAAACATGCTCAACAAATTAGGTCATACCGATAGTATATTGAAGTTGGCATAAATGGTCACTGCAAATTAAAATTCACAAACCATAAAAATAGTGGCGGATATTACATATTTTAAACTTATATATAAGTATAAAATATGCATAATCAGTTATTGAAGTATACGTATCTGAAGTTTATTTGGATTTTATAGCCCGCAGCATAGCTTGTCGGATAATATCTGACAGTGCTAGATCTCATGACGTCCTGACTGGCCTTGTCGACTAGTGTGCTGGAGACTCCGACAAATTGCTGGGGCTAGCGCGATTAGCGACCAATAGGAAGCCTGATTGCAGTCACGCGCACAAACGTCGCTGTAAACATGGCGGCCCCAAGGGCCAAGACCACGACGACAAATGGGATCATGCCTCAGTTAGAGTTCCGAATGTAGGGCACAGTAATTTTATATATGCGTAATTTAAAAAAAATCATATCATCTGACATAACCCCATTTGAACCAGGCACATTGGCAAGTTTGCTAGTAGAACATGTTGGCAGTGTAACTGTAGATTTTTTTATGATTTCAAAAGGCGGAAGGATTTTTTAAAATTTATTTCGCCACAAGGCGCGTGTGCGTAATAATTTATGCAGAAATTGGTAAGCACTGACGGTTATGGCACGTTCAGTCATTTGAAAATTTATAGAATATTTTATGTGCTTTTGACTAAACTCGACCAGCATGTCAATGTGATGATGACAACGACAGGTAAGAAGTTTCAGAATTTTTGATGGTCTCGTTTTCTTATAACGGTGCAAAACATTAACATGGTCATCAATGGGAAATGTAACAGTAGACTGACCCCAAATGGGATCATGCCTCAGTTAGACTTCCTGGTGTGTTACACACGAATGTAGGGCACAGTAATTTTATTAGGCAAGTTTGCTGGTAGAACATGTTGACAGTTGAACTGCGGATTTTTAGATGATTTCAATAGGTGGAAGGATTTCGTTTGTTTGCTTTTCTGCGTCTCCTTATCCTTCGTAGCATAATCAAGACGAACAAAGCTAGCTTCTGTCTTCTTCACCACGTGTTGTGTGAGCACCGCTAGGTTTGCTTAATTACAAATGCGACACTAGAGGCGTGCTAGTCGCGACAAAAAATCGTCTAGTGTGCTGCTGGCGTAATAGTAAGCACTGGAAGGCGACCAAACATAGGTATATTATATACAAATACACAACAATTATTTCGTTATTCAAAATAAAGTATTCATTATCAATGCATACCTTAGAAACACCACTACTCACAATAGGTATTACAATACAAATTATATAACCAGTAAAAAAAGGTATGCAGTAAAACGCCACAATTTCACCTAAAAAAACAGTAAAACGTAATTTCTGACATGACAATTAGTAAATACTGATGCACAAACTACAAAAAGTACATGATATATAACAAATGTTATAAGCAAAATGTGCCAGCAATTAATTGTTGAAATGTGGATTGCTCGGATTACAATTCTTCGAAAAGCTATTTTGAACGATGAAAAAAGTGACGCCATCTAGTCGGAAATCTGTTCTGAGTGGGGTCTGAGTATTAGGCCTTACTGTTTTTAATATATATATATATATATATATATATATATATATATATATATATATATATATATATATATATATATATATATATATATATATATATATATATATATATATATTATATATATATATATATATATAAATGATTTGGAAGATGACATATCTAGCAAAGTACTCAAATTTGCAGATGACACAAAAGTATTCAGAAAGGTTACTAATGATACAGATAAACAAAGTTTACAGGATGATCTAGATAAATTAGTTAAATGGTCAGAAAAATGGCAAATGTTATTACATTTTGGGAAGTATAAATGCATACACATAGGACATGGAAATATGAACGAAGAATATAAAATGGGGGATGCTGTACTAGGTAGAAGCACACAAGAAAAGGACTTAGGAGTAACATTTAGTGCTGACATGAAAGTTTCAGAGCAATGTGGGATTGCTGCTTCGAAAGGAAATCAAATTCTAGGGCTAATTACGAGGACTATCATGTATAACGAGAAACAGCTAATTGTACCCCTGTACAAAGCTATAGTTAGACCACATTTGGAATATTGTATACAATCATGGAGGCCATATCGTAAGAAGGACATAGACAAGCTAGAAAGAATACAACGAAGAGCAACTAAAATGATTCAAGAATTGAGAGACCTTAGTTACGAAAGTCGCTTATTACAATGTGGTTTGACAACACTAGAGACCAGGAGACTAAGAGGAGACCAAATAGAAGTGTTTAAAATAGTGAACGGTTATGAGGATGGTAACAGGAATATGTTCCTCAAACTTAAAGAAGGCAGTAGAACCAGAGGACACAAAGCAGCATTAGTTAAGGAACAGAGTAGGTTGGACATGAGAAAGAACTCTTTCTCACAGAGGGTGATAAATGAATGGAACAAACTGCCAAATGATTGTGTTAATGCTAGTAGTGTGAATATGTTTAAAAATAGAATTGACAGATATATGATAAGGGCGGGCTACACATAGATGATAAAATTGTTGGACTCTCCATAAGCCAATGGCTTCCTTGTCCACTTGCCATCTGGAACTTGTTGTTTGGGATGGCAATCTTGTTAATTTTTTTTAAATTACACCGTCCAGACCTGGTGCCACATTGATAGTTTGTTTGTACGCTATTTTTGTAATAGCTTCTTTTCTAAGTGTTTCTTTCTAGACCATTTTCCTTGTTTTTTAGGGGAATAAATTGTTCAATGATACTCTCAATTTCATATTTTAGAATGTTCCAACATTCAATTTCTGTCTTATTCCTCAGCATGTTATTCCAGTCTAGTTGTCCTAAGTATTTTTTTTTACTTTAAGATTTTACCTTTATATCAAAATGCATTTTATTGTGATCACTGTTACCCAATGGTTCATGTATTTTGACATTGTCCACAAATTCAAACTATATATATTACATTATCTTCCTTTGTTGTTTCTAGCACGTGTTGAGCAAGGAAGCTTTCCTGTTTTAAAATTAGAAACCGTTGGTCCTCACCCCCTGTACTCTCTAGAGATTTTCATTGTATGTGTCCGTGGTTGAAATCTCCCATCATAATACATTCCCCTTTACTCACTTCCTTTATAGCGTTTTGTATTTGTGTATTTTCCTCTTCGTTTATGTTTGGACTTCGGTAAACTAATCCAATAGTTACTGTTGAATTTCCTGTAACTATATTGCACCAAACAGTTTCATCGCAGTCTGCTTCCCTTTTTAATTTAAATTGTTTAATCTAAATAGATTCTTTAATATATAAAATAACTCCCCCTCCCCTTCTTCCTATTCGATCTCTCCTAAATATTATGTATCCTGCCAGTCCTAATTCCGCATCTGCTGTCTTTGTTGGCCTATGATTTGGCCATGGGCCAGATAGGGAAACCGTCCCCCCAGGGAATTTACGCCACAATGTTTTTTTAGGAAGCTTATGACATACACATGTGAAATTCAGTTGTTTTCCACATGAGAATTGCTGGAATCGTGTATTTTGTGGTGGTTTAATACTCTGAAACGTTCATGTCAGCACTAAATGTTACTCCTAAGTCCTTTTCCTGTGTGTTTCTACCTAATAAAGCATCCCCCATTTTATATTCCCCGTCTATATTTCCTTGTCGTATGTGTATACATTTATACTTCCCAAAATTTAATAACATTTGCCATTTTTATGACCATTTAACTAATTTTTCTAGATCATCCTATAAACTTTGTTTATCTTTTAAAATAGTAAACTTTCTGAATACTTTTGTGTCATCTGCAAATTTGAGTACTTTGCTAGATATATCGTCCTCCAAATCATTTATATATATTAAAAACAGTATAGGGCCTAATACTGATCCCTGTGGTACCCCACTCAAAACAGATTTCCAGTTTGAAATTTCACCATCTACTATTACTCTCTGTCTTCTGTGTGTAAGCCACTTTTCTATTCAGTTGATTATATCATTACCTATACCATGGGCTTTTAGTTTAAGTAAAAATTTATGATGTGGCACTTTATCGAAAGCTTTCTGAAAATCTAAGTAGACAACATCCACTGGTGACCCGTTATCTACCCACTTTGTAATTTCTTCCAAAAAACATAAGAGGTTGGTTAGACATGACCTTGTTTTTAGGAATCCATATTGAGATGTATTTATTAATTTATGTTTTACAAGGAATTCCACCATGTGGTCTCTAATTAATGTTTCGAGTAATTTACATACAACTGATGTTAAACTCACTGGTCTGTAATTTTCTGGCTTGTTCCTCGATCCCTTCGTAAATAGCGGCGTAAAGACGTGTTGGTCTCTTTATGTGCAAAGGTACTTCAATTGTAATTGAATTGTACACATTGTCGTACGAATAAATATAAAATTTTACTACTACTACTACTACACTACCTTAATTGCCTCTAGTTTACAATAATGCTGATATAGAAATTAAGACGATTACGTGTTGTTTTAGTCACTTGTAGCATACTCGTTTTTTATTAAACATTTGCATTACTATAGTTGTTTTAGTCAATATTGCAATAAATGGCACATAACACATGTTTAATGTTGTCTCAGGAGCGTTTCTTGCAGATTCCGTGTTGAGCATCTGAGATGATGTTGTTGAAGCTTAGGTGACTTGTGATTTCTGACCTCACGGATTGTTCCAACAGCTTGCAACATATACTCGCCAGGGAGATGGGACGGTAGTTTGCTACTTCACTCCTGTCTCCCTTTTGGAAGATCTGTTGGACCAGTGCGTGTTTCCATGATTACGAGACTTGGTCTGCTGTGAGAGATCTGTTGAACAAGAGGGTCAGGGTGGGTGCAATCTCTCTAGCTACACATTAGAGAAGGCGACATAGAATACCATATGGTCATGCAACTTTCTTCTGGTTCAGGTTTGCTAATAACGTGTACACTTCTTTTTCGCTGACAGTGATATCAGGCATGTCTGGATGGATGTTTTCATCAAGATTGGGCATATCGTCAAGGTTTTCCATGGTGAAGACATTGCAGAACTGGTCGTTGATGATGTCAGCCTTGGCCTTACTTCCACTATGGGTGAGTCCGCTCCTCCTCAGAGGGGATCTGCTGCATAACACTTCTTGCTTTTGATCAAATGCCACAGGTTTTTTGTCGTGTCTTCAGCTGCGATGTCTCTCACAAACTTCTGGTAAGCTTGTATGTTTACTTGCCTAGTTTCTGTCTTGATGATCTTGTATATTTCCCAGTCTTTGGTCTTATTCGTTGTTTTGGCCAGTCTCCATGTCCGATACTTCTGACGAGATTGCCTGTTCACGCTGTTGTTGATCTATGGTTGGTGGTGCTTTGTTGAACTGTTCTTTTTTGGTACATGCTTCTCTACCATGGTCGTTATATGCCGGTGTACAGATTGCCACATTTGTTCGACAGACTGATTTTTACAGTCTTTTCAAACTTGGCACATAACGGTGTCTTCACGAATGGCAGCAAATTTAGTCGGTTTTCGCCCAGATGCTAATTTCCCTTGCAAATGGTCTGCGCTTGGCAGCCTTGATGCGGCTGTTGATGAGCACGATGTCATGATCCCCTAGGCATATTATGGTGGAATTTCTTGTAACCAGGTTTGGCATGTTAGTCAGGAAGATGTCCAGGATTGCATCACTTCTAGTCAGCTGGTCGTTTATTTGATGGAGTCACTGATTTTGTTGAGGAAAGAGTTGTTGATCTTCTGTGGGTAGTTTTTTCCGACTACACATTGACCTTTTAACTTGATATCAGGGAGGTTTAGATCACCTCCTATAAAGACAATGCCATTAGTTTTGACAGAGTCCAGAGTCTTCTCAATCTCACACATCTGGTTTACGCTTGTCGCTGGAGGAGTCCTGTACAGTGATCCAATAATGAGACGTCCGATCTTCTTTTCTTTTTGGACTGCTTCTGATGCCGATGGCTGCTGGAGTCATTGCTATATATTGATGCAGTCAAGTTAAAATCAGTTGGGTTTACGGGGGTACCTCTATGCTATCTATAGTATAGATTCGTAATAAGCACAGCAGGATTTTTTTACTCAATCGATGATATTTCATCGACTGAGTTAATGATTTAGAATATCGATCCTGTAGTGTAGTGTAGTGTAGTGTAGTGTAGTGTAGTGTAGTGTGTAGTGTAGAGTAGTGTAGTGTAGTGTATTGTATTGTATTGTGTGTGTCACACCTTGGACTGGTTGCTAGGAGACAGTGTCCTTAAGAGACTGCAACCCTAGTAGACACTATATGTAGGCTGGCAGTAGCCTGATTAATGATGTGTCATGGAGGGGCACTGGACTCTGCCTTATAGGCTGTTGTACTGTAGTGAGTAGACAGTCGCCGAAATAAAGTAGCCATGCATGTGAACTAGTACAACTGTGTTTGGGAATATTGCCTTCATTGTTATTGTATAAAACAACGTTACTCCGTAGCAAGGGACTACGTGACATGGTGTCAGAACAGGCAATCAAAGTAAACCACATTTCAAACATGGCAAATAGTGCGGACATGACGTTAAAGCCGCCTGGAAATGTCACCCTTACCGGCGACCTCTTTGTGGGCTGGCAGAGATGGATGGAACGTTTTGACTGTTACATGATGGCAACTGAAAGAGACAAGAAGGCGGGAGGAATTCAGGTCGCATCATTGTTGACGCTGATGGGACCCGAAGCCATGGATGTTTACCGTTCGTTCGATTGGGGAAGTGAAGCAGAGAAACATGACATATCGCAGGTGAAAGAGAAGTTTGCCCGGTATTTCACACCACCGACCAGTGTGACGTACGAGCGGTACAAGTTTCTGCAGAGAAATCAGGAACTTGGTGAGACTTTCGATGCATTTCTAACGGATTTAAAGAACCTGATCTCTTCATGCAAATACCACGCTGATGAAAGAGACAACATACTGAGAGATCAAATCATGATGAACATTACATCAAACACGGTACGTGAGAAATTGCTGTCAAAAGCGGTAGACATTTGCCGCAGCAGTAAGATAACTGGCCAGCTTATGGCAGGCATGAGCCAGCATGAACAGTCACATGCAGTGAAAGGCACCAGCAGCCGTAGCCGTGATACTGGTAATGACTCTTGGCAGCGTTCCAAGAACCCGACTAGGAATGACCATGATTCTAAGGCCAAGGCATGTAAATTCTGTGTTACAGCACACGCGGCCAGAAACTGGTCCAGCATATGGCAGGAGTTGCAATAAATGTGGAATGCGCAACCACTTTGCACTATGTTGCAGTAACTTTGTCAAAGCAAAGCAGACACAGAAGAAGACGCCACAGTGCACACAGTTAAGCCAGATTCAAACAACCACGCAGATGGCAACATGTTTGTTTATACGGTGCTTAACTCAAGAAACAGAGAATGGCACGCTGTTCTCGACACCAATGGTCGAGGTTTGAAAGGCAATATTGACACGGTGTAAGGTTTGGTCAGCCTAAAATTGTAAGAACAGAGATAGTGGTCATTGCAGACATATTTAATCAATGATTTAACGCTAGCATAAAGAAAACCCAGGTTGATACAACTTATGTAAGGCAAGCTAGTTTCTGGCCAGTTTGCAGCTTTGCTTATTGTTTAGTATACACAGTAGGGAGGGGTAGAGTCGCCCCGACTGTAATAATAACTGGACTGTCAAACGGGAGAAATGTTTACCCGATTTAGAATGCAGGCCATAAGAAACTAGTTTAGTTGGCAACTGACCGTCCCCAAGGACACAAGAAGGTCTCCAGTCCTGGGGAGGTTCAGAAGGTGACCCGATACCTTGCATACGACGGTAATTTCCAGCATGTATGGGGATGACGGTTGTATATGGACATCGGCCAATAACGGCTTTCTCGATTTCCTAAACTGGTTAACCGCGCCTCCACTGAGGCGGGGTTCTTCTGAAAGCTCTGGTATAAATAGGTGCGCGCGATCTAAATTACCACGCACCTCGTTCAATTTGGACTCAAAATTATCGGCAAGGATGGGCCACGCCGGCCCATACCTACCTTACCATTAGAAAACTAAATTTATTGAAGACTTTTAAATGTTAAATGGGAGACACAAGAACAGTGGTAGAGAGACCAGTCTATGTTGTACGACCTACACTTCTGCGTTAATAAAATCTTGCGAACCTGGAAGATGCGTTCACGGCTTATTATACCGATCTGATCGTCTGCGGTAATATCAGTAAGCAGCTAGACGATCTGGCGAGCGACAAAGACAATTACTACACAACTGTGAGTATTCTCAACGAATGCACGCGCCCTTAAGAGAAGCGAGAATCTTACAACGGGAGCATCATGCAACGTGATGCCAAAGCAAGCGTATGATGTACAGGCATACGATTGTGCAAGACGTATGGGGGCATCGTCTTACTGTGTACTATCCCGTGGATTTTGGCATTGTTCGGAGAAATGCGCCAACTATCTTGGGCTTACAGAAGTATGTAGCACTGGGGTTAATTTCCAGAATTGACGGATTGACCAGCGCTGCTGGTAAATTATTACCGTGATGTATTCTGTGGACTGGGCTGTCTAAACGGGGAACACCACATCCAACTGAGGTGATACTAAACCGGTTGTTCACTCAGCACGACGTGTTCCATTTAGATTGCAAAGCCAGTTTAAAGCACAGCTGGAGAAATGGAAGGAAATCAGCTGATAACCAAGGTTACGGAACCGACGGAATGGGTAAATCCATTGGTAACAGTGATGAAGTCAAATCAGTCATTGAGGATATGTTTAGATCCAGGATCGCTCAATGCCGCTATAAAGCGAGAACACTTTGCTATACCGACAACTTGGGGGATATTTGCAAAGCTGCACAGATCAAAGTCAGTACACATGACGCAACATGCAAATCGCATTGGACGAAGAGAGCTCGTATCTGACCAGATTCGCCACACCTTTCGGAAGGTATCGATACCGCAGGCTTCCATATGGAATAAGTTCTGCGCCAGACGTCTTCCACAAGAGAATCGCTGATGTGTTTGGAGATATTGAAGATTGACATCTTGATTCTTGCACCGACAGAAGAGCAACATGATGATCGCTTACGCAGGGTTCTAGACCGATGTTTAGAGGTAGACATGAAGCTGAACAGAGCAAAATGCAATATCAAGTGCACTGAAGTCAAATATCTTGGTCACATCATATCGGCAGAAGGACTGCAACCTGTCCCAACGAAAGTGTACGCAATACAGAACATGCCAACACCAAAGTGTAAAGAGGACGTTATAGATGTATCCTGGGCATGGTTATGTACTTGGCAAAGTTTTGCCCGAATTTGTCACAAGAATCAACTGTTCTTTGTGACTTAACACGCAAAGATGTTGACTGGTTCTGGGACTCAAACCACGACAAATGTTTGTTGAAGATTTAACATCTGGTGACGTCATCAGCAGCTTTGGGACTGTATGATCCATCCAAGCCAGTGACGGTATCTGTTGACGCTCCACATAGAGGCTTGGGAGCAGTGACACTGCAGAATGTACGACCAGTTGAGTTCGTGTCACAGAGACACAACAAAGCTATGCACAAATTGAAAAGGAAATGCTAGCGGTGCAATACGGACTTACACGTTTTCATCAGTACGTGTACGGACAGGTGGTCACTGTTGAAACAGACCTCAAACCGTTGTTGGGCGTCAAACAGAAGCCAATTACAGACGTATCGTCAAAGCTGCAAAGAATGCGACTGCTCTAATTGTCAACCTTACGATTGCAACTTGATGTAGAAGCCAGGTAAAGACTTGGTTCTGGCTGACACACTAAGCAGAACGTACTTGCCAAATGTCACTGACCAAACCGACAAGTTGGACACAAAGCAGATTCACGGAGTATACATGTACACCATGGCATCCGATATGTCCAGAGAGCGCATCAAGACAGCCACATACAGCGATCGATGGCTAACCTTACAGAAGCAGACGATGATGAATGGATGGCCTCGGGATAAGAAGTCGTGTCCTGAAGCAGTGAAGATGCATTGGCTAGTCCGGAATGACCTCACAGAATACTAGGCGATCGTGTTCAAGGGTCAACAAGTCGTTGTGTGCAAGGCTGCAATCAGCGACATAAAATGATGGACACTTTGGCATTGTGAAGTACACCGAGAGAAGAAGGCAATGTACTGGCCAGGGTACATCAATTAAATCCGTGACACAGTCGAAGAGCGGCAAACTCAGCAATGCCGCTGCAGTCACATGGAATGTCAAGTGGTAGCAAGTGACTTGTTCGAGCTTGATGGACATTCGTATCTTTTAATGGTCGACTGTTAGAGCAAGTATCCAAATGTTGTCAAACTGGCTGATACGTGAAGCAGTATCGTGATCGGGCATCTAGAGAAAATGTTTTGTGATTTCGGAATTCCCCAGACATTACTTAGCGACAACGGGGCTCAATGCGGTAGTTCCGAACTCCGCGACTTTGCGTGCGAAGCGAATGCACATGCAACATACACCATCAAATTGCGGTACATTTAGTGTCCCAGAAAGTCATAGCAAATTTTCCTGATGATAATGATAAAATGGTGCATATTTTTGAAGTATAATATGGGGTAGTATCTCTATACATAAAATAAAGACAGAGAATAATTATTTCAGGTGGATTTATAAGTGGTTGCATCACAAATGTATGTCCCACTACATTAAAAGGCATTGTCCCGACTACCAATCAATTGTGTTTGTCATCACTTCTTTAAAAGTGGCCATGTTGGTTAGTGGGTGTGCTTCGCTGTTTAATACCGTTTTCTTCCGATGGAGTTAACAACGATTGTAGACATGATGCAGTTTCCAGGAACACAGCTCAAATAGAGAACTTTTACAACTACAAGTACTACAGTTTTAGTTTAAAGCGAAACAAAAGTCATGGTTTTCGGCCTATGCATCTATGTTTTAAGAGTTACTAAAGCATAACCATTATAACTACAATTAAGAGCTACAATTAAGAATATCACGCCAATGGTTTACTAGGAAAACCTTGTTGAACGCACAACATCTTGATTTCATGGTCCGCGCCATACTGTTAGATAACACTACGTCAGGAGTGCGGTATTCTGGCAATATTCGCTCGCCAAATAAACATATATTCGTATACACCTATTCCTATTCTTGCCAATAGGATATGGCCATGGTATTTACTTCCAAACTCAACTTATATAACTTGATTTGGCTTGGTAGCTAAGAAAATAGAGGCAATGAAGGATAAAAAATCACCTGGAGTGGATGGAATTCCTCCAAAACTACTAATGGAAACAGTAGGACAAATCAGTATACCACTTGCAAGAGTGTTCAACGTGTCATTAAAAGAGGGAGTTGTTCCTTTTGAATTGAAACAAGCAAACACCATACCATTATTTAAAAAGGGTTCGAGAAATAAGTAAGAGAATTACAGACCAGTGAGTTTAACGTCAGTGATTTGTAAATTATTAGAAAGGTTAATTAAAAAGACCATATGGTGGACTACCTTGTTAGGCATAGATTATTAAATTCATCTCAACATGGATTCCTAAAAGCGAGGTCATGCTTAACAAATATGTTATGTTTTTTGGAAGAAATCACTAAGTGGATAGACGAGGGATCACCAGTAATTATCTACTTTATCTACTTAGATTTTCAGAAAGCTTTTGATAAAGTGCCACATCAAGGATTACTACTTAATTTGAAAGCCCGTGGTATCGGGGATGGCATAGTTGACCTGATACAACAATGGCTGACTGACAGAAGACATCGTGTTGTAATAGATATAGATCAGTTTTGAGTGGGGTACCACAAGGATCAGTGTTAAGACCTTTAATTATTATTCTTAATACGTATCAATGACTTGGATGACAATATAACAAGTAACGTACTGAAATTTGCAGATGACACAAAAGTGTTTAGAAAGGTTAACACTGATGTTGATATATATAAATGGTTTGAAAAATGGCAGATGTTATTAAATTTTGGGAAATGTAAATGCCTACATACATGTTCTAGGTACTACTGTAAAAGAAAAGGTAATCAAATTCTTGGGTTGATTAGGTGAAACATAACATAGAAGGAAAAAAACAGGCTACACCCAGGCGAGACCGTGAGAATGAAGCAAACGGGAAATGGCAGTCGGCGATCGTCAGACGACATGATCAGACGCCGCAGTCTAATTGGCTGGAGACCCGTCATCTACCCACTTTGTAATTTCTTCCAAAAAACATAAGAGATTGGTTAGACATGACCTTGTTTTTAGGAATCCATGTTGAGATGCATTTATTAATGTATGTTTTACAAGGAATTCCACCATGTGATCTCTAATTAATGTTTCGAGTAATTTACATACAACTGATGTTAAACTCACTGGTCTAGCTGTAATTTTCTGGCTTCTTCCTCGATCCCTTCTTAAATAGCGGCGTAATGTTTGCGTCTTTCCATTCTGATGGAACTATTCCTTCTTCTAATGACAAGTTAAACAATTTTGCAAGTGGTGTACTAATTTGCTCAACAATTTCCTTAAGCAGTTTTGGTGGTATCCCATCAACTCCAGGTGATTTATTATCTTTCATCTTCTTAATTTTTTGGTGGACGATACATAGAGATATAGTAAACTTGGAGATTGTAGTGTCTAGTGATATAATATATAAGTTTTGTTTTTGTTTGCGAAGAATTGAGATGTTATGTAGTGTAGTGTGTATGTCACACCTTGGACTGGTTGCTAGGAGACAGTGTCCTTAAAGACTGCAACCTTAGTAGACAATATATAGGCTGGCAGTAGCCAAATTAATGATGTGTCATGGAGGGGCGCTGGACTCTGCCTTATAGGCTGTTGTACTGTAGTGAATAGAAAGTCGCCAAAATAAAGTAGCCGTGTGAACTAGTACAACTGTAATTGGAGTATTACCTTCATTGTTATTGGATAATACAACATTACTCCGTAGCAAGGGACTACGTGACAGATTCCTTGTGCAAAAATTTCTTAAGATCGATTGAAACAAGTATAGGGGACCTACTGAGCATTAGCTTGCTGGCCAGTGTTACTAATTATTAGGCGTGGATTACCTAAATGCGTTTTAACGGTATTGGCAATACTGGGTGGAACGGGTAAATATTTCGAATAACATCGGGCATTTTGTCGGTGGCCCTGTTGGTTAGTGGGTGTGTTTCGCTGATTAATACCTTTGTTTTTTTTCCGATGGAGTTAACAACGATTGTAGACATGATGCAGTTTCCAGGAACACAGCTCAAATAGAGAACTTGTAGTGTTGCGAACTAGGTTAGTACTTAACAGTGTAAGTGCTTCGTTTAATAACACATTTACTAATACTAGTACTACTACTACAGCAGGCAACAGGTAATACCGTACTTCAACTACAAGTACTACAGTTTTAGTTTAAAGCGAAACAAAAGTCTTTTTTTTCGGCCCATGCACCTATGTTGTAAGAGTTACTAAAAACATAGCAATATTTAACTACAATTAAGAATATCACGCCAATGGTTTACTAGGAAAACCTTGTTGAACGCACAACATCCTGATTTTATGGTCCGAGCCATAGGGACCATGCCTCAGTTAGACTTCTTGGTGTGTTACACACGAATGTAGAACACAGTAATTTTAGATATGCGTAATTTTCAAAAAATCATATCATCTGACATAACTGAATTTGAGCAGACACATTGCCAAGTTTGCTGGTAGAACATGTTGGCAATGTAAGTGTAACTAACCCCATCTTGGGCACCCCCCCATCTCTAGCTTACCCCCATCCCTAGCTAACCCTAACCCTGAAGTGGTTTACAGAAGATACAGCTATTCGCATAGACACAGGTTCATAGGAAAGGTGAACAGTTTGTTTGGAAAAAGCAGAGAGCAGTAACAATCATGAATAGCATAGTACAGACCAGATTCCAGAATGTAAATTTGGTCAAAATTAGGGGGCATGGCATTAGTTTATGAGAGAACACGTAGCTATTTTTCACCAGAATAGTCATTGGTGATATTTGTTATGTGGCCCAGTGCATTGGTGTAACAAATTGTGTAACAAAATTGGACAGAATAGTTGTATGTTGGTAGTGTCACAGCAACTGGAAGCATTGCATAGATCAGCATTTTCAAATGTGGTCGCATCTGGTCATGTGAAACCCCTTTATGGTGGCGTATCCAAATCAAACAGTATGCCATCCACCCTATCAAGTAGAAGCATGAAAGCAGTCACATAAACAAAACAAGTCTGACACATTGGAATTCGCTCAAACTCTTGTTAAATGTGACAAATTGTCACTTTTCTGACAAAGTTGTGCCATATTTGGTTAAAAATCAAGCAATTATATAAATATTAATTTGAAAATAAGTTGTTGGTATATTAAAGAGACAGTAAATAGTTTTCATTGGTTCGCAATGCTCTAGAAATCTAATGTACATGGTCTATGATTTATCAAGTGTAAAAATTTACCTATAATTAAATTATGTCACTGGTTTTCAGCTAATATTATGGGCAAGGTATTGTTTTGATTTGGCTGTGAAACAAATAATAATGACGTGACAAGTGGGAGTGTCCCATAATGGGTTTACATATACATTGTGCCGCAACTAGACATACAATTGGACACTTTCTCAAAAAAAAGCTGCCCTATTTGGGATCATGCCTTAGTTAGACTTCCTGGTGTGTTATACACGAATGTAGGGCACAGTAATTTAACAAAAATCATATCATCTGACATAACTGCATTTGAGCAGACACATTGGCAAGTTTGCTGGTAGAACATGTTAGCAGTGTAACTGTGGATTTTTGGATGATTTCAACAGGCGAAAAGATTTTTGGTAATTTTTTCGCCACAAGGTGCATGTACATAGTAATTTATGCAGAAATTGGTAAACATTGATGGGTATGGCACATTCAGGCATTTTAAAAGAGTTAGAGATATGTAATTTTGACTAAACTCGACCAGCATGTCAATGAGATGATGACAACAACAGGTGAGAAGTTTCAGAATTTTTTATAGTCTTGTTTTCTTATAATCTTGCAAAACGTTAACATGGTCACCAATGGGAAACGTAACAGTAGGCTGAACCCTATACTGTTAGATAACACTACGTCAGGAGTGCGGTATTCTGGCAATATTCGCTCGTCAAATGAAAATATATTTGTATACACCTTATCCTATTCTTGCCAGTAGAATATGGCCATGGTATTTACCTCCAAACTCAACTTATATAACCTGTTTTAGCCTGGTAGCTAAGAAAATAAAGGCAATGAAGTAGAACAGTAGAACAGTAGAACAAATCATACCACTTGCAAGAGTGTTCAATGTGTCATTAAAAGAAGGAGTTGTTCCTTTTGAATTGAAAGAAGCAAACATCATACCATTATTTAAAAAGTTTTCGAGAAATAAGTCAGATAATTACAGACCAGTGAGTTTAACATCAGTGATTTGTAAATTATCAGAAAGGTTAATTAAAGACATAAGGTGGACTTCCTTGTTAGGCATTATTAAATTATTAAATTCATCTCAACATGGATTCCTAAAAGCGAGGTCATGCTTAATAAATATGTTATGTTTTTGGAAGAAATCACTAAGTGGATAGACGAGGGATTATCAGTAGATATTATCTACTTAGATTTTCAGAAAGCTTTTGACAAAGTGCCACATCAAAGATTACTACTTAAATTAAAATGGTATTAGGGATGGCAGAATTGACTGGATAGAACAATGGCTGACTGACTGAAATTTGCAGATGACACAAAACTGTTTAGAAAGGTTAACACTGATGTTGATAAACAACATTAACAAAACGATCTAGACAAATTAGTTAAATGGTCTGAAAAATGGCAGATGTTATTAAATTTTTGGAAATGTAAATGCCTACATACAGGTTCTAGGTACTACTGTAAAAGGAAAGGTAATAAAATTCTTGGGTTGATTAGGAAAGAAGGAAGAAAGTTAATTATACCTCTGTATAAAGCAATAGTTAGACCTCATTTAGAATGCATACAGATGAGAGCAATTAACTTATTCCAGAACTGAGAGACATTAGTATGAAGAACGCCTGAAAGAATGTGGTTTAACAGACAAGGAGGTTAAGAGGAGATCAGATAAATAAAATATTTTTTATACTACTCATGCCACTAGCTACTGCCTGTATTTCTCTCTCTCTCCTTATTTGTCCCTACGTATACTAAAACAGATCCCTCCTTGCCCAAACCCATGATGTTTTCTACGCTCTCAGTTATCGCCTCTATTTTGGCCCCAGGAAAGCAAACCACCACTTCATCTCCAAGACTCTATCGGTCTTCTTAACTATTGAGTCCCTCACAAATACCGTCACTCTGTTCCTGACCTCCTCTATCACTACCTCAGAATAGCTCTTCCATTGCATCCCCTCCATCACATTCTGTCCTCCAGTCTTGTCACCTGGCAGGCTGTTATCAATCTCCCTCTCACCCATTAACATGTGCCCTCTCCCTCCCTCTCCTGGCTAACTTGTGCTCCCATTGCCTTCCCTCCTGACGCTTCCCTCCCGTCTCCCTCAATCCCATCGTCTTCACTCTTGTGTCCTTTGCTCCTGTCTTCCCCACTCCCATCTCCTTCGCTCCAGTTGTCTTCTCTCCTGTCATTTCTTTCCTTCCTGTCTCCTTACCAGGCTGGGGTTAATTAAAAAGGAATTGGAATTATTCAATTCCTTTCAATTCTGGAATTGGAATTGAAAGATTTTTAGCAAAAGGAATTGGAATTGGAAATGAAAGATTTTTAGCAAAAGGAATTGGGATTGAAAAGGAATTGATCCCCATTTTCTTTATCTGGCCAAAACCTCACCTTCCAGTCAGTCCATAAACAGCAGACATGTCTTAACAGCTCATATAAATAATGAAACAATAGCAGGCTTCAGCTAGGCCCAGTTAGTAGGGTTAACTTGCTGAGGCAAGAAACCATGATCACAAGACATACATGTGTGCACAATAGTAGCCTGCTGTTAATAATTGCAGTTAAGTAGCTGGATATGTGCTAGACTTCCAATGTAGATAAGGCAGTACAAATAAGATTGAGTTTTAGAAATATGGAAATCAGCCCTGGAAGTCTATTTTCTCACCTTAATGTGACAAATGATTTAAAAGACTTTGACAATTTGGTGTAAAGTGGAGTCTATGTATTTCCCTTTGAGCTAATGCTTGTGAGAGAGTATTAAATGCTTTCATTTGTGCTCAACAATGCAACTCATCCTTTCACTCCCATTTAGATAACTGCAATCCTGGAAGTCCATTTGCTCACCTTGTGCATTAACTGGGGTGTGATATGTATTCATCACAGAAGTTACTGACAGGCTTTGTGTGAATGTGCTCACTCTGAATGCTTCAAATTGATTGTACATAATAATTTAAATAGAAAAATGAGAAATTTAGGTTTTTGCCAGGAGGGTGTTTTTCCAGGTTTTTTTTTTTGAGTCTGTGGATTCATAGTCTGAATGCATTCATAATGTTCATGTAACTATTTTTTAAATGTGTTGGAAAAACTACCAATTGAATTATTTCGCAAAAAGAATTGAATTGGAATTGAAAGATTTCAGCAGGAATTGAAATTGGAAAAAAAGAAAAAGGAATCGGAATTGATTAAAAGGAATTAAAAAAAACAAATTGGAATTGATCAAAAAGAATTTACCCCAGCCCTGCTCCTTATGTCCCGCCTCCCTATGACCTGTCACCTTACCTCCTCTCAGCCTCCTCCCATTCTGAGGTGAGCTCTCCCTAGCATCTCTTTCATCATCTTCCCCTACTTTATTACCTACTGTCCCCCATTGGAACCACTGGCACAACCCACCTGTTCCCTTTTCACCATTGCCACAACAAGCAGCCTCGGCTGTTCCAACTCCATCTCTAGTTCCTTCATCTTCGCACATCCCCTACACTCAAAACTAAAACAATCCGCCTGAACCTCAGCCCAGGACTTCTCACACCCGGACTTGACGAAGTCCACCCACTTGCTGCAACTGCCACATATTAAATGCCTGGTGGCCTTTATTTGCCATTTGCACGGCACCATTACAGAATTTAGTCTTAATTTTATTGCTAAGTTAGCCTTGAATTAGGCTGATTTTGTGTTCAAAAGAACACGTTAGGCTGGGTTATTTAGGATTTAATTTAATATTGACAATAATATACTTGCTAACTATATTATATAGGCCACCCTTATCAGATATCTGTCAATTTTATTTTAAACATATTCACACTACAAAGATAAGGCCATTCGTTAACACAATCATTTGACAGTTTGTTTATCACCCTCTGAATATTTTCTCATATCCAACCTACACTTAGGTAATGCACTTTCTTTGTGCTCTCTGGTTCTACTGCCTTCTTTAAGTTTGAACAACATATTCCTATCAATATCTTCATAAACTTTTAATATTTAAAAGCTGGAATCTTTCTGGAATCTTTTAGTTGCTCTTCGTTGTATTCTTTCTAGCTTATATGTGTCCATCTTACGATTTCGCCTCCATGCTTATATATAGTATTCAAAAAATTAGGCCTAACTACAGGTGTATTGCATTGAATAGGGGTACATTTAGAATGTTCTCCTTATATGTGATAGTTCTCCTAATTAGCCTAGAATTGTATTACCTTTTGAAGCAGCAATCTCACATTGCTCTGACACTTTCATGTTAGTAGTAAATGTTATTCCCAAGTTCTTTTCTTTTGTGGTTCTGGCTAGTTTAGTTATCCCTCATTTTATATTCTTTGCCCATGTTTCCATGTATTTGTGTAAATGCATTTACACTTTCCTAAAATTTAATAACATTTGCAATTGTTCAGACCTTTTGATCAATTTGTATAGATCATCCTGTAAACTTTTTTATCTGCATCACTTTTAACCTTTCTGAATACTTTTGTGTTGTCTGCAAAATTCAGTACTTTGCTAGATATATCATATTCCAAATCATTTATATATATTAAAAATAGTATAGGTCCTAATACTGATCCCTATGGTATATCACTTAAAACACATTTCCAGTTTGAAATCTCACCATCTACTATTACTCTTTGTCTTCATCTGTAAGCCATGTTTCTATCCAGTTGGTTACACCATCACCTATACCATGGGTTTTTAGTTTAAGTAACAATCTTTGCTGTGGCACTTTATCGAGGTGAGATGATTTATTATTTTTCATTTTCTTAATTTTCTTTGCTATCTTTCAGGAGTTACAAATAACTGCCCTGAATGATGAAATTTAGTAACTGGAACTGGAGGTGAGCTGATATCTTCTGTGGTAAAAACTGAGCTGAAATATTCATTCAGTACCTCTGCCATTTCAAACCTGTCAGAAATGATGTTTCCACTGTTTTGTTTTCCAGTGGTCCGACCTTATCTCAAACTTTCTGTTTACTCCTTACGTAAGCATAGACGCTTTTACTGTAATTTTTTATATTGCCTGCCAATTTTTTTTCAAATGTTCTTTTGGATTTTCTAATTTCAGTTATAGTTAAGTTAAATTAAGACATGTTGTCTATGCAGAATTCGGGAATGATTAGGAGAAGGACAATTGGTATACCAGGTGCATGGAAAAGATATATAAAAAAAATTTTGAAAGTGATTTCAGCAGCCTGCAGAATAATTCAGCCATAAACTTTAACTTTTTATATATTTTATGAATTACAGCACCCAAAATCACAAAGTTGGAGAAGTCCTATGACCACCCTATGTTTACCTAAAATAGCTCTATGTTAGGTAAACAGCATATTAACATATCAGGATGCTAATGACGTTTTTTACCAAATCGACAAAAAAGTATCCAAAATAAAGTTATATAATAATAATAATTAGAGCACTTTTAGAGCGCCATGGATCCAGGTGACCCTGTTCAAAGGCGCTGACACAAACATAGTTAAAGACAGTCACGATTAAAAAATAAATAAATAGATAAATAAATAAAAACATAAAAAACAGCAAATCCAAGTTCATAGGACATAGCACTAAAAGTCGAATAAATTTGACAGTTAAGAATAATAAGCGCGTTTAAACAAGATAGTTTTTAAGAGTCTTTTAAAGGTGTGTAGAGAGTCACATTTCGCATCTCATGGGGAAGACTGTTCCACAGGCGAGGAGCAGCGATTCAGAAGGCACGATCACCATAATGGCGGAGATGTGCACTGCGTACAGTCAGAAGAGAGTCTGATGAGGATCGCAATGTTCTGCAGGGTTGGTAAAACTGGAGCAGGTCTGCAATGTAGCTCGGCGCAAGCAGATGAAGAGCATTGAACATCATCAGTAAGACCTTGTATTCAATACGGTACCGGACAGGAAGCCAATGGAGAGTCTCTAGGATGGATGTGATGTGGTCATAGCGACTGGCTCTGACCACAATGCGAGCTGCCACATTCTGGACTCTCTGCAGCTTGTCCAGTAACTGGTCAGGTACACCATAAAGGAGGCCATTTCCATAGTCCAGTCGCGATATGACAAGGGAGCGAACCAGGAGTTCAGTGGCATGTTGTGTCAAGCAATCTCTGATTGATTTATGTGGCTGAACACCATCCTGAAATTTTATTTTTAATATGTTGTTTACCTAATAAAGGACTATGCATGGTGCAAAAAATGGTGGTCATGGGACTTGTCCCACATTCTCATTTTGGTGCTGAAAGTCATAACATATATTACAAGTTTTTTTAATGAATTATTACAAAATATATAGTAAGTAGATACCTATTAAACTAAAAACGTATTGCTTGTATCCCTGACAGTACAAGGCAGGCCAGGCAGCAATTTGGACATTGTACTGTAACACAATGTTCAATGAAATACAGGCTGCTGAAATCACTTTCAGATTTCTATTTATTACTGTGTATGTATAAAACCATGCTGTCACTGCTGTGCATGTATAACACCATCAGCAGATATGGGGTGCAACTGTCTGATGACAGTTTTATACATGAATATTGTTATTACCAGGTACTTTAATATTTTTATATAGATATACATCTCTGCTGTACCAGATAATGTTCTCTCTTCAGATGCTTGTCAAGACCATCTATGGATTTCTGGTGGGAATCATTTGAGATGAAGCATCAAGTCTGTTTCTGCATAAGTATATAAGTCCTGGCAAAATATCAGTGAAGATGACGTCAAACACACTACCGAGTGTTGGATTGCGAAAGATGTTTGGTGTGAACAGACATATGGGCAACAGCACTTTCTACCAGGATAGCAAGTCACACAAAATTAAATGTTTAAAAAAGGGCTGGCTGAAAAAGCCTGGTTTGATGAGGTCATGGCAGCAGCGATGGTACATTGTCAAAGGAGACCATATGTGTTACTTCACTTCTGAAGATGAGACGAAGTCACCAGTTGGGAGAATATTCCTACCGGGCAACGATGTTGTTGAACTCCCACACAACAACAGTGATCCAGACAAGTACCTTTTTCAAATTGTGCCAGGTGATTTAAATTACTTTTAGGGGTGTAGTATTATTTTATTAAAATAATTAAAGTTGTGGAAATTTCTCTCGAACTAGGGATGAATTTTAGGTAATTTTTCCTAATATATGTTGTTATTTGTTAAAAAGTTATTAAAATGTGCTTTAAAAACCTCATATTACATCATATGCTTTTATGTATGCACCTAAGTAGAAATAGTTGTTGTTTGTAGCACTATATGCCAGTGACGTTGTGTGTGTATTCCAATAGAGTTGCACTTTGCATATTTATTTGTAGGTGGTGACAAGACCCGGAAAGACAATGGACATGAAGCATATCTTTTAGCAGCAGCAAATGAAAATGAACGCAGAGAGTGGGTTAGAATCATCCGTAAAGTCATATATGCTGAGAAAGGTGGAGGTACGACACTTTACTATGTGTAATCTTATCTTATATTACTTATGTCGTCCACTTAATGTGGTGCATGTGATGTGATGATTTCCTTTCCAGTGGTTTCGGTTCTTCATTGCAGTTAATAAATTTGTCCTGTCAAGTTTCGGCTACTTCGTCATCGCACCATCACATGACCTGCCAGGCGAAGACGCTGTAGTCTCATGATGGTGGTGATCCATAGGAGGGAGCAGTACAGTTCTTGGTTGTTTGTGTGATTGCATACATAGATACACATATTTATATGCACTTTATGTCAATATGTGTACTGTATAGTTACCAGTTGCACAATGCATGAATGCAAAGACATGGATGCATGTCTACTAGTTTCTTAGAAGGGGTGCAAGTGGTTGGGGGCAGGGAGAAATGAACTGCATGCATACCAAGATGTGCAAGGGACACTCATGCAACCACAGCACATGCAACACTGAATCAGCCTGTCACTGATGCATCTGTACGGTTTGTGTTGAATGGTCACCTTGGTTATTACATCTGTTAGATATGGTGCCTGTTACGTTTTCTTTCCGAGTTTTATCTTGGAGACCCACAACAGTGATACCGATATGGTATATCTACAGGGAGTAGTTTAAATACAGGAAGTGGCAGCAGCAACTTTTTAGTGTATGCAATTTGTGGTATGTAGAACTTATATTGTAAAATTGTCTGAGAGGTGTACAGGGAGACCTGAAAGTGGAGGGAACGAATCTTGGGCAAAGATTTCAATTCCAAATGTGGCAGAGGTGTTTGTAGGATCATCATCTTTCATCCATTATGGAATGGAAACAGCAACGTGATCTCTCCACACTTTTCTGTCTAGCATCAGGGTTCAGCCTACTGTTACGTTTCCCATTGGTGACCATGTTAACATTTTGCATGATTATAAGAAAACGGGACCATAAAAAATTCTGAAACTTCTCACCTGCCGTTGTCATCATCTCATTGACATGTTGATCAAGTTTAGTCAAAGTATCATACTTCTAACTCATTTAAAATACCTGAACGTGCCATACCCGTAAATTTTTACCAATTTCTGCATGAATTACTATGCACACGTGACTTGTGGCGAAAAAATTAACAAAAATCCTTATGCCTGTTGAAATCCACAGTTACATTGCCAACATGTTCTACCAGACATGCTGATCAAGTTTAGTGAAAGTCTCGTACTTCTAACTCATTTAAAATGCCTGAACATGTCATACCCGTCAATTTTTTTAGCAATTTCTGCATTAATTACTATGCACACGTGCCTTGTGGCAAAAAAATTGCCAAAAATCCTTCCACCTATTGAAATTATCTAAAAAATCCACATATTCTACCAGCAAACTTGCCAATGTGCCTGGCTCAAGTGCAGTTATATCAGATGATATGATTCTATGAAAATTACACATATCTAAAATTAATGTGCCCTACATTCGTCTGTAACACACCAGGAAGTGTAACTGAGGCATGATCCCATCAGTGAGGTGACCTCAGCTGGCTTAAGGCTTACATCTATGGGGAGTAGATCAGGGTACGACAGGGCTTTACTGCCTTGCCCAGCGTTACCACTAGAGGGTTTCAAAAACACGAACTTGGAAACTGGTTGGTCGACTGCTCTCTTGAAATGACCAGCAAATTGCAGTTGTCTCCTTAACACTGTGGTGGTGTACTGATAGAATGGTTTGTAGGATAACATATACAATCCCATTAGTAGAACAGACATGTTCAACCACCGTTTGATGTCTAAGGATAAAATTTTAGTGAATGCTGACATTTATACCCTTGGCACTCTTTGCTGAATCAGATGACAGATTCCAGTCATGTTTTGTTTCATTTCTGGACAGTGGACAACTTTACTGCATATCATTTTGGCAGATTTTTTTTTGACAATTATCATAGAAGCTACTGAAGGAAGAGTTTGGCACTGTTCTAATCAGTAGAACCACAAATAGTGTATGCAAGAGAAAACAGAAGTGTAGTATGGATCTCACCTAGATCACAGATAACAACTTACCATGAGGTATGACACCATCTAGTGCATGCGGACACCGAGAAGTAGGAGAAGAGTTGGCAAGATGTCAGATAGACTGGACTGGTTTATTATAGCCACTGTTACATTAATATTATAGCCACTGTTACATTAATATTATAGCCACTGTTACATTAATATGTTGATTGAATTACGAATTGTGATTATATGCATCTCTTTATATGTGTTTATTTGAATTTGTACTCACAATTCCCTTGGTAACAGTCTCATTGTTCAGGCATTTTCAGATTTGTTCAGGTTTGTCTACTCTTGAGTGCTGAATAAGCATCCCTACACGCATATTTATTTGATGAAAAATGCCACCCTATACGCACCTTATTTGGCACTATACTATTATTAAATTTAAACATCTGATAATCGTGGCAAATTATGCAGGGTATAATTTTTAGGAGAGCAATCGCTCTCACTCCCTATTGCTAGCGCTAATCAATCATCAACGGAGCGGTTTACTGTTTGCGCTAAAATCACTTGCTCCCAACTGGAGCTGCATCTCCCTCTGATGGCTAAGTTATCCTTTCGAACGATAGTTGTGAGTTTAGCGGGATCCCGTGCTTCCAAGGATCCTGGATTTTGATCCCAAAGTGTTAGACCGTTTTATTTCCATGATTAGATAAATCGGTCAGAATCCTTAGTTCTTGGAAGCTCGACATGGTATATTATTAGTTAAGACGCCATTATCACCGTGTAAACCGACCATAAATGGCCACCATGCGCAGCTCCTCAAACCTGGCGGCGGTTTTCCCTGAAACGGGCTTGCGTATTCAATTCGATAAAACTTTAATGTCCATTTAAAAACGGAAAATTTTCCTGTTTTTCACAGATATAAAATGCGGTGACGCGAATACGCACACAATTTATGCATATTCGGAAGAAGAAAAAAACAAATACACGGTGATCCGCGAGTTTTCTAGGCCTAGGGACGTTAAGTAAAAAAATTGCTTCGGTGCTAAAAAGACAAATATACTAGTAACTTGTTCGCACTGTACTATTATTTATTTTGAACAATTTGCCCCCCTATTCTGCTATTCGGCACTGTACTATTATTAAATTTGACAGATTTGCCACCCTATAGGCTATACTGTTATTTGCCCTGTACATTTATTTGGCACTTGAGAGTAATCTGTAAGGGCATCTTTTGTTTGCGCCACATTTTGTTTGTTCAGTGTGTATTTATTTATACAATGTTTATTATTACATCATGTAGTTAATTTTATGAGCTAATTCTGAGTTGACAAGATGCCCTTTGCAGCAATATTTGGCCAATCCCTGTGGGAGACAATGCAGTATGAAGACAAAAGGAGCCACCGCAGTGTGCCACAGATTGTTGAACAGTGTGCACAGTTCATCATGCAGTATGGCGAGCAAGTTGAAGGTATTTTCAGGTAAGTGCATATGCACACAACAAGTTACCAGTATACCTTTATATCATAATTAATGTTATCCAAACAAAATGTAATAAAAAACTAATATATATATATACAGTAGTCCCCCTTTTATAAGGCCAACCTGGCATTTAATATGCAGCAGTTGTAGCAACTGGGTGGACTTCGTCAAGTCCGGGTGTGAGAAGTCCTGGGCTGAGGTTCAGGCGGATAGTTTTAGTTTTGAGTGTAGGGGATGTACGAGGATGAAGGAACTTGAGGTGGAGTTAGAACCGCTGAGGCTGCTCGTTGTGGCAATGGTGGGCAGGAAGCCGGTGGGTTGTGCCAGTGGTTCTGGTGGGGGACAGTAGATGATAAAGTGGGGGAAGACGACAAAGAGAGATGCTAGGGAGAGCTCACCTCAGCCTGGGAGGAGGCTGAGAGGAGGTAAGGTGACAGGTTGTAGGGAGACAGGATGTAAGAAGATGGGATGTAGGGAGATAGGACGAAAGGAGACAAGAAGGAAAGAAATGGGAGGGAAGACAAATGGACCGAAGGAAAGGGGAGTGGGGGAGACAGTAGCGAAGGAGTCGGGGGGGGGAGGAGATGATAGTTAAGGCGATGGGAGTGAGGGAGACGGGGGGAAGGCGACGGGAGCGCAAGTTAGCCAGGAGACGGGAGGGAAAGGTGACAGGTTGATGAGTGAGAGAGAGCCTGATAACAGTCTGCCACCAAGTGACAAGGCTGCAGGACAGAATGTGATGGACGGGATCCATCGGAAGAGCTATTCCGAGGCAGTGATAGAGGGAGTGAGTAAGATAGTGAGGGTGTTTGTGGTAGCTTGCTTGCCTGGGGCCAAAATAGAGGCGATAACTGAGAGGGTAGAAAATATCATGGGTTCAGGCAAGGGTGGATCTGTTTTAGTACACGGACAAATAACGTAGAGAGGGAGGGTACAACTGCCATAGTTAGGAAGTACAGGAATTTGGTCAGAACACCAAAGCAGATGCGGGTTGAGCAGGTAATACTGTCAGGGATTTTACCAGTAATAGGAAATAGAGGTCAGATATAGAAATTGCCAGGGGATGGCAATTAACATGCTAGTCGAGAAGCTATGTAGGGAAGAGGAAGTTGGTTTTGCGGATTTGTGGGGAAGGTTTGTTGGAAGGGCTGATATGTACATGAAGGATGGGCTTCATCTAAGTGGAAAGGGGGCAGCAGTATTTGCGGATGGACTCACAGCAGCAGTAGACAGTGGCATGGGTAGCATATCAAATATTTTTGGTAGTAAACACTATTTAAACTAGAAGCACAGGGGGGTTACTTAGAGTTGCCTCAAGCAGGACAAGAGGCCACTAGTACAGATAAACCAATAACAGAATGTCCGAAAAACATGTCTGAAGCAGGTTATAGATGCGTGTGTTTAAATGCTAGGAGTATAGTAGATAAGAAAAACGAATTCAACATTATGGTAGAAGATATTGACCCTCACATAATTGGTATTACCGAATCATGGGCCAGGACAGAGATAACAGATGCTGAATTAGGACTGACAGGATACATAATGTTTAGGAGAGATAGAATAGGAAGAAGGGGAGGGGGAGTTATTTTATATGTTAAAGAATCTATTCAGGCTTATGAAATAAATTAGAAAGGGAAGCAGATTAGTCGACAGTGTAAAAATACATGAACCATTGGGTAAAAGTGACCACAGTCAAATACATTTTGACATCAATGTAAAATCAGAAAATAAAAAACGTATAGGAGAAACTTCCACAAAGGTAACTATAAAGATATGAGAACATACTTAGTAAAGCTAGATTGGAATAACATGCTGATGAATAAGACCGCAATTGAATGTTAGAATATTCTAAAATATGAAATTGAGAGTATCATCACTACATTTGTTCCCTTGAAAAAACAAGGAAAACGGTCTAGAGAGAAACACTTGTCAAAACAAGCTATTACAAAATATAGAAAATAGTGTTTAAGCAAACTATGTGGAGGGTTTATAGGCGTACCAGAAGGGATGAAGACTGATGCAAATTACAAAGAGGCACTTAACATAGCTACAACTGAAATTAGAAAATGTAAAAGAACCTTAGAAAAAAAATTGGCAGATAATATAAAAAATGACAGCAAGAGTTTCTATGTAAGGAGTAAACAGAAAGTTCAAGAAAAGGTCGGACCACTGGAAAACAACAGGGGAAACATAATTTCAGACGGGTTTCAATTGGCAGAGGCCCTGAATGAGTATTTCAGCTCAGTTTTTACCACAGAAGATATCAGCTCACTTCCAGTTCCATTTACTAAATTTGAGGGCAATAAATCAGAACATTTAGGGCAGTTATTTTTAACTCCTGAAATGATAGCGAAGAAAATTTAGAAGATGAAAGATCATAAATCACCTGGAGTTGATGGGATACCACCAAAACTGCTTAAGGAAATTGTTGAGCAAACTTGCAAAATTGTTTCACTTGTCACTAAAAGAAGGAATAGTTCCTTCAGAATGGAAAGAAGCAAACATTACACCGCTATTTAAGAAGGGATCGAGGAACAAGCCAGTGAGTTTAACATCAGTTGTATGTAAATTACTCGAAACATTGATTAGAGACCACACGGTGGAATTCCTTGTAAAACATAAATTAATAAACACATCTCAACATGAGTTCCTAAAAGCAAGGTCAAGCTCAAGGGTCACCAGTGGATGTTGTCTACTTAGATTTTCAGAAAGCTTTCGATAAAGTGCCACATCAAAGATTGTTACTTAAAATGAAAGCCCATGGTATAGGTAATGATGTAATCAACTGGATAGAAAAGTGGCTTACACACAGAAGACAGAGAGTAATAGTAGATGGTGAGATTTCAAACTGGAAATCGGTTTTGAGTGGGGTACCACAGGGATCAGTATTAGGCCCTATACTGTTTTTAATATATATATAAATGATTTGGAAGATGATATATCTAGCAAAGTACTCAAATTTGCAGATGACACAAAAGTATTCAGAAAGGTTACTAATGATACAGATAAACCGAGTTTACAGGATGATCTAGATGAATTAGTTAAATGGTCAGAAAAATGGCAAATGTTATTAAATTTTCGGAAATGTAAATGTAAACGAAGAATATAAAATGGGGGATGCTGTACTAGGTAAAACCACACAACAAAAGGACTTAGGAGTAACATTTAGTGCTGATATGAAAGTTTCAGAGCAATGTGGGATTGCTTCTTCGAAAGGAAATCAAATTGTAGGGCTAATTAGGAGAACTATCATGTACAAGGAGAAACAGCTAATGGAACCCGTGTACAAAGCAATAGTTAGACCACATTTGGAATACTGTATCGTAAAAAGGACATAGATAAGGTCACCAGTGGATGTTGTCTACTTAGATTTTCAGAAAGCTTTCGATGATGTGCCACATCAAAGATTGTTACTTAAAATGAAAGCCCATGGTATAGGTAATGATGTAATCAACTGGATAGAAAAGTGGCTTACACACAGAAGACAGAGAGTAATAGTAGATGGTGAGATTTCAAACTGGAAATCGATTTTGAGTGGGGTACCACAGGGATCAGTATTAGGCCCTATACTGTTTTTAATATATATATAAATGATTTGGAAGATGATATATCTAGCAAAGTACTCAAATTTGCAGATGACACAAAAGTATTCAGAAAGGTTACTAATAATAGAGATAAACCAAGTTTACAGGATGATCTAGATGAATTAGTTAAATGGTCAGAAAAATGGCAAATGTTATTAAATTTTGGGAAATGTAAATATAAACGAAGAATATAAAATGGGGGATGCTGTACTAGGTAAAACCACACAACAAAAGGACTTAGGAGTAACATTTAGTGCTGATATGAAAGTTTCAGAGCAATGTGGGATTGCTTCTTCGAAAGGAAATCAAATTGTAGGGCTAATTAGGAGAACTATCATGTACAAGGAGAAACAGCTAATGGAACCCGTGTACAAAGCAATAGTTAGACCACATTTGGAATATTGTATCGTAAAAAGGACATAGATAAGGTCACCAGTGGATGTTGTCTACTTAGATTTTCAGAAAGCTTTCGATAAAGTGCCACATCAAAGATTGTTACTTAAAATGAAAGCCCATGGTATAGGTAATGATGTAATCAACTGGATAGAAAAGTGGCTTACACACAGAAGACAGAGAGTAATAGTAGATGGTGAGATTTCAAACTGGAAATCGGTTTTGAGTGGGGTACCACAGGGATCAGTATTAGGCCCTATACTGTTTTTAATATATATATAAATGATTTGGAAGATGATATATCTAGCAAAGTATTCAAATTTGCAGATGACACAAAAGTATTCAGAAAGGTTACTAATGATACAGATAAACCAGGTTTACAGGATGATCTAGATGAATTAGTTAAATGGTCAGAAAAATGGCAAATGTTATTCAATTTTAGGAAATGTAAATGTAAACGAAGAATATAAAATGGGGGATGCTGTACTAGGTAAAACCACACAACAAAAGGACTTAGGAGTAACATTTAGTGCTGATATGAAAGTTTCAGAGCAATGTGGGATTGCTTCTTCGAAAGGAAATCAAATTGTAGGGCTAATTAGGAGAACTATCATGTACAAGGAGAAACAGCTAATGGAACCCATGTACAAAGCAATAGTTAGACCACATTTGGAATATTGTATCGTAAAAAGGACATAGATAAGGTCATCAGTGGATGTTGTCTACTTAGATTTTCAGAAAGCTTTCGATAAAGTGCCACATCAAAGATTGTTACTTAAAATGAAAGCCCATGGTATAGGTAATGATGTAATCAACTGGATAGAAAAGTGGCTTACACACAGAAGACAGAGAGTAATAGTAGATGGTGAGATTTCAAACTGGAAATCGGTTTTGAGTGGGGTACCACAGGGATCAGTATTAGGCCCTATACTGTTTTTAATATATATATAAATGATTTGGAAGATGATATATCTAGCAAAGTACTCAAATTTGCAGATGACACAAAAGTATTCAGAAAGGTTACTAATGATACAGATAAACCAGGTTTACAGGATGATCTAGATGAATTAGTTAAATGGTCAGAAAAATGGCAAATGTTATTCAATTTTAGGAAATGTAAATGTAAACGAAGAATATAAAATGGGGGATGCTGTACTAGGTAAAACCACACAACAAAAGGACTTAGGAGTAACATTTAGTGCTGATATGAAAGTTTCAGAGCAATGTGGGATTGCTTCTTCGAAAGGAAATCAAATTGTAGGGCTAATTAGGAGAACTATCATGTACAAGGAGAAACAGCTAATGGAACCCGTGTACAAAGCAATAGTTAGACCACATTTGGAATATTGTATCGTAAAAAGGACATAGATAAGGTCACCAGTGGATGTTGTCTACTTAGATTTTCAGAAAGCTTTCGATAAAGTGCCACATCAAAGATTGTTACTTAAAATGAAAGCCCATGGTATAGGTAATGATGTAATCAACTGGATAGAAAAGTGGCTTACACACAGAAGACAGAGAGTAATAGTAGATGGTGAGATTTCAAACTGGAAATCGGTTTTGAGTGGGGTACCACAGGGATCAGTATTAGGCCCTATACTGTTTTTAATATATATATATAAATTATTTGGAAGATGACATATCTAGCAAAGTACTCAAATTTGCAGATGACACAAAAGTATTCAGAAAGGTTACTAGTGATACAGATAAACCAAGTTTACAGGATGATCTAGATGAATTAGTTAAATGGTCAGAAAAATGGCAAATGTTATTCAATTTTGGGAAATGTAAATGTAAACGAAGAATATAAAATGGGGGATGCTGTACTAGGTAAAACCACACAACAAAAGGTCTTAGGAGTAACATTTAGTGCTGATATGAAAGTTTCAGAGCAATGTGGGATTGCTTCTTCGAAAGGAAATCAAATTGTAGGGCTAATTAGGAGAACTATCAAGATAAACCAGGTTTACAGGATGATCTAGATGAATTAGTTAAATGGTCAGAAAAATGGCAAATGTTATTCAATTTTAGGAAATGTAAATGTAAATGAAGAATATAAAATGGGGGATGCTGTACTAGGTAAAACCACACAACAAAAGGACTTAGGAGTAACATTTAGTGCTGATATGAAAGTTTCAGAGCAATGTGGGATTGCTTCTTCGAAAGGAAATCAAATTGTAGGGCTAATTAGGAGAACTATCATGTACAAGGAGAAACAGCTAATTGTACCCATGTACAAAGCAATAGTTAGACCACATTTGGAATATTGTATCGTAAAAAGGACATAGATAAGCTAGAAAGAATACAACGAAAAGCAACTAAAATGATTCCAGAATTGAGAGACCTTAGTTACGAAAGTCGCTTATTACAATGTGGTTTGACAACACTAGAGACCAGGAGACTAAGAGGAGACCAAATAGAAGTGTTTAAAATAGTGAACGATATGAGGATGTTGATAGGAATATGTTCTTCAAACTTAAAGAAGGCAGTAGAACCAGAGGACACAAAGCAGCATTAGTTAAGGAGCAGTGTAGGTTGGACATGAGAAAGTACTCTTTCTCACAGAGGGTGATAAATGAATGGAACAAACTGCTAAATAATTGTGTTAATGCTAGTAGTGTGAATATGTTTAAAAATAGAATTGACAGATATTTGATAAGGGCGGGCTACACATAGATTAGAAAATTGTTGGACTCTCGATAAGCCAATGGCTTCCTTGTCCACTTGCCATCTGGAACTTGTTGTTTGGGATGGCAATCTTGTTAAATCTTGTTAAAAACCCATCAGCAAATCTAAAGTGGCCTTATAAGGTGTGTGGCCTCTGGTGAGGGGGAACCATCGATGAATGTAGCGTGTGAAAAGAAAACATATGGACAGTGAACATCATTTATTTGTGAACAACAAAAGCATCGAGGTCTGGCGTCGGCTATCAGTCGCCTTATGGCAGTCCTGCTGGATTAGCTCTCTGGCCTGTGACAACAGCGCGATTAGAGCAGGGTTGTTTGTGGCCACTGCATAGTCCAGCAACTCTGTGCTGTGTGACCATGCAGTAGCCCACGGAATCACCGGGCTGTCCTCGCCCTCATCCTCCTCGCATTTGCTAACAGCATCATCCCGACCGCCGCCACCCTTGATAGCTCTGGCACTGGCGACAAGCTCACTCTCCCAGTCTTCACTGATGGTTGTCTGCATAGCGACTTTGTTGTCACTGGCGACATAGTCCTTGAAGGTGATGCCATGTGGTAGAAGAGGAAGCAGATCCGCATCGTCCCACTCGTCATCGTCGGTGGTCGCTGCGTCAAGAAGAGCCTCAGAAAACCCCTGATCGTTTCTGGCTTGACGCTGTCCCAGACGGATGTCAGCCACAGGATAGCATCCAGCACGGTGTCTTTCTTCGCAATGTCGGATGCCATGCTCGCTGCGTCCATCAGGAAGATGATGTGTCACAGAAGCTTCTTTCGGTACACCATCTTCAGGTTCTGGATGATGCCAGCATCCATTGGTTGCAATTTCGAGGTCTTGTAAAACGACTTTGACATTCTTTAATTCCATTTGGGGATGGGTGCCGCAGTTATTGAGGAAGAGCAGAATGTGTCGATTTTGCCGGCGCATCCGATTGTCAACCCTGCATATCCACGCAGCGAACAGCTCTCCTGTCATCCAGGCCTTATTGTTCGACTCATAGGTTGCGTGCAGTGATGTCATGTGGCAGCTTTTGAAGCACCTTGGGTTGGCTGATCTGCCTATCACCAGAGGCAACAGTTTCTCGCTGGTAGCACTTGCACACATGAGAACTGTCAGGCGGTCCTTTGACAGCTTGCCGCCCTTGCACTCGTCGCCTTTGATGACAAACGACCTCACAGGCAACGGGCTAAAAAAAGGCCAATCTCATCGGTGTTGAAGATGTCCTTCAGTACATACCCCTCGCACTTATCTTTCAGCCTCCTCGCACATTCCTGCACCACCTCTTCCTTCACATCCGCCAACTCACCGCTCAGAACAGAGGCCTTTATGCTGTGGCGGATCTGAAACCTGTAGAGCCACGTTACTGGCAGTGAATCTTTGTGGCCCATCTCCACAGCGAACATTGCCGCCTTTTTTTGTAAGAAGCGACCCGTCAGCGGAATGTTCTTTGCCCGTGCAGTGGAGCACCATTCATACACCTTGGCGTTTAGGTCTGTGTACGTGCAATTTCTAACGGCCACCAATTTCCGTCGTCCGTTGACGCCACCGTCCCACTCTTCGATGACTTTCTCCTTTCCCGCGATGATGTTTATCTGCGTTTTCCCCACGTTAAACTCCGCCGCCAACTTTCGCGAACTATTGCCCTTCTTGTGCAATCTAATTACTTTGACTTTGTCGACGAGAGACAAAACAACTCGCTTTCTAGTCGCCATCTTTGAAACACATGTGATTGCGGTCACATGCATACGCCCCTGTTTCATGGCAAACTTGTTGCTCCCTTACAAGTACACATGTACTTTGTCAACATTCAAGATTTCTAACAATGTAATAATACCGGCTACATGGTGTTTTTGCCAAGAACATTAATTCAATAATAACGTGTGTATTGGCATATAGGAAAATAACAGTTAATTTGTCATAGATAATGTAATTTGTAACACAAGTACGAATGCCAACTCAGCACGACGAGTGCGTATGGTAGGCCTACTTAATTTGCGCCCACAAACGATGTGGATAAGGAGCACTTCTATGAAGTTTTGCACGGTATAACAACAGCAGTACCGAAACATGACATGCTTGTGGTCCTAGGAGACATGAATGCAACAATAGGAGCGGAAAATAAAGGCTATGAAAACGTGATGGGAACAAACGGATGTGGAGAGATGAATGAAAATGGATTCTTATTCGCAGAGTTTTGTCAAACACAGAATCTTGTAATCGGTGGCAGTATATTTCCGCACAAGAGCATCCACAAGTTAACGTGGACGTCACCAAATGGAGTTACCACGAACCAAATTGATCACATCACAATTGATAGAAGATTCAGAAGATCATTGAAAGACGTAAAAGTAAGGAGAGGAGCAGATGTAGGCAGTGATCACAAACTTGTTGTAGCTAATATCCAACTTAAGCTGTGTAGACAGTTGGTGGAGAAGGGCAGTAAAAAGAGGTATGATGTTGATTAGCTTCGAGTGTATGAAACTGCTCAAGAGTTCAGGATTGCACTGAGTAATATGTTCCAGGTGTTGGAACAAACTGAGAGAATAGAGGATTGTTGGTCAGGGTGAAGGAAGTTATTTGTGGTGCTAGCGAAGAAGTTCATGGATTCAGAACGCACGCACAACCAGGATGGATGACAGGAAGAAGCCTGAAAAAATTAAGGGAGCGGAAAGCAATCAAGGACAAAATCAATGCTACCAAGTTGGAAAGACTAAAGACAATACTAAAGAACAAGTATATAGCCAAAGTTAAAGAATTTAAAAACAGTGTCCGTGTAGACAAAAGGATGTATATGAACGTCCTTGCAAAACAAGCAGAGCATGCTGCAAACAGAGGTGAACATAGAACGTAGTTTACACTGACAAAGAAAATAACTAATGAAAGCTGCAGAAAAAGTACACCGGTCAAGAACAAAGATGGAGAAGTAATAAAATCAGAAGCAGACCAGATAGAGAGATGGAGAGAACACTTCTCTGAGGTTCTGAACTCCCGGTGATCCTGTTGATCTTCCGAACAATGAATTATTCTACAGACATTGACACTAATCCGCCTACTATAGAAGAAATTGAAAAAAGTATAAAAGTGTTGGGAAATGGTAAATCACCAGGAGTTGATAACATACAGGCTGAAATGTTGAAAACACAGAGTAATATGGTAGCACAACAACTTGAGGAAGTGTTCAAATTAATTTGGAAGAATGAAGAAATACCTGAAGAATGGCAGAAAGGAGTCATCATTAAATTAACTAAAAAAGGTGACCTGGAGAACTGTAATAACTGGAGAGGTGTTACGTTGTTGTCAGTTCCCAGCAAGGTGCTGGGTAGGGTGATTATAGTCACGATAAGAGATAAGATAAGATAATAAGATAAGATAATTCTTTATTGTCTCAACAACAAAATTGAGAAATTTGTCTTGGGTAAGAACAGACATGACTGCAATATATACATAAAACCATTCTATAAAAGCGGCAGATAAGTAGACAGTGAAACAGACTAAAAATAATAATAAAAATAAATACACACATAAATAATGATTAGACAATATATACATTGCATACACATTACTTGTTATGCTAGGAACGACAAGTGACACTGTTGCAGCAGGCATCATGAGTTGAGTTGTTTAATGGACAGTGGCACAAATGAGTATTTGTATCATCTGTTAAGCCTGCATGGAGGAGTTCTATAGCATCTGCCAGATGGCAGGAGCTGAAATTCATTGTGTAAAACATGTTTGGTATCATAAATAATCTTGACTGGCTGTCTTCTTAATGTCTGTTCAAAAATCTCCTGAAGGGAGATCATGGGAGATGTGGAACCTGTTATTTTAATGGCAGCTCTCATTAAGCGAGAAAGCTGTGATTTCGACTGAACAGACAGATTGCCAAACCAGACAGTAATCCCATAGCGCAGTTTGCTTTCAATAGTGGAGCAATAAAAAAGAACAAGTATTTTCTCATTAACACCAAAAGCTCTCCGTCTTCGGAGAAAATACAACCGCTGGAGGACTTTGGAGCACACACTGTGAACATGGACATTCCAGCTAAGTTTGTTATCAAGATGGACACCTATGTATTTGTACTGACCGATCTGGGCAATTTCTTCACCATGGATAACAACAGGCAAGTGATCGGCAACAATACATTTAGCATCAAAAATCATCTGTTGCGTCTTACTAAAATTGAGTTTGAGGTGGTTGTTGTCACACCAATGTACAAAGCTTTCAATTTCAGAAGTGTACATACTAATGTCAGAATCAGCATGTAACAGACTAAGAATAGCTGAGTCATCAGAAAATTTGATTATGTAGTTGTTAGTACTGCTGCTGGTACAGTCATTTGTATAAAGAATGTACAAAATTGGCAAACTGACACAACCTTGGGGTGCACCGGTATTTGTTACCATAGTTTGGGAAATAGTCTGATTTACTTTAACAAGCTGCTCTCTGTGTGTTAGAAAAGAATGATACCACGTGATGATATATGGATTGACATTCATTTGTTTCAGCTTAGTGAGCAGGGTGTGAGGTTGGATAAGGTTGAACGCCAAGCTAAAGTCTATAAACAGTAGTCTAGCATAAGCCTTGGGCTTGTCTAAGTGTTTCAAAATTAAATGGACAACAGTGTTGACAGCGTCGTCAGTTCCTCTGGAATGGGTCAAGATAGTCCTGAACGTCTAACCTCAGTTTACAAGCCAGTATGCGTTCCAAACATTTCATGACAATTGATGTAAGTGCAACAGGTCTGTAATGATTGTTTTCTTTTGGGCAAGTTTTCTTTGGTACAGGAGTAATATATGAGGTTTTCCAGAGTATTGGTACCCTGTTGCTATCGACTGAAAGTTGGAGTATGGGGCACCAAGCCAGTGCCAGCATCGGCATTACTTACAAACACATCACCAGTGTTTGAGCTAGGACGCGATTTTGCGACATTCTCACGTTTATTTGTTAAGTGTCGCATATTTTTTGGAAAGTGCGCAACACCAATGTCACATGATTATCTTAAATATCACACATTTTGATCAGTGGAGTAACACCTGCTATATTGTGAAATACAGTTTTTTACGCTTGTTTAGCGTCTAATAGTACTGTAAAATCATTTATACTGGTAGGTGTAGTTTTCTACCTACGTAATAGAATATGCCGTTTTAAAAAAAACATCTGAAGAAACATTTTGTGTAAGAGATCAATATACCAAATCAGCAAAAGCTACTTCATTTATTCAATGCAAAGAAATGATTAAAACAGTCGTTTTGAGTGAAAAACTTACAAATATTGAACGTCTGAACCATGTCGCGCAAGTCGAGTAAACTGGCGGAATTCGACCTATATTTATGGCAAGCCGTACAGACAATCGTTTTTAATTTTACTACTTTATTTCAATTATGTCAACTTTTTATAACAACCAGGCATAGCGCTTTATAAAACACATACACATATACTTGTATTGAATATATAATGTTAATGTAGTACATTTTTTCTCGTATATTTAACACATTTTAATTATTCCTACTTTTATGACAAGATTAGCTTGCCATACATCTACCACAAAAAAAGGCTATTATTGTCACGTGGCCAAGAACGAGACATGCGTTAGCAGACGCTCAATAATAATGTCTGGTAAGCATGCAAAGTCGGTTTTTACCAAGGTATGTATATCATAAACGTGTTCCATATTAAATTATATATCAAACTACATTTTGCTCAGACAAGACTCTGTATCGTTATTGTCGTAAACAGACGCTGTGACGTCTCTAACACGATATCAAGCGAGATTTCAATCGATCGAAAACTGGCGTGGGTTGAAAACTGCACCGGTAACTATATAGGCCATAGCCGTAGTCTGTGCCTGTGGTGTGGAAGATATGATACTATTACTAGCACGATAATTTCTCACTCAAAACTCTAAAAACATATTGGTTTGGTTGTCACCTCGTTTCTTTTGACAAATAAACCCAGCACCTGTTGTGCCACCTAACGGATATTATTATTAATGCACATTGACGCTATAGTGGTTATCAGAACCGGGCAGCGTGGTGGATAACTGTCTTGATAGCCATGCCACGTCATTTGAATCTGTTCGGCAACATTGTCTGGCTTAGATTGTTCTATAACTCTCCTTCAAAGTCGCTTCCAGTGTTATGGAGCATCATCAGTACACATCACAGGGACATATTCCCCAACTTGGTGATCCTGGCATCCATGGCAATGGTCTTCCCAGTCCACACTGCGGATGTGGAGCGTGGATTTTTAGCACAGAACATGCTGTGGTACAAGTTGTCTAGTCAGCGACTCATAATTGCTACAATCAAGCTAGAGGACCTACACTGGCGAGAATTCAATTATGTTGAATTCCTGGCAACCTTCTGGAAGGTGAAGGAAAGGCACTCTTATTAGGGACTGGTGATGGCATCAATGATCTTGAAAGGGTTAATAAATCTCACCTATACTGGGTGGCTGTACACCAACTGAGTATGTAATTAGTACCTCATCAACTAGCAGTTTCTACAGCAAAGTGTGAGTACAGCAAACAAAACTGTTTGATAAAGTCATATCTATCATGCAAATGCAGTTTATGTGACAATATCTGTCTGACTAAATAAAAGATGGAAAAAATGGTAATTCATTTGTTGACTTTGTGACTTTCAGCCTCTCCATGTATCTTACTTATCTTATTAAGGTTTCAGGGTGTATTTTTTACATTGGCCACTGCAACAAATCACAGGTCAGCAGTGCATATTTTGCAATCATTATGCTTAGTGTTTAAAATGATCAATAGTGTTGTCCCTTCAATCTTGCAATCTGCATTAGGTTGCTCACTCCATTACGGGTATTTTAATTTACTCTGAGCAAACAACATGCGTGCGTGCGTGCGTGCGTGCGTGCGTGCGTGCGTGCGTGCGTGCGTGCGTGCGTGCGTGTGTATATACCATGTGACTGTGCGTGTTAAATCAATTGTTATCACCACCGATTTATAAATATTGATCAGTGGCTCAGCCTAAAACTTAATATCTCACTTTTTAAAGAGGGAGAGACATGTGTCCCCTAAATTTAAAATCCTGGCTCAAACACTGCATCCTGTTCATCTGTAGTGTGTATTGGTTTCCTAGTACAGTTCATATTTCTAGCCGACTTCATTTTATCCCATAATGTTAAGTTTCTTTTGCACCCATTTGACCTCTAGTCTGTCTTTCCTTGCATGCCAGCTTTTTTCTATGTATGCAGTCTTTGATCTCCTTGGTTATGTAAGGTTTGTTGTTGGGAAAACATTTCACAGTTTTCTTTGGAATGATAGTGTCTGTGCAAAACTTGATATAGTCTGTCACTAAATCTGTAGCAGTGTTGATGTCGGGATTGTCCTGAGTGAAAACCTCCCAGATGCTCTCGATAACAAGCTGAGGAAAGAACAAGCAGGCTTCAGAAGGGGGAAAGAATGTATGCAGCAAATTTTCATATTAAGGAACATTAGTTACCAGTGCCTCAAATGGAATAGCCCACTCTTCATCAACTATGTGGATTTTAGGAAAGCTTTTGATAGTATTCACAGAGAGAGTTTATGGAGAATTATGAAATACTATGGAATTCCATCCAAAATTATCAATCTTGTGGAAATGTCTTACAAAAACTTCAGATGTGCTGTTGAGCATGAAGGCAAATTGTCAAAATGGTTTCCTGCAAGGATGTGTTGTCAGGGTTTTTGTTTGTATTTGTGATAGACTGAATTATGCGGAAAACAACTAGAAGGAAAAGAGGAATTCAATGGGGATTAGATACGATGGAGGATCTAGATTTTGCAGACGATTTAGCTCTGTTATCAACATCAAGAAGAAACTTACAACAGAAGAAAAATGAGCTAGAAGTGCATGCAAAGAGAACTGGACTAAACATAAACACAGCCAAAACGAAAGTGATGAAGATCAAGACTGATGATAACCAACCAATTGTAATAGGCATAGACGATGTAGAACCTGTTGATAGTTTCATTTATCTAAGCACAGTTATGGATGCAGACAAAGGTTCAACAGCAGATATAAGTGCACGTCTAAAGAAAGCGAGAGCCGCCTATTATAAACTGAAGAAAGTGTGGGCATTAAGCCAAAACAGAAGGAGAACAAAACTCAGAATCTACAAGAGCAATGTGATGTTGGTTCTATTATACGGAGCAGAATGCTGGAAGGTAAACCAAAATAATGGACAAAGGCCCAATACATTTCACAATAGATGTATGCGTCGAATCTACGTATATTCTGGCCAAGAACAATTTCAAATGAAAAACTGTATGAAGAGGTAGAAATAAGCAGGATAACAGACATCATCAAGGCTAGACGATGGTGTTTTATTGGCCATATCCTTCGGTTTGAGAATACAAATGACTGCCGTATAGTGATGAACTGGACACCTGTGGGAAAGAGATAGATTGGAAGACCAAAAGAGACATGAATGGTGGAAAAAGAACGAGATGCGTTTGGGTGGAAATCATGGGCAGAGGCGGCACAGAGGGCGGTTGACAGGGCGACATGTGGCGCCCAAGGGAACCGTAAGCCGTAAGTAACTTAATTTGTTATAAACATTGACATCGTCTTGTGATTAAAAATAGCAGTTTTGGTTGCCGATTGGCCGCTGCCGAGGGGTAGACTCTTCCTATAACTCCGGCCATTGGCCGCGTTAGCCGGGTGGCCGCTAGTGAGGGGTGGTTTATATCGGACAATGCTAATGCAATGAAAATATGGCTGTGTAATCTGGGTGGCCGTTGGTGAGAGGTCCTTATAAGAGGGGGACTACTGTATATATATAATATATATATATATAATATATATATATGTACATATATATATGGACATATATATATATATGTACATATATATATATATATATATATATATATATATATATATATATATATATATATATATATATATATATATATATATATATATAGATACACACAGAAGTGACTGAGCATATGTAGAGATGCTGAAATGTTGCTTTATTCAATATTAAGTTTTCATTCTGTTTATTTGGATTACATTTATTACGATACAGCCTGAGAATGAAACTCTTCTCAGTAAATTTATTTGTTGTGTTCCATATTTGACCTATTAAGCATACATGCCCTAATAAACGTACACCCCAATTTTTTAATCGATAATCTCCAATCTTGACTCTGGGATCCATGTTGTCATTTTCTATCCACGGTTAAACGACGACAGAAGATCAGAATTTCTTCTACATCAGCAGACTTTGCAGTTCTCTGGTATCCTTTAGACCACTTATGGATGTATAAATGGCTGGTAGCTCCAACCTAGTCCTTTCTTTGAATCACTGGCCAGTAACCTGTTGAGATGGAGCACATGTTGATTGTTTGCCACACTCACCAGTTGCTAACTTTGCTCCTGTGTTTGACCCATGAGTAGTTTTAAACACATTAACCTCAAATAGTTGATTGAAATGTGTACATTCAACAATTACACAAAATTATGTCAGTTACATTTAATTTTTAATTTCAATTACAATTACACTCATAATTTTCCAAATCAATTACAATTGCGCTGTTTCAATTTCAATTACTATTACATTATGCAGAACCAAATATATTCAGCATTTTGTTAATTATGTATTTTTGCACGTTTTGCTGAATTTCAATATTTTGTACACAAATAAAAAGATAGCTGTTTAATACATATTTTTATTATATAAAAATACAATGCAGTATCCAGACATAATCCTACAGGACATATTCCTTACAAACAAAATCCCACAATATGAAAAGTGAACAAAATCCCACAGGACAAAATACCACATTGTGAAAATTGGACAAAATCCCACAGGCTGTAATACAATATTTATTTGTAGTTCTTCTCTAAGCATCCTTTCTAGTTTTGCAGTTTACTTATCATTTATTAGTGTGCATTTCTTACATTTTTCTTCGGAAAATACTAATAATAGGGTATGATGTGTTTACTTTGAGGTTGCAGCTCCTGCTTTAAGCTAACACTCTTAATTGGTCTGCCCTTTGCTTTGTGTGAGTTGGGAATGGGGAGAGAGACCATATAAATGGTCCTTGCCACCTGACCTGTCTCCAATCCACCAAGACACAAGGGGTGTAATTGGTTTGCTAACTCTGCAATGTTTCACTGAGCTGATATTTTCTGAAGCAATATCAGGCTACAGGTTTTTCCATGTTTTCTGAATACCAGCTTAGCCTTTGTCTGACAATGTCTGTGCATTGTTTATTGCTTCCTGGCTGTTACCAACTTCTGAAAAGGCTAATCGCTAAGGCTACCTGCCACTAGACAGTGAATACTGTTACTTAAATATATAAGCAGGTGTTATTATTAGTCTTGATTTTCAACTCATGTGAGACTTAAATTATATTTTTAATGACAATTCGTTCAGGTAATTTGTGATATGAAATGTACTGTAATTTATTGTAATTTAAATACATTTTTAATTATGCAAAATATAACAATTACAGCAAAATTTCGAAACCATAATCAGTTACAATTACACAATTTTGTTGTAATCAATTACAATTACCTAATTGGACCCAGCCCTTGTAGTGACACACTTTTTCAGCAGATGCCATTATTGTTTTTCTGTGTCACAAACATTTTTTAAGCATACAGTAATAAGTCAGATATGTTGGCATGGTGAGAAGGCACTGTCTAAACCTTTCTACTGATGGTTGGCTAACTAATTTTTGTGTGCTCTTGTTCCATAGTCTGATGTCGCTGGGGAAGAATGAGAATTTGTATTCGTCGACACGGGTGAAATATGGTATTTGGATAGAGCTTTGCAACAGTGACAAAATAATTCAGATATCATATTCATTCTATTAAGTGTACAATACGCTTGACAAATTCTTGAGATGCAAAAAAGTCCCAAATTATATTTGTACCAAAATCTTCTTAAAAAGACATGATGACAAAACATCCACCAGGAGGCACCACTGTTTTTATTAATCCAGATGGCGCAGTGGTTGACACCACTACAAAATGTTGCAAATGGTGTCTGTTGAGACCTGCATATTACTCCGAGTTGGAAACCTGAGGTTACCACGTATTTAAGTAAAACTAAGAAATGCGTGAAACATCGGAGAAAAGTTAGCAGTGGCAAATATTCAGCATGCCAGATGTGCAGTATCTAATATAAAACTTAGTAAAAGACTGGCTGTCATACATTCATCTGAGTCTGAGAGAGTTATAATCAACCATACTTGTGCTCTGTGTGAGAAATAAAAAATTCGGGCAGGACACATATTAAAATTCAACGGAAGTAACTGTCAAGATACTCCATGAAGGGACTGGGTTTGTGTTACCAGCGTTTTATATACATTCACATGTGGTCAAAAATATACCAAATCTGATATAGGTGAAACTTTAAATTTTCTCAGACTTCTGTCATCACTGAACTTTGAAAATAATGGGAGTGTACGTTTATTAGGGTATGTACGCTAAATAGGTCGAATGTGGTACCTATAAAAATAATGGCAATAAAAATAACTTCTAAAAAAACAGGCATTAAAGATTAGGCAAAGAAACTATAGATGCCCTATCACATTGTCCCTAGTTACGGGTATTTCTAAACAGAACATGATTGAAACATAATAGTGACATTAATGACATAATGAAAATAAATCATTAAACAAAAAATTAAATAAATATTAATTAATATTACCAATAAGTTAACACTAACTAATTGTGCAAAAAATACCATAAAAAATTAAGGTCTTTTCATTGGTGGCCACCGATTCAAAATGCTTCCTGCTTATTCTGTTAGCCAAAATGCGCAAGTTATCGGCCCCACCCCGCCATTTCAGTTCAGTGGCCACGACTGGGTCGGACTATATTAGTGATGCACAATTATAGTACTTTCTAATCTATGCTAATTGGATATAAAATACAATTGTGACAAACTTCTTCCTTGCCAGTGACAGATCACTGCCAAGGCAAAGGCGGAGTCCACACGTGCAAACCCCTGGCATTTGTAACATGGATGTCTATTGGATGATGCACATTTAATGACATCAGTATACCAGAGAAACGCCAAAACAAAGATGGCGGAGTTGTGAGAATCATAAGAGTTCAAAAATTTTTTAAACATGTTACGCCAATTTACTTCATACTGGTGATAGGAGGCAGACAATCCGATTGACAATATAATCTGCCAACACATTCAGATTAATGTGATCTGACTGTGAAAGTAAACTTTGGAGGCTTCGATTTGCGCTGAATTGAGAATGGCACAGATTTTTGCCCGTGCCAGGGCAAATATAATGTTACTTTCAACAGTGTCTACTGTTGTACTAGTTTATTATTTAAATTATTTATTAATTAATTAATCATTTACTCATTAATTATTTCATTCATTCATTAAATTACGGGTAATTATTTATTCATTCATTATTCATTCATACAATGTCTCATTGTATGTATGCTTTTGTATGTACAATTGTACATTGATAGTTTTAGCTTATCTTTGCTTAGTACATTTTTGTTTTAATGAAGTTTAAGCCTTTTTATACGTTTAATTTTATTACGCACATTTTAGTACAAACATCATTAAGGACTAAGTTGGAAGAGGTGCATGGAATTTGAGAGTTTTGGATAAAGGTTTTGAATGCTGCTTTGCAAACTGCTTCAGCATTCAAGATATTCGCAACTTCAGCTTGGGCTCGTACGCCAACAAAAAATGTTAAACAGATCTTCCTTGACCTCAACTTCAAATGGATTTATGAAATTATGGAAAGCAGTTATCAGTGTCTGAAGATCTTTCTGGCCATGTCTGATCTCTGGTGACCAAAGGTTTTTGTGTGCCGTGTCTTCGGAACATGTCATACCTGCCATTTCCAATGTGGTTTCCATGTAGCCTGCTCTTACATGTCTGGTCATACACCATGGGTAATAGGCTGTATAGTTTCTGCTGAATCCAATGATGCCTCCCCTGGACTTCGCATGGCGATTGATCGTCTGTTCAATAGTCAAGTCAACAAGATTTCTTGATGCTGGCGGATCTGATCTGGACACACTGAATCCGCAGTATCTGCTATTACTTCCTAAAAAACATTGTGGCATAAATTCCCTACGTTGGACTCCGTTGTAGGGGTTCCCTGTCTGACCTATGGACTAAAATGTTGAATAATTTCTATAACATAGTTCAGGCATGATGTCATAATGATGTCATTCTTACACAATTATATATTAACTGTAACACTGTTGGAAAGAGTGTTCAAATACCTTTCCAATGATACCTTATATGCTATGGTTGGCAGATATGTGTTGATAAAATGGACTACTATCTATGCCTACCTCCTCGTGAAAATGTTCACCATGTTGGTATATATATATATATATATATATATATATATATATATATATATATATTAATTACAATTTTCTTCAACCACAAATATATTCCTGATGAAGGCTGCCGATGGCAGTCGAAACGTTGAGTAAGTAATAAAAATAGTTGTGGTTGAAGAAAATCGTCATTCATATCCCTACCCCCATATTTACTTTCAAGCTTTGTGAATGACATGTTGTATTAAACCACCAAAAAATACACGATTGCAGCAATTCTCAGGTGGCAAACAACTTAATTTCATATGTGAATGATATAAGCTTCCTAAAAAAACATTGTGGTGTAAATACCTAGGTGGGATTCCGTTGTAGGGGTTTCCCTATCTGGCCTGTGGACTGAAATGTTGTGTATTTCTATAACCTAGCTAGTATGATGTCATAATGATGTCATTCTTGCATAATTATATGTTAACTTAACACAGTTGGAAAGTATATTCAAATACTTTTCCAATGATACCTCATTTGCTATGGTCAGCAGATATGTCTCGATTAAATGGACTACTATCTATCCCTGCCCCCATCTTTACTTCAAGCTTTGCTATTGACACTGGTTGTATTAAACCACCCAAAAATACATGATTGCAGCAGTTCCAGGTGGCAAACAACTGAATTTCAAATGTGTATGTTATAAGCTTTTTAAAAAACATTGTGGTGTAAATTCCCTGGGGGACGGTTTCCCCATTCATGGACTATATCTTATTCGCAAGTTAAGGAATAGGTGTAGGTAAATACTCGGCCCATGAAATTAAGATGCTGTGTGTCCAACAAGGTTTTCTGGCATGATATTCTTAATTGTAGTTGCAAATGGTTATGTTTTAGTAACTCGTATTGGTTCATAGACCCAAAACCATGACTCCCTTTAAGAGATGACAAGTTTGACAGTAATTAATGTGATTGTTGTGAGAGAGTGCAAGTGGACAAGAAACAATCACCATGTGGGTTAATGCACTCACCACTATCTATATCTATCATATTTACAGTGTTCACAGACATTTGTAGCACAAGATTCATTTTAACAGCATGGTTGCTTACAGGATTTTACAACATTTATACTCACTTTGAGAAAGTAATTGTGGAATCAGCTACTTATTAAGTCTGTTGTCTGTGGTTTTTACTTCAATGTTTTTGTTAACCAGCTGTTTCCCATTACAGACTGCCAGGTCGAAGCATTCTCATCCGTAGCCTTCGGGAAGAATTTGACTGTGGCCGTCACCCCAGGTTCTGCCTGCCCCAGACTGACATCCACAGTGTCGCTTCCTTACTGAAGCAGTTCCTGCGTGAACTGCCTGAGCCCATCATCCCATTCCAGTTGTACGAGCGTGTCATTCAAATATGCACACGTGACATGCACACAAATGAGGAGGAGGCTCTGAAGTGTCTGTCCGACCTACTGAGAACCATGCCACATCCACAGTACAACCTGCTGCAGTATGTCTGCGGGTTCTTGCATACAATTAGTCAATCTGCAGATGTGAATAAGATGACAGCGATGAATCTCGCCACCATCTTTATGCATTGTTTTATCCGTCCAGAAGAGGATGATCCTGTTCTGTTGATGGGGACATCAAGTGGCAGAACTCAAGCTGTATTCATTCTCATCAGCAAGTCTGAGCAGATCTTTACAAGAGATGTATTGGAAGAGACAGTTCCAGTTGAGGACCTGCTTGGGTTGAGCATCAGTGATACAGCATCAGAACCAGAGCTTCTTGCAGGAAGCCCCATTGAAGGTTACACACAAGTGATACATCATGATACAGATATTTTTAAGGCAGATTTGGAAGAAGCCAAAGTGTCAGCCAGTTTACCTGAGCCATTGTTCCCAGCAATGCCCAAGAGTGGCAACAATGTCAAGAATAATGTAACTCCAGTTGTGCATCCAAGAAGTTCTTTCACAAAGCGAGAAACCATATGTTATGATCCAAGCACTTCAACCCGACGATATTCACTGTCAAGCTCGCAACCTGTGTGTCCTGCTGTTAGCCCTCAGATCCACCGCAGCCAATCCCATGACACAATAGCACACAAAAGTCCACCGTTTCTACCGTCAAAGCCACAAGGCCTTCGTTCGTCCATGTCCTACAATGGCCGTAACACTGGCACATTGTCCTCCACAAGCAGTCCATTGACACAGCGAACAGTGTCCATCACCAGTATTGATACATCTAACAGTGAGTCAATGAAAATAGACTTTGAGCACGATGAAGACGATGAGGCATTGGACACACTGATCAACACAGAACTGTCAGAGTTCTCTCAAGATGATTTGTATGCACACGTAGAGACACTGTGCTCTGAGCTACGTGAACAGCGAAATATGATCAAGGAATTGAATTCAAAAGTGCTGCGATTAGAAGAGAGGCATTCCCGACAGCAAGAGAAGATGGCTGAGAAGGTGCACTTAGAGAAAGCTGCAACTGCAACAGCTGTACAGCGAATTGTAGACTTACAGGCTCAGATACAGAGCTACCAGATGAAGTATGGACCAGTTGATTGATGGTGTAAGATGAAGGTTCCATATAAACTTTAAGAAACTGTTTTTGAGCATTGACTGTAAAGTTTGAAACTGCCCAGCAGTTGTATTTATGACAGCTGCCTGCAAGCTGAAAACTAGAACAAACATAAGTTCTATAAGGTTTGGGTTTTTTGGTGTTGTCTCAAGAAAACGACACTGAAGCTGTATATTAGAATACAAAACTAATCTAACAGTACTTCAGTCAGATAGATGCTGGCATTCATAAGCTACAGTCTGTGTACTGAAATCTTTTGCTTTGCTAGGCTGTTGAATGAAGCTTGATATTATTGGATGGTTATACATTATACATGCACGCACTGTGCATTATCTGATGGCAGTGTCATTCATGCAGGCTTTGACATGGCTCACTCCCACATGCTTTCACTGTAGTTGCTCATATGTTTTCCAGGCCTGCTGTGTCATGTATTAGACTGTTCAGAAAGTAAGAAAGAAAAAACAAGAATATTTTAATAACCGATATAATTATGCTCAACATGTTATCAATATCATGTAATGTGTAGTTTTGAATGTGTGTAGATTTAAATGCTGATAGTTAAAGAATGGAAATGTTTTTCAAAGTGATGTGCAGATTAGCAAGTGATTAATGTTTACAATATATGATTTACCTTATTTCTCAGCAGTGCACCTGTATAAAATATTTTATATAATTAGAGCTGGATGAAGAATAAATTTGTAATTACTACAAATCCGTCTGTTTACACAGTAGGTCCCTGAAACAATATTGAACAAGATTGCCATTCAAAGCAACAAACTCCAGTTTGCAGGAAACCATTGGCTTATCGAATCTGTGATACACTCTTGACAGGTATCTGTTAATTCTGTTTACATAATAATTAGATAATTTGTTTAATGAATGATGAATGAATGCTTTCTCACATGCAATCTAACACTGCTTTTTTACCAGTGTTACTTTGCACCTTTGAGAAAGGTAGTGTCTCATCATTTTTATCATGTTGTATAATATAAACCATGTATCTATTCTTCAGATCACCAATATTTGTTTAAATGAACCACAATAAAAAATATGCTTCAAGTGTTATTTTAATGCCTTGGGGCAAATGTTTACAGTGCATGCTGATGGAACGTCATTTGATGGGTGTTAATGAATCCGTGATACGCCCAACTCCAACATAATTTAATGTTCTCAGATCTTCAAATGGTGTACAAATGTATGTTTAGCTGCTACAAAGTTCATATACAATTCTAGGGTTGGATGAGGACCATATTGGAAATAAAACCAGATCGACCAGCACAAGAAAATGAGGTTCAATTAATTTTCTTTCAATTCCAATTCGGCTTACTCAAAATCAATTCCAATTCAAGAATTGAATTGAATTCTAATTCATTTTTGAATTCACCCTAGCCCTGCTAGGTTTTAGCATTCTGTTGCCATTCTTCAGAGGCATTCCAATCTGTTCATAACTGCCTTTGTTGTTTTTTAATTATTTTGTTTTCTGGTTATGATTACATCTCAATGGTTGATGTCCGTCCATCCATATTCTGCTTAAGACCCCTGTAGGGAGTCACCTACATCATGTCAACTGGCGTCAAACACCGACATGTGCCTGTTCTCAGATGAAAGACGATTTTGTATTGACAACCTGAATGTAAAAAAGTCTGGCAACGAGTTGGCGAAAGATGTGCTGATGAAAGTGTGATGGAGTCCTCCACTCAACTTTATTTGTCTTTTAAGTGTTGTTTTACAGGTCGCCATTTTGATATACCGATCTTGTTCAAGGTGAATGCACGCACGAGAAAATGTAGGTAGTCATCTTTCCAAGGTCAAAGAAATACCGTCATGGAGCAGCAGTGTTCACACATCCAAATCGTCCCATTTTTTTTGCCATGGAAACACCATTTTGCAGCAAGACAACACCCACCCAAAACAATGCCACGGCACGCAAGACTTGCCAGCACCACAACATCCACACCATGCCCTGGCCCTCTCTCAGTCCAGATCAGTCCCATTAAGCACTTTTAGGATGGGCTGTGGTTCAACCAGATTTGCCCCCAACCAGCAGATATCAGCAAGGTAATCCTCCACGCTTGGGCCAACATCCCCAGGGCAACTGTTAACCGCATGGTCCACGTCATGCCGCAGGGCCTTCATCAATGCTAATGGAGGATACACCCAATACTGAAGTAGGTCAAATGGTGTTCAAATGTTCACTACACACTGACAATTTTCATTACCACAAAGGACACACTGGATATTTTTAACTGAAATGAAAGTCGAGCTAAATAAATTTGAACAAGAAATGTTGCATTTCTTTTGTTGTTTAGTATACATACAATAGAATACAGTATAGCAGATTACACTGTAAGATGTTGTGGCCTCAGGGAGACGAATGTTGTACACAGATGGACTCGATTCTTACATGCAGGTCCCCAATGTTGTAAATTGGTGTATTGGCCTAAAAGATACCCGACCAGATGTCATGAATGAACATTTAATGTTTATGGGAATACATTAGCCCCCTCCCTCCTACCAGAGTATGTATGTTTCATATGCTGAATATTTTTGCTTTAAATTAAATACCAATGATGCAGTGTAAAAAAAATGGACCTTTGGACCCCAAAATTTACCTTTCTCTTTTATGAGCGATATTTTTCAGTAAAAAAATTGTGTTTGTCATTCGAGATATTATGGCTAATAGTTTTTTGTCAAGTTTTCATGCTGTCGCAATGACTGGACGACAGAATACATGAAAATAAGTGATTTCAACCCATTGGCCTACAGTCTAGTTATTACGTCATTGGTAATGTTGTCTTCAAGCTAACAGTGTTGCAGTCGCATAACGAAAATATTGACAATTACACCAGTCTTTATTTTATCAAATTATTATTCATCTAAATTTGATCGACAACCATGACATTTACAAAATTTTGCATAGCAAATGGTAAATTATGTGTTATGCTTTGAAGATCTATTACTCGACGTAGCGTAACTTAACCCAACGCACAAAGTAAACAACTGGACAGAACTCTTCCGAATTATTAATATATATATATATATAGGTGCCACAGAAGTTAATTATTATTATTACTAATTAAAATGCTCTAATAGCATACATGATTATATATTTTTTTCCATATAAAATAGAGATTTAAGATCTTTACAACTGTATTAATAAATACTTCTTTACCTGTTTTTTTGGACATTTTACACAGCAGAAAACGATTACATCAAATGAACACAAACTTATTAAAGTGTCACAGTAAATGCATTCTTTATTAAAATTCAGAGGTGCCAAGTAGCACTGAACAAAAAGCAGATCTACCACTTTACATGATCATTGATGTGGGGGCAGTAAATGAATACCTTACGCAGCAGGCCTATCGTCGTGGCTGCGAGGGGATGGGGTACGAGAAAGGAGGTTCCCACTCCTGGTGGAAGAATGTTTACATTTTAGGGTATATTTACTTAATTATGGTACATTTTCTGGTGCAAATTTTTTTTACCTTGAAATTGTGGTTTGCTGGGAGATGTTGGCTCAAAAGTGGTAGAGCGGTAGATTATGTAAACACTGAAGAAAAAGCGGTAAACTTGGCACCTCTGAAAATTTAAGTCTTTAAAACTTACTCTTGCCATGTCATTTAATGCCACAACCAGACAATATCAGTTTACAGACTTGTACTAGTTGAATCAACAATTATCATGTTTCTGAAATTAGAATGTCTTGTAACTGCCTGAGCCACCTCTGCTGTTGTTGAAACGTCCACCCCTGTTGAACCCCCCTCTACCACCCCGGTCACTGAAGCCCCTGCCTCCGCGACTGAAGCCCCTGCCTCCGCGACTGAAGCTCCCACGGCCTCCCCGGCCACCAGACCACGCCCCTGCAACACAAACAGTCACATACAACACAACTCTTGTTAGAATTCTACAATTCAAAGTTCAACACATATTTACTCCATCTTCAAATGAGATTTATAGACAAGTCAGAACATTCAAAGACAGTCACACGTTAGAACCGTTTTGGTGGATAATTTTGTACACTTGTTTTACTATAACTTAGCAAACTAATTACACTGAATGCTAATAAAACCATGCCAAATGTATTTTATTTTGGCTGGTACCAATATAAATTCACTATAACACAATATAATGGCCAACATAAAAACACTTAGTGAAAATGTGGACACGTACCCCTGCCCCCTCTTGCTGCACCACCCCGTCCACGCCCCCCTCGTGCCCTCGGCTGTCCAGGCAAGAAGCGCTGAAGGGGCAGCAGCTTTGCAGGGTCTATATAGAACTAGAAAGAGACAGCATTTCAATCACATCAAGGTTTTACATTTATTTCTTTATTACCAATTCTAAATCTGAAGAGACTGTTAATTACTCTTAGGAGTTGACAGTAGTTGACCATTAAGATTGCTCTCACTGTTTGGAATTGACAGACTGTTAAATTGTTAATGCAGTTCTCACTGTTAGTAGTTGACAGTAGCCGAGTGTTAAGACAGCTCTCACTTGAAGGCTCTAATTCTGACATTTTCAATCTATACACTAAGAAAGTGGTAACTAGACTGACATTGGCATATTTACACGTTTTATTTATATTTACCTTCTGTTTGCTGTTGAATGAATTTGCTTTCATATCATCAGAAACTTTCACTGAGAAAAACTGGTGACTGGTCAAAGAAATCATACTAAAATTGATTTGATCGAACAAATGAAGTATGCAATATATCGTGCAACAAATGTTTGTGGCAATAGAGGCTAATTAACAGTGTTCATATCTAATGCATAATTTGAATAATTCTAACATTCAAAGAACTTTTAAAGTGTAATGTATGCTTGTAGAAGAAGTGTATTACACAACAAAGTGACTGTGGCTTCCCCAAGAGAGCGTGTAAATAGCAAAGCTTGAAACCCAGAAATCATGTTCAAATAACGTCCATTACAACTGTCGATTACAACAGACTTCTTACAAATGTATTGCCTAACTACACACTTAAGCTGAAAAGATACAAATTCTCGGATGGGGCCAAAAATCTCATCAACTTTGCCAATCTGTTGTTTGTTCTGTAGGTAGATAGGAGCATTGAAATATGGGATTTTCTCATTGGTACACTTGCAGACAAGGTCCTCCTCACAGGGATGTAAGTACTCGCCCAACTCTGAAACAACAACAGGGGGTGTACAGCACTGTACACAGTAACATGGGGTGTATAACACTGTACATAGTAACAAGGGTGTACAGCACTGTACACAGTAACAGGGGTGTATAGCACTGTACACAGTAACATGGGTGTACAGCACTGCACACAGTAACAGGGGTGTACAGCACTGTACACAGTAACATGGGGTGTACAACACTGTACATAGTAACAGGGGTGTACAGCACTGCACACAGTAACAGGGGTGTACAGCACTGTACACAGTAACATGGGGTGTACAACACTCTACATAGTAACAGGGGTGTACAGCACTGTACACAATAACAGGGGTGTACAACACTGTACACAGTAACATGGGGTGTACAACACTACATAGTAACAGGGGTGTACAGCTATGTACATAGTAACATGGGTGTACAACATTGTACCCAGTAACATGGTGTGTACAGCACTGTGCACAGTAACATGGAGTGTACAGCACTGGACACAGTAACAGGGGGTGTACAGTAACAGGGATGTAAGTAACAGGACCACAATTCTGGATCAAATATCACATGCCCATATGTGCCATACTTCCACTATTATCTGGCCACATGCCCGTCTGCGTCATGTGGCCATGAAACCAAAATTCCAATTAATTTTTTATATGAAATATAGATACAATGCCCATGCAATGCACCATATTTGAATTCCCTATTCAAATGGCTTCGTGTAAAATATTTTGGATGGATGCATTTTGTGTTTTTATCTAATCAACAGATTATAACACAATATCAAATCCTATAGCTGATTTTACTAGCTATCCCATCTCTAGTAAGGAAATTATGTAAATATTGTTCCCAAATGCAAAATAATCTTCTCAATGCGTAGTTCTAAATTATATGTACCTGGGTCTTTCATTGTGAAATCAACTAATGGTCAAACAGTTTTTGTCTTAGAATTTACTTAAATTTTAACCAATGACTAAGTGGCTATACTCAGATATGGGGTCAAATACATTGAAATGTATTTAAATGCAAATTTTTTTCATAATCATCAGGGGTTCAAATACAAATACTATGAAATTCAAAAGTATTTAATACAAATACATTTGGAAGTATTTCAAATACTTTTCAAAATACTTTTACAATACAGCATATAACAAAAACAATAGCAAGTTTTATTTTTGAGATATGTTGTTTATTAACATAATTCATATGATGTGATGTACAACTATGACATGAGATATTGCTTATTAACTGGCTATGTCTGGTATGCTGTAAAACTACAACATTGGAAACAAAATCCTGTGATATTATGGTATGGTATGTTTAATGTGTATGACTATTGTTCAGTGTTCGTTAGCCTGACTAGGTAGTGTTCATGAATCCTGGGAGTTCCACCTCAAGAAGGGATCGAGGAACACCTCAAGAAGGGATTAAGGAACAAGCCAGAAAATTACAGACCAGTGAGTTTAACATCAGTTGTATGTAAATTACTCGAAACATTAATTAGAGACCACAGGGTGGAATTCCTTGTAAAACATAATTTAATAAATACATCTCAACATGGGTTCCTAAAAGCAAGGTCATGTCTAACTAATCTCTTATGTTTTTTTGAAGAAATTACAAAGTGGGTAGATGACGGGTCACCAGTGGATGTTGTCTACTTAGATTTTCAGAAAGCTTTCGATAAAGTGCCACATCAAAGATTGTTACTTAAACTAAAAGCCCATGGCATAGGCAATGATGTAATCAACTGGATAGAAAAGTGGCTTACACACAGAAAACAGAGAGTAATAGTAGATGGTGAGATTTCAAACTGGAAATCTGTTTTGAGTGGGGTACCACAGGGATCAGTATTAGGCCCTATACTGTTTTTAATATATATAAATGATTTGGAAGATGACATATCTAGCAAAGTACTCAAATTTGCAGATGACACAAAAGTATTCAGAAAAAACAAAGTTTACAGGATGATCTAGATAAATTAGTTAAATGGTCAGAAAAATGGCAAATGTTATTAAATTTTGTGAAGTGTAAATGTATACACATAGGACATGGAAACATGGACGAAGAATATAAAATGGGGGATGCTGTACTAGGTAGAACCACACAAGAAAAGGACTTAGGAGTAACATTTTGTGCTGACATGAAAGTTTCAGAGCAATGTGGGATTGCTGCTTCAAAAGGAAATCAAATTCTAGGGCTAATTAGGAGAACTATCACATATAAGGAGAAACAGCTAATTGTACCCCTGTACAAAGCAATAGTTAGACCACATTTGGAATATTGTATTCAAGCATGGAGGCCATATCGTAAAAAGGACATAGACAAGCTAGAAAGAATATAACGAAGAGCAACTAAAATGATTCAAGAATTGAGAGACCTTAGTTATGAAAGCGAGCTTATTACAACACTAGAGACCAGGAGACTAAGAGGAGACCAAATAGAAGTGTTTAAAATAGTGAACGGTTATGAGGATGTTGATAGGAATATGTTTTTCAAACTTAAAGAAGGCAGTAGAACCAGAGGACACAAAGCAGCATTAGTTAAGGAGCAGTGTAGGTTGGACATGAGAAAGTACTCTTTCTCACAGAGGGTGATAAATGAATGGAACAAACTGCCAAATGATTGTGTTAATGCTAGTACAGTGTAGTGTGAATATGTTTAAAAATAGAATTGACAGATATTTGATAAGGGCATAGATGAGAAAATTGTTGGACTCTCGATAAGCCAATGGCTTCCTTGTCCACTTGCCATCTGGAACTATGTTGTTTGGGATGGCAATCTTGTTAAATCTTGTTAAAAGAACATTAGCTGTGGTCAGAGTAAAATTGTTTGACTCTGAGGAATTTAAACAAGACAGGCATAAACAAAATCTAACTTGCCATTTATTGATACCCTTGCCCAAAGTATTTGGAATAGTATTTGAAAGTTTAGTTTACTTTAGGGAAGTATTCAAATACAAATACTTTCATTTTATTAATGTTGAATACAAATACTTAAAAAATATTTAAATACTTTCTAATACAAATGTATTTGACCCCATATCTGGCTAAAGAACTAAGCTATTTTATGTCAGTTTATTAGTTTCAAGTTTCATTCCAAACAGCTAATGTTAAATGAGGATAGAAATGTAACATCGTAAAAGCAGTTTGGGAACACCTGTATGAGCCTAGGTGTTCAGCTTGGGAACACCTGTATGAGCCTACGTGTTCAGCGTGCTGCCTCAGTGACACTGTTTCTAACAATGAAGTTCTAAGTTAATGACGCGGCACCGACCTACAACCTCTTCCGGAAGTCCATAATCTTGCCACCCACCCCCGCCGCCTCGACCTGCAAAACAACACGATGGACATTATTCACTACAACTACACTGTTGCTTCACTGATACATACAATTAGGCTACAAGAACTTTCCAACAAAATTGTGAGAAAACCATGCCAATATTCTTCAGCTGGTAAAAATTGGATCATTTCCCAGAAGAACTTAGCAGGCTCTACTGTAATACCGAGGACTGCTTTGAAAGTGACAAGGGATGCCAAGTTACTGCACTGAGCAGTCACTGCTCACACAGTGGTACTTTTTCTCAACTTTCACATATATTTGATCTGGTACAGTGAAGTTAGTTTAAAATTAAATCCACCTCAAGGCTCAAGCCATTGGCCAACCTGTAAAGTCACAATCACAATGGATGACAGGAACTTGCAACACCTACCTCTGCCGCCGCGGAATCCGCCTCCCCTTCCTCGGAATTCTCCACGCCCTCCTCTCCCTCCACGTCCTCCTCTCCCACGGAATGACATTTCAGCTGCAGACACCTATATGACATAACCAGCCGGTGCTCAAACATGAATCAACTAAGGAATGCTACAAACACATGTATGACATGACCAGCCAGTGCTCAAACATGAATCAACCAAGGAATGCTGCAAACGCGTGCATGACATGACCTCCTAGTGCTCAAACATGAATCAACAAAGGAATGCCGCAGACACCTGTATGACATGACCAGCCAGTGCTAAAACATGCATTGGCCAAGGAATTCCGCAGACACCTGTATGACATGACCAGCCAGTGCTAAAACATGCATTGACCAAGGAATGCCGCAGACACCTGTATGACATGACCATGCACAGTACTCAAACATGAATCAACCAAAGAATGCCACAGACACCTGTATGATATGACCAGCCAGTGCTAAAACATGAATCAACCAAAGAATGCCACATACACCTGTATGACATGACCAGTGGTCAAACATACATCGACCAAGGAATGCCACAGACACCTGTATGACATGACCAGCCAGTGGTCAAACATGCATATTTCTAATGCACTAGTTCATTCTCACATTTAGGCTGTTGCAGTAGACTAGATCATCAATTTGAGTAGCTGAACAATTCAAGTCATATCTCACTGCACTCTACTCATCTAGTATCTGGATCTTTACCAAAAATGGCAGAATTTAATCAGCAGATCCTTGTCCAATCCACCTAGTTTTATCCAAATCCGTCCATATGACAAATCCATCCATGTGACAGGGATGACTACATAACCCTCCTAGGACCAAGTGGGTGTAATTAAATTAAGTGATTACAATGTTACACGTTGTTGCAGTTTAGCTTATAAACATAGTACTTTAATTATAATTTATTATGACATAAACTAAACAAAAATCATAAGCATTGAAACAAGCTGATTGTAATTTTTTTTAATCATAGCGAACACCACACCAGCAAAGCTGGTGAAGTGAGCATGTCACACTAACGTGGGTCGGCAGGTGTATATGTTAAACAAAATGGAAGATGAATACCCAAGGAACTGATTTCGTTTGACTTTCCCAGGGACCCGAACTTTTGTTTACACTGGAAAAACATTCACTCCCCATGTGATTGGTCAGCACCGTAACTTTTATCAAATGATTGCCTCAAAGCATATCTAGCATTATAACAAGTATTTGTAATAAAATTATAATTTTATTTTTGAATGGTTTGTTACTTGTACTGCCACTAGTTCACAACGAATAGCATGTTGGCAGCAACAGGGAACCATGAAACTGTGTAAGGTTGGGATCACTAAACTGGTGTGGAAGAAAGTGAACAAAATTGACTAACAATACATTTCAAACAGTTTATTTTTACGGCATAGTAAGCATGGATACTAGTGAATCTGGCTCATGGTGCCAAACGACAGTGGCGTAAGGTGGCTTGATTTCGTCATAACATGCGCCATTTTGCATGCGATGGCCACGCCATGGCGTAAATAACAACAAGTTCTGTCCATATCACAAGTGTTCAATGTGACATTGCATATATAAGTGGTTGACTACAAAGAGCCAATTGGTTTTGGTGTTTTTCGCGAATGTATTGGGGCCAAACACCACGCACGAGAGGCAAGTTCATTTCGTTTTGCCTTTGAATTTTGTTCACTTACTGATTTAATTTTATCCAGCTGAAACTGCATTACAGTCAATAAACAATGGATGCAGCTATTCGTAGAGCAGCTCTACGAATTACAGCAAAACGCATTCTTATTCGCAGAGCAGTTCTACGAATTACGGCAAATTGTAATCTTATTTGCAAAGCAGCTGTGTGAATTATGGCAGTTATTCGGCAAATTATGGGAGGATTGATTACGGAAAGAGTTATTCTAATCCGCAGAGCAGCTCTGCAAAGTACAGGTATTATTAGGCTTTGACTTCGTACGTGAGCTGTACCTTTAGACCGCTATGCTAGTCTATACACACCCCTCACTATAGTATCAGGAATATTGAGTGAGTATGTGTGTTCTTTTAGATCACGCCAATCGAGGACACACATCTGAAAACACACCTGCATACCCCGGACAGTTCTCCAACCGAGGACGTCCTCGGTTGGAAACAAGCATGGGAGAGCGGTCTACACCCTCCATATGTGCCGTCTACTGAAAATCTCGCTATTTAAACTCTATCCACAGTTGAGCGGTATGGCACAGTTAGTGTTACGTCTTCAGCCAAGTTTTATTATTTTCCATGTGTATAGGCGATCCAGTGCTGTCCTTGGTTATGTTACATAATGCAGTCACGCCAGACGAGACGAGACCAATAGCATATGACAGTAGATGTCACCAAACAAAAAAATTGCGTGCCAGAAAGAGTGAAAATCGTTTATGAATTGTAAGTTTTCACTTAATTTCCAAATACATTTTAATTGATTGTTGGTTATATTAACCATTTACAGTACACTAGAAGATGGTGATAGATAGGCCTACATTTGGATGGGACATTGTAGTGTTGTTGCATACTTTAAAACCAGTTACTTATTAACCATTGCCACGGGTCACTATAGCAGGTCTGTAAATAATGTCTAGATCTACCAGAGCCCATGGAAATGCTCCACTGGATTTGTTTTAAATTTGGAATGCAATTTGCTGTCATTTATCAGTATTAATATAGTAATTTATTTCTAGTCCCTTTCTTGCCAGCTTGCTTCAATAGATCTAGCCTACCATCGTTATAATGTTGCTTTTTCCAGCATTTACAAATTGCAGGCTACACAGTTTTCAGATACATAGCCATAGGTATATAATAACTTATAGCCATATAGGGTTAGGTACAATGTTAGCATGTTTTGGTTTATGGGAGGAAGAGGTTGTTATCATAATATACAACCAGCACCTGCCAACTGGAAAATATATAGTAGCTGGTTGTAGACGGGGAGAAAAGGTAGTCATAGCCTTAGGTATTTTCCACTGATCTACATTATTATATAGGTCAGTATTGTCTTGTAAAGCCAAAACTATGGACAGCTACAATGTAGCAAGTATTTTGTAGTTAAGCATCAGCTCTGGATAGCTACAATGTCACTTACTATAATTTGGCTAAAGTATATACGTTATGCTATAATCTATAGTCGCTTTCTATCTATAGACACATCTGGAATAACTTTAAAATTACCAGGGTATATAAAATTGCAACATACATCCAGCAACAAATGTGTAGGCATAATAACTATCTTAATGATGACATAGAAAAAACACAATAATTCCACAGTTGCAACTTCCGCTACAGCCTTTTTGAAATTTTTACCCCCACACCATGAGGGCTCATGGGGATGGTTCCACATCCAACCCCCCATGCCCTGGGGGCACCTTGCAAACAAACAGACAGACAAACGGAGAGACAGACACATATCTGCTCCTGGTACCCAAATGATTATATCACCGAATGAGTTCACGAATGTGTAGGCATAATAAATGGAAAATAAATATTGTTTGTTGAACCATTAAACGATGGGATTTCAATCTCCGTGACGGGCAGTTATCGGCTATATTAAAATGACAGAGATTCCGTATGAACGACGGAGAGTTGATGTAAATGAATATATGCATTTTAAGAATCCTCAAGACTTTCGTACTAACAGCTGAATGTAGGCAATCACATCCTACCGTGTATGATGAAACAATCTACTGTTTGAGCTGAAATAAATCCACAATGCCGTTGCAGCGTCATGCTGAGGCAAAGCGGCCAACTTCGCGGAGTTACACTGGTAAGTACAAATATATCAATACTGCCAAATTACTGGCAATCTCTGTTGCTGTATTCGCTGAAAACCTACTTTATAAAACAGTTTGGCTTGATATGACAATTCAACAGGACTGCCATCTAAGTTTAAACAAATTAAACTGAACACCAGATGGTACTAGGGAAAGAAAGCCAGTGACGGCGAAAAGGTCACACGTAGCCTACTCTACAAAACAATTTAGCTTTATTATTTTTATACATCTGCAAATCCACACTAATTACCACTTTTATATATGTCCGTTTATTTTATGGATGAGCCTAATGTTGTTTTTCCCATTTTATATTCCTTATATGTTTTCATAATCAGTATGTATGCAAATACATTTATAAAAAATTATTTAATTAAATAACATCTGCTATTCCTTTCAGTTTCATTTGGGAGAAGCTGTCTTGGCATTATGGCCACCAGATGGGTCCTGGAATATGGCTAGGATCATAAAATCAATAAAGGTTTGTTTTCATGCCCACTAATACACCTGTGTGAATAATCTAAATACCACCAATCGGAATGGTTATAAATGTTAGATGTTATAACAACTTGTTCAACGAAATTCCGAGATAAATATTAATGGGCCAAGTTGATAAAGTACATGTAAGTACATGACATGTGAAACACAGCAATACTATTTGTTGATAGAAATTAAATTGATGAGGAATAATTAATACCATGTAATGTCCACAGGAAAATATCAAGTCAGATATGAAGATGACTTGATAGAGAGAACACTGCTTTCACTTCAGGTATGAATATAAAAAGTCGAAACATTGTTAGTTGGCAACTCTAGATATGTATCGGAATTTTGCATCAAAAACATAATACAAGTGGCAGATACTTTTGTTGGAGATTACTATGAAATGTTGATTAGGATCTACAGGCTAATATAATATGTTGATTAGGATCTACAGGCTAATATAATATGTTTTGCCAATAAGAATACTATTGTCAAAGTGCAGTTAGTAGTTTGTAGATACAAAGAACAAGGCCAGCCTAACTTGATCGAATCGTGTCTCTTTACCCAGAACAAACGTGCACTCTGTGAGGATAGCTCACTAACTGTGCCAGCGTGCTGCTAATGATGACAGAGGATGATGAAGACGGTGATCCTAGGTCTAAGGTAATTGGTATTTGAATCCCAATAGCTATATTTAGCTGATATTAGAAGAAATGTTTATATATTTTAAATTTGGATGTCAGTCAGCTAAGCTTTAACAGTCAGCCAGTCTCCACCATCCAGTTTGAGAATTCCCCTTCCACTTGCTAGGCTGCTGATATGGACGAAGAGGAGATGGACAAGGAGGAGAAAGAGATGGACAAGGAGGAGAAAGAGATGGATAAGGAGGAGAAAGATATGGATGGAGAGGAGATGGATAAGGAGGAGAAAGAGATGGATGGAGAGTACATGGATAAGGAGGAGAAAGATTTGATGGAGATGAGAGGGATAAGGATAGGAAATAATTGAATGAATGTGAGATGGTTAAGGAGGAAGACGAAGGAGATGAAGAAGATATAGATGATCGCATGGAAAGTGATGCCTATTAATTTTCAGAGAGTGATTATGTACCAGCAATGGAGAGTGATGACTCAGATGAGTCAGAAATGTTTCCCTTACTTAATATACCACATGTATTAAGGGAGGATGAGTTCTGCTTCTAGTTCTACAGGTGTGAAATGCCTCAGGCAAAATTGCCCAGGCATTTAGATACGATACATTCCCAACAGCTGGAGATACTTGAATTAATGCTTGAGAAAAACCCAGTAAAGCGAAAAAAACTTCTCCGTAACATAGGAATGTTGGTAACCACAAGCACAACTGTGAGACATTTGGGAACAAAGGGGCAACCTCATAGTAACGTACAGACCCACTGAAAAAGTGAATCCTGAAGACTCTGGTCCATGTGTGTACTGTTATGGATACAATGTCCGTAAGGATTTGTGGAAACATTGATGTCCACTGAAGTCCAAAAGTGACATGATGAATGAACATAAAACATCGAAGGTTCATGAGCGAATGGCTCACAAAAGTATTTTTCTGATGCCAGCACCATTGGGCTCAGCTGCAGTACAAAACAAAATACTTGCACATATGATACATGACCAAGTTGCCAGGGTGGTCAAAAATTATCCTCTCTTTTTGGAGCTCACCAAATGGGAATATTCCAAAGTTGGCCATGATGGGGATCAGCACAATCACGTGCGAACAAAGCTGAGAGAAATGGGACAGCTACTGGTACAGCTTAGAATACAAACAAACATACCTAATGCATCACTGAAAGCATTCATCAATGCTCAGAATTTCAAAGAGGTTGCCATGGCTGTTCGTGATATCTGTGGGTTTGACAAGGGCAATCACATGTACAAGATACCATGATCACTTGCCATCAAAATTGGCCACACTATCAAGAAATATACAGTGATCTTGGAAGGAGATGAGATCAAGAGGGGAAACAAGGATGGACGAGAGATGGCGAATGAATTTCACAAACTCTGTGAAATGAGGTGGGACTCAGAGAGGTGCCAGCCCATGCGCACAGGACGCTCTACCTGGGACTTAGAGGTGTCAGCCCATGCGCACAGGACACTCTACCTGGGACTTAGAGGTGTCAGCCCATGCGCACAGGACACTCTACCTGGGACTTAGAGGTGTAAGCCCATGCGCACAGGACACTCTACCTGGGACTCAGAGAGGTGCCAGCCCATGCGCACAGGACACTCTACCTGGGACTTAGAGGTGTCAGCCCATGCGCACAGGACACTCTAGCTGGGACTCAGAGGTGTCAGCCGATGTGCACAGGACACTCTACCTGGGACTCAGAGGTGTCAGCCCATGCGCACAGGACACTCTACCTGGGGCTCAGAGGTGTCAGCCCATGCGCACAGGACACTCTACCTGGGGCTCAGCCCATGCGCACAGGACACTCTACCTGGGACTCAAGAGAGGTGTCAGCCCATGCGCACAGGACAATCTACGTGGGACTCAAGAGAGGTGTCAGCCCATGCGCACAGGACACTCTACCTGGGACTTAGAGGTGTCAGCCCATGCGCACAGGACACTCTACCTGGGACTCAGAGGTGTCAGCCCATGCGCACAGGACACTCTACCTGGGACTCAGAGAGGTGTCAGCCCATGCGCACAGGACACTCTAACTGGGACTCAGAGAGGTGTCAGCCCATGCGCACAGGACACTCTACCTGGGACTCAGAGATGTGTCAGCCCATGCGCACAGGACACTCTACAAAGCGAAGAGAAACAACCCTCAAGTCCTACCATCGAGCGAAGACGCAGTGAGGCTATCACTGTATCTTACTGATATCAGCAAACAAGAGGCTGAGGTACTTGAGACTTCAGTACCCAACAGTTGGCAGACGGCTTGGAACATGCTTAACGAAGTAACCTTGATGCACATCATTGTCAGGCGAAGACAAGGTGAGGTGTCAGCAATGAGGATGGAGGATTTGTCAGGCAAAGACAAGGTGAGGTGTCAGCAATGAGGACGGAGGATTTGTCAGGCGAAGACAAGGTGAGGTGTCAGCAATGAGGACGGAGGATTTGTCAGGTGAAGACAAGGTGAGCTGTCAGCAATGAGGACGGAGGATTTGTCAGGCGAAGACAAGGTGAGGTGTCAGCAACGAGGACGGAGGATTTGTAACGAAAGCACATGGCAAGACCAAATGAAATGACTGGTCTGAGTGCAGTGGAAAACATTTATGTCACATATTTCAAATTGTTGAAATAGCCGACAAAAGGGGAAGGACTGTACCAGTTTTACTCTGCAATAACATACTGCAGAGATTGACAATCATGGGTATCAAGCGAGAGAAGGTGGGAGTGTCCAAGAAAAACATGTATGTATGTGTTTGCATGTTCACAGTACCAAAGTCTGGGACACATCAGGGGTTCCGAATGTCTGATGAAGCATGCTGCTATAGCTGGTTGTGAAAACCCCTATAACATAAGAAGCACCAAACTTCGGCACTTAAGGAGAATCAGTTTGATCTGCTTGCTGGTTTCATGGGGCATAACCCAAAGATCTATCATCAATACTAACAACTACGAGACATTTTAGTATGGATCACAAAACTATCCAAGCGTCTTCTCGTGTTGGACTACAGAACACTGGACTCACAGCAGGGCAAGTCATTAGACAATCTCATCATTGATGGGTCGATATTGTAAAGGTCATTGACCTTGTCCTTTGACCTGATATACCCAAAATGAGTAAACCCCAATTTTTTTCTTTTGCAAGGTCATTGTATCAACAAGTTTCGTGCAAAATATTAGAGTGGGACCTTGAATAGAGACAACATGGCCTTGACATTTGACCTGATCAAATGTTATTTTAGCAAGGTCATTGTATCAATAAGTTTAAAAAAAAAACAGAGTGGGACCATTGTAAGTTTTTGAGGAACAGAAATTAAAGTTGGGACATTGGTAATGCTCATGCTTTAACAATAGGCCAACTGAAATGAAGCAAATTTATTACACCATTTTGTAACAATGACAGATGCATTTGGATGACCAAGAACCAACTTACAAATAATCACTTAGAGATGTGCATGGTAGTAATGTGTGAATATTCCAGTTTTTAGTGACATCCTCAGTGATTTATTCCATAATAATGTTAGTCGGTTTAACCACATTATGTGTACAAAAGTACAACTGATCACATATCTACTGTGCAAGTTTTTTGGTGGCAGACTGGCAGTCGCTTGCTGTATGGCACCAAGTTGGTTCATGGTTCCTGGGATAAACGAATGACGGTGCATGGCCGCACGGATGAAGGAAGCTGATTGTTACTTCCTCTGTATCAGCACTAGTATCCAATACACACCCCAGTTACCATTCGCTATCATATCTGCATGTGACAAACCATGTGATGTCATCAAAGCAGATGTCATCATTGAGAACCGAGATTCGTGTTTTGGACATTGACAAAGCTGTTGAGCAAGAATGAACAGCTAGTTGTGTTCTTGACATCAGGACAGCTGAGTGAAGACTGTGAGTTCCCACAATTGCAAACCTGTCTTCCAAGTGACACTTTTCAGTATTATACTCTTATTGTGTGCAGTAGTGGAACCGCACAGCTGGGATGTCTACTCATTGTCCACGTGAGATAAGTGTAACATTACCTCTGACAAGTAGACACAATTAGTATTCTTATTGTTGTATTGTGACTGTTAATGGGCGATATACTAGGATTCCATGCCTATATAATTTTGCTATATCTTATTAGTACTCCAGTTCGAACGTGTCCTCGATTCTTCCATAGTACGCCAGTTCGAATGTGTCTTCGATTCCTCCATAGTATGCCAGTTCGAATGTGTCCTCAATTCCTCCATAGTATGCCAGTTCGAATGTGTCCTTGATGCCTCCATAGTTTGAATGTGTCCTTGATTGCTACGTAGTACGAATGTGTCCTCGACTGCTACATAGTATGCCAGTTCGAATGTCTCCTCGATTCCTCAGTTAGACCACAGTACACCAGATCGAATGTGTCCTCACTTCGTATGTACAAGTTCAAAAGTTAGAAAATGGACATTTTTACTTCTTTGTGTTTAGGTGACTACCGATTATAATAATGATTAAATCATCAAATAATTCTTTTGAAATATAAAAAATCTGGCATTTCCTCGCTCAGGTAGGTTGCTACTGATGTCCTCGGTTCACACCTTTTACCTTTTTGTGTGTGCATGCGAGCGTGCTGTGTCACCTGTGCGTGGTTTGTGTGTGTGTGCGTGTTTGTAATTAACACAACAGAATTGAACGTGGCGAGCCTTGGAATACTCATCTAATGCAGTCTGAAAAGAATTCCAAGTGTTGCAATAGAAAAGGCTCCAAAATGCTTCGGGCGACTTAAATTTTTGAAAACAGTAGCCTGCATGGTGACTTGAAATATTTACGGAGCTGCATTATTTTAGACCCAGCAAAGATAAACGGAATGTTAATAACCATCTCAGAAGTGTTGTCCTGGCTATATCGCATTTATGTTACCCATAAATAGTGTTTTGTGACACATTTGACATTGCAAGAAATGTTGCCAAACCGTCGCCAAAGCGATATCAATAGGGAGCATTCATTGTATTTTTAATCAACCACATCAACGCTCAACATGCAACTGAACGGTCATTCTACACTGAAATAATAACGAGTCATGTTAATAGTCTTGGTGCTGCGTGGCGCTACTTTTATATATGCTAACAAAAATGCCCATCCCCAGGACGGGATAACGTGGTAGTTCATACGTGACAGTCATGAATGCAATGTTTATTAGATGCCTCAGGCCAATATTCCATCAATACGCTCGAACGTATTACCAGAAGCAACCGCATCACACAGTGATGCAACACTCGTTGTAAGTTCAAAATGTTGAAGGTCGCATGAATTTAAACCCATGGATACATGTGTTGGTTGTAGAATAGTAGAAGATCTGCTTTCTACTGTCTTTTTATTGTGTATTGGGTGGGTGCGTGATTTCTACTATAATTAATATAAACCGCCCATATGGCGCTATGTTCTCTTGAACGGTTTACGTACCGAAGTATTCGCCATGGCGCGCGTGGTTTCTGCGATTGTTGGAAGTTAACGCTTTATGCAGCGAACATTTGATTTACCATAAAAACCACTAAGAACCCTTGATATATGGGGTATTTCGGAAAAAAATATAGCCGTTATGTTTCATTCGTGGTGTCGTAGATTAATCCCTGAAAGTTTGGCGCCCCCAGGTGCAAGCCGTCTAAAAAAAAAACGTGAACATAACCACATAGAAACATACATAAAAACATAAGTTATCTCAATTATAGTTAGATATATCTACATGGTGTGTGAAGGGCTTATGATAAATTAATCAGGAAACTGGTTAAAGTTTCTCTAAGCTAGAGTAAAATAATGTCTTGTAAAAAAATCTGCAAAACTGTTCAGTTCACAGGACCTGATGTCCTGTGATGCTTGGAGACTTTTCGCGTAGACTGTTGGTGTACCATGTTATGAAAGCAAAACAACCTGTCACATGTGTACAATTGTATACAGTACTACCTGCCTTAAACGGACACTTCTGTATCCAAGCAAAAGTGTCCGTACATGGCAGGTGTCCCCTCATCGGAGGGACAGGCATGTTAGAGTGGAGGGTTCAGTACTACACATATATGGTAGACATCTGTGCGGATGGCAGATGTTATCAATTAACTTAATAATACATAAACAGGCTGTATAGTAAGGATATAACTGAGGTATGTATACTACAAATAAGGCGTGTTAGGTGTTCCCATGTCTGCCACCTGGGAGCTATGTGCAATATGCAGTTTATAGAGTTTATTAAACGAGTCAACTAGCATCAACGTATATTATTTTTAAATGTCACACCCTGTTTAATTGTTAACTGAATAAAATACATGTATGTATACCGTTATGGAATGACGATGTACTGAACTAATATACCTATGAATCGAAAATAATAACCTGGATTTGAGCAGCTGAAAACGTATATGAGTTGACACACGCAGTATGTAAGCTGATTAAACATAGAAAACGACAATAGACAGAATTAATAATCGTTTCACCTCGATTTTCAACTGATCTCGACCGAAGCATAAATTTATAGCGCACCACTTAGCATCGATTCATCATTTCATATGCGGATGACGAATTTGTATTTTCGCGCACTGGTAGTGCCTTGGGTTTGGCATTTAGCATGTTGGTTTCACGTTGTTTAGATTGGAAGCATGCCATTTCACCCCAGCATCGTATTAGTACTGCATACTAAATTGCATTTAAGACTGTTTATCTTATTCTTATGCTAGGCGTATTTGTGAATCTCGATTGCAATTTCAAACTGCCTAAGCGAAACCAACATCAGTGTCGGCGGCAGCATCAAACAAACATCAGGTTGACACTCGTTCATTGACATTGTTCACCTGTTTCTTGAGAATCGTCAGAGCTATTCTAAGTAGGTTTAAGCAGGCCCATTTGGTATTTCCCTTGGCGGCAGAAAATCGGGGTCCACGGCCAACAGCCTTATATCCGAATCCGCGATATAACATTGTTTTTCCCACTACACACAACGCTCTTTGTCCGTTGCCATTTTGGAAATAAAATATTTTTAGAAAAAAATCACGAAAATAATCATTACTGTCCGCCTTAGCAGGGAAGAAAACAAAAATATCCTGTCCGCTGTCTGTGTTAACCAGGTGTCCCCATATCAGAGGGACATTAACATGGTAAAACAGTCCGTACATTGAGAAAGTGTCCCGACACAGCAGGTGTCAGCTCATCGGAGGGTCCGTTGAAGGCAGGTACTACTGTACTGTATTTTATTCAGTATTATGTATCACATTGGAAACCATCACATTGATTGATCCTGCCATGAAAATAAATGTTTCAAAACTGTTTGTTTTTTATTTGTCATTGATGTCGTTCATACATTCTATCTTCAAAGTATTTGCTTTCTATCATCAAAGTATTGATTAGCAAGTGGGCTACCTAAGAAGCTGTCGGGCTACCTCACTTGGCAAGGTTGGTAGCCCGACTAGCTACCTTCAATGAATTCTGAAATCTCACCCCTGTCATATATATGTTCATAAAAAGCAAGAAAACACGTAACACCTAAAGACAAACTTCGTCCCAGAACTCCAGTGTGCACGAAAGAATCAAACTGCATTTTGTATGTATGCACAAGAAAATGGTGCACGGTTGATTTCTGCTCTGCGAAAAAAGATCTTTTGCCGTAATTCGCAGAGGCCAGAGCAGCTCCGCGAATAGCCAGTGCGACAAACAATATGAATACTCAGTAGTATATATATATATATATGTGTGTGTGTGCACGCGCGCCACTAGGTAGCACCAGTATCATATTATAGGTGAGTCAACTTCAGAGATTTTTGCAATTTGCTGAACCACATGTTATCTATATTATCGCTCACCATATTAAATACGTATACGCCTATACAACAGTAGTAATTTAATTGTTTGATTTGGTCAATTTACTGCGTCTTAAGTAAGCTTATTTACAGTAATGCATAATACACGAACATTATTATCAACTTAGTATTTAGCCCTTTTACCAACCTCGAAAGACACGTGATGAAAACCTGCTCGCTGTAAAATTAGTTATTATTAGTCCACTGCGTAGCGCCACTGTTGGGTTCCGCCTACTGTTACGTTTCCCATTAGTGACCACGTTAACGTTTTGCACGATTATAAGAAAACGGGACCATCAAAGATTCTGAAACTTCTTTCCTGCCGTTGTCATCATTTCATTGACATGCTGGTTGAGTTTTGTCAAAACCACATATTTCTAACTCTTTTAAAATGGCTGAACGTACCATACCCGTCAGTGTTTACCAATATCTGCATAAATTACGACGCACATGCACGTGCGTTGTGGCCAAACAATTGCCAAAAATCCTTCCGCCTATTGAAATCATCTAAAAATCTTCAGTTACACTGCCAACATGTTCTACCAGCAAACTTGCCGATGTGTCTGCTCAAATGCAGTTATGTCAGACGATATGATTTATTGTAAATTATGCATATCTAAAATTAGTGTGCCCTACATTCGTAACACACCAGGAAGTGTAACTGAGGCATGATCCCTATTGTACTAAAGGCGATTCGGGGTCAGATTATTATTGTACCTTCGGGTTCATTGGTATTACACTGACTTATTATTGATATGTACTCTCGTGCGGTGGACAGGTTTAAATTTCTAGTTGCTGGTTGGCAGCCTATGCACCATTGATAAATCATACAGATGAACCTACTGAAAATTGGGCAGCATCATAGTAACTATGCTTAGATCACAGCTAGGCACATTGCATTATTGGTAACGTTGATTGTCGAGGATGGGGGCACGGACCGCAGTGAGAATGCATCCGCCATTAAAACGATAAAAAGTCCGTAGGAAAAAATCAATTGTGCTGTTTGGGTGTATTTCTGAGAGCAGAAATTGTGTGAATGAATGAACGAAAGTAATGTTTTTGTGCACAGCAGCATATGAGCTTTGAAATGATGCCATCTGTCAGTTTTTGTACCTGTTGTGTAAGGACACAGTGGCCATTAGGCAGGATGTACTTATATTTTGGAAACCGGGGAATTTCATGGCAGAAATGCAGGAGTGTCATTCGTTGAAGTAATTGGTGCGAAAAGTAGGTATGTAATTTTCACGAATTCCACACACCAGGTGTCTTAGTGGGTCTGTCATATGCTGTTAGATAAAAAAATTGTAGGATATTTTTTTAATGTAGGGATAAGAACGTTATAATGGTCGTCTATGGGAAAAGTAACTGTGGTCTGTGCCCACGGCATCGCGATAGCTGCGCAAGTTTGTAATATCGGTACGGCCATTTTAGGAATGGGGGCAGTTTAGAAATGATCCCAACTTGGGCCAGTCCATTATAGGAATTCCAGCAACGCACGGCTAAATCGGAATCGCATATTTAGTAGCGGCTGATTCCAACTTGGGACGGCCCATTATTGGAATACCAACATCGACCAATAAATTAAATTAACATAAATACCCTTCATGACGATCTAGCAAATTCTGATCTTTTGATCAAACCTAAATCTACATTATGCGAGCTAGTTAAGCAGTACAATGAAACATTAAGTAAACTCCTGGATAAACATGCTCCTAAACAAACTAAAAGTGTACAAGTTCGCCCTCCATCACCACGGTTGTCTAATGAAATAATTGTAGCAAAACGTCGTCGTCGATATCTTGAAAGAATTTGGCGACAAACTCGTTCTCCATTTGATCGACCCCGTTGTACTAAACAGCTACATATATGCAATCACATGATGTCAAAAGTAAAGTCTGATTACTATACATATTTTATCTCAATAAATTCTGAAAACCCTCGCCAGATGTGGAAACACAATTCTACATCTGCAGAAATTAAAAGCACTACCTGAATATTCTTCATTGGATACATTGTGTAGTTCTTTTTCAAAATACTTTACAGATAAGATTGCTCGTATTCGATCACATTTTTTCATTAATGATAATGACTACATGATTTCCCTGAACCACCACTTTCTGAAAAAAACACTACAGAGTTTCACACCTGCAACTACTAATGAAGTTCTTATTATTATTAAAACATATCCTAACAGATCGTGTGATCTCGACTCATTTCAGTTAATTTAATTAATTATTCTGTTTTTTGCGCTTCTGAGCTCAGGTTCCTGAGGATGTAGGCGCCATAGAAGTGATACATGAATCATACATGTATACCGTTGTGCATTATCGAAATAATACATGCAGTTGCTTAACGGAAATTATTACAAACACAATATTATAAAGATGTCTTACTGCATGTATTCATCATATCCTAATTATATTATTAATTTTGAATAATTATTACTATTAATCAATGTCGATCTAATATTTTCCATTAAGTATGTAGTGTTCGGTGCTTATCTTTGTAATACATTATTTTAAGATTTATAGCATGTGCAATGGTTACTTTGAAGCTCTAAATAAACATTTGAAACTTATTTGTCTAGTAATACATTATTTTAAGACCTAGCGAGATGTAAAAATCGTTACTCAAATAAGTTGTAGCTGCGGCTCTAAGTAAGCATTTGTCATGACCTGTGCACAGCTAACAATTTTACGTTGTGAGTCAGGGCATTTTTTATTGAATTTTCACAGGGGGGGCAATGTCCTAAAAGGGCACTCCAAATGGTTAAAAAGGGCACCTTACGCATTATTAATGCTTATTTACATAACCCTTAGGAATGTATGAAACCTTTATATATATTTGTGTGTGTGCGTGCGTGCGTGCGTGCGTGCGTGTGAATTTTTTATTACAAACGCATGCAGTAGTTAGAGAAACATGACACGTCTCTAGCAACTTGCAAGTCAGTACGTTTGACAGTCGTCTCAATTTTACTAGACGAGCCCTGTTTCGCGGGTGAATTTCCTAACGAATTCACGCTGCCCGTAGATATCCCAATCTGGAGCCCCGCATCTTCTGGTCTTCTCCAGGAATTTGACGACAGCGGGTCGAGGGTCAAAGTAGGCGGTGCCCACACCATTCAGTGCCACCACGAGGCGGGCGTTTCTCCTGTCCTCACCCATGCTGGTGCGGTGATTGTCGACAACGAGGTTGTGGTGGCTCACGATCCTTTCGGTCTGCATAGAGTGTGGACTCATGCAAGCCAGAGATGCCAACACCTTCTGAACTGAACCTGTGGTGACTGGCATAAGTTGCCGCAATATGACAGTCATCTTACAACCGAGATCACAGACACAGCCATCAGGCAGGAACGGCACATTCATCATGTTCTCCCATTGCTCGGCTGCTCCGTCCGCAAAGTCAGATGCCTCGTCTGGAAAAAGACGCCTGACGACGCGCACGCCATGCTCAACGAATGATCCCAGATTGCGTGACATCACCAGCCCCTTCATGTCTTTGATGACGTCCTCCTGCTCCGGGTGCTTGCGTTCAGAGAGGTATTCGTGGGATGCTTGCACGACCTCCAGCCTGATTGCTCGTGCATCACGGCGGTTCGTCCAAACGAACTGGTGGATCGAGTTTTCGAACATGAAAATGGTAACATGAAAATAGTAACCTGGCATCTAGTTATGGAACAGGAAATATAAAGCCTTTTTTGAAAATGTAAGATTCCCCTCTGGCTCTGAGCCATATCAATACATTGATCTTTTGTAGACATATTGCCCTTCTTTAACTTTGGTACTTTCTTGATTTGGCCACCAATGAAAATTAATTAATCACACTAACAAAAAGAATACAAATTATGACTTACATTAATACAAGGGGCTGGTTAAGGAGAATGGGGGCACGCATTGGGGGGCAAGTTGGTTTGACTGGGTGGGCAAATGAAAGGGCTGGGGGCATTGCCCCCCCCACTTTGTATGTTAAAAAACGCCCTGTTGTGAGTACGTAGTGACAACGTAGCGGTTTGGTCGCGATGACGTATTTCTGTTTACGTAGTTGTTACGCATTTCTGTGGACTACCAGAAAGGTTGCTACGACGTATTGAAATTACCATGTACTACCTGTCTGGCACCTTCCTGGTACCTTTCTACAACGTTTCTGCTATCTTTCCGGCACCTTCCCGCAACGTTTCTGCTACCTTTCTTGCACCTTCCCGTAACGTTTCTGATACCTTTGTGGCACCTTCCCGCAACGTTGCTAGTACCTTTCTGGCACCTTCCCGTAACGTTTCTGCTACCTTTCTGGCACTTTCCCCGCAACGTTTCTTCTACCTTTCTGGCACCTTCCCGCAACGTTTCTGCTACATTTGTGGCACCTTCCTGCAACGTCTCTGCTACCTTTCTGGCATCTTCCCACAACGTTTCTACTACCTTTCTTCCACCTTCCCGTAACGTTTCTGCTACCTTCCTGGCACCTTCCCGCAACGTTTCTGCTTCGTTTCTGGTATCTTCCAGCAATGTTTCTACTACCTGTAATGCACCTTCCCGTAACGTTTATGCTAACTTTCTGGCACCTTCCCGCTGCCCGCTACGTTTTTGATACCTTTGTGGCACCTTACCGCAACGTTGCTACTACCTTTCTGGTACCTTCCCGCAACGTATATGCAACATTTGTGATGTCTTACAGTAACTTAAAATCATCTTTAGAAAGAAGCAAAAGACAACAAATAGTGTTGAATTTTCGACATTTATTTCAAGAACAGCTGTATCTTTGTATTAAATATATTACAAATTCAAATATTACTCATATCCATGCCCACGCACGCACGCACGCACGCACGCACGCACGCACGCACGCACGCACGCACGCACGCACGCACGCACGCACGCACGCACGCACGCACGCACGCACGCACGCACGCACGCACGCACGCACGCACGCACGCACGCACGCACGTTTAGTTATCGGACTCCGAATCAATGGGGCTGTTCTGGGGGCTTGTGCGATCTAGTGGAAGACAGTCGAGTCTGCAGATACACAGCTTATTTATTATTATGTGGAACTCATTTTAAACACAGAGAGACCCAGAACACACAACAAATATGGAACAGTATTGATTATAAGATACAAAACACGAAATCCAGATCAAAATTCAAATTGTTGCTATACAAACAACATCTAACCAAATATCAAAACCATGTGCATTGCCTGAATCCCAGATGTATGGAGTGCAGGCCCAACTTACCCCACACCAAGAGTTAGTTGAGCCAGCTTACCAACCCTATTTAAATCAGCTAGATATAATTATCTATGCATACTAGATTATTATCTTGGTATAAATGATGTATTAATAATCATAGTTTATGTGAGTAAAGCAATTTTGACATGAATATGATTGCGTCCTAGACATCAAAAAGAAAGAAAAATGGCTCAACCAACACTGCCTTCCCCTATCTCCAGTTGAACTTGTACTTAGGTTGCAGTTGTTTCACTGGTAACCAGGCATTCTTGTGGACTACATCTCATCACATGTAGTTCTATTATGCTGTGTGTGGTGTGTGTGTGTGTGTGTGTGTGTATGCGTGCGTGCATGCATGCGTGCGTGTGTGAACTTATATATAAACTTAATGAAATAATAAAGGTATTTTTATGTGTCACATTGAATACGTTTAATGTTATATGAATAAAAAGGTGTTGCTTTTTATTATTTTGAGTTTAATCGATTAAACAATACATTTGTTTTCCAACAACAAATGTAAACACAGAATTAGTCAAGTAGCAATCTAAATTTCTTTATACATAATATCAGTTATATACACTTTGCAATCAGTACTTTATAAGTATTTAGATTGTAGGGCTTTTTCCTGGATTCATGCAGTGTGAGATATAATGTGACAGTGATAATGCTTGTTTCATTCCAATAAATGTATGAAATACTGTGTTATATTGGAAGAAAGAGACCAACAACATGAATTATTGTCTACTATGAAGACATAATACACATAGCACAATATACATATTCCAAAATGTTTAATCAAAAGAATAGTTTCTATAGAAAACTATTAGTACTAGCTTAAAATATAGTAGTAATATATTACATTGCATTCATTCTGAAATAGTATGGAAACAAAGTAATTGTAACATATTACCTTTCTCACAGAGGGTGATAAATGAATGGAACAAGCTGCCAAATGATTGTGTTAATGCTAGTAGTGTGAATGTTTAAAAATAGAATTGACAGATATTTGATAAGGGCGGGCTACACATAGATGAGAAAATTGTTGGACTCTTGATAAGCTAATGGCTTCTTTGTCCACATGCCATCTGGAACTTGTTGTTTGGGATGGCAATCTTGTTAAATCTTGTTAAATGACACCGTCCAGACCTGGTGCCACATAGTGGGCCACATGAATACTGGGACAGACACCTGTCAAGGCAAAGTCTCACTGGTTCCCAGTGGACTTACCACTGACTGAGGCTTTAAACCATAAAGAGTATGCCTCAGTGGAATTACCACTGACTGAGGTTTTAAACAATAAAGAGTATGCCTCAGTGGACTTAGCACTGACTGAGGTTTTAAACAATAAAGAGTACTGGTATGCCTCAGTGGACCTATCACTGCACGGTTCTTCACCAAACACAAGCAAAAGTAGCAGAATTAAATACATTTTATTAGTTAGGAAATATATGGTCTAACATCACACAAACTTTAAGCATTACTAATAACAGATATTACAGTTTGCATGTAAGTAAACACAGGAGTCAGTTATATGCAGTGAAAGTGATTCAGTTGAAATGTTGTCTCAGTGTATATTTGTGTGCATTATTGTACTACTGCATGGGTGCCTATGTTCTGTAGTTGAATAATCCCAGTGCATGTATACATCTATATTGAACAATCCATTGCTGCCAATTAGTAGTGTTTGTATTGGAAACAGTTTTAACACCTCATTTTGTTGCACTCACACATGTGCATTTGGCTGTTTTATGTCAACAAAATACACTATTTCAACACAACAATGACTTAAATAAACACAAAGCACTGAAAAGCAATCATGATAACAAATTACATGTATATCTGCAAAGAGAGAGAGAGAGACAGAGAAAAAAATTAAAATTTTGAGAATTGTTTAACAAAGTTGCTTTTTCGTAAACAGTTTGGAAACAGTTTTAACACCTCATTTTGTTGCACTCACACATGTACATTTGGCTGTTTTATGTCAACAAAATACGCTATTTCAACACAACAATGACTTAAATAAACACAAAGCACTGAAAAGCAATCATGATAACAAATTACATGCTGGAGAGAGAGAGAGAGAAAGAGAGAAAGAGAGAGAGAGAGAGAGAGAGAGAGAGAGAGAGTGTGTGTGGGGGGGGGAGGGCTGCTGCAAAACTGTCATTTATGTTACTAAAAAGCAACTTTGTTAAACAATTCTCAAAATTTTCATTTTACAATAATTAGCTGACAAAACAAATAATACAATTACCAGACAATCTTTTATGTATGTCAACTGTGTTTAATACAGAGTTGGATTCCTTGTTTGATCATACAGTTCACCAGAATCGTTTGATCATACAGTTCACCAGATACTGTAATGTATTGTTTGATCATACAGTCCACCAGCAACTGTAATGTATTGTTTGATCATACAGTTCACCAGCAACTGTAATGTATTGTTTGATCATACAGTCCACCAGCAACTGTAATGTATCGTTTGATCATACAGTTCACCAGATACTGTAATGTATTCATTGATCATACAGTTCACCAGAATCGTTTGATCATACAGTTCACCAGCAATTGTAATGTATTGTTTGATCATACAGTTCACCAGCTACTGTAATGTATCGTTTGATCATACAGTTCACCAGCAACTGTAATGTATCATTTGATCATACAGTTCACCAGCAACTGTAATGTATCGTTTGATCATACAGTTCACCAGCAACTGTAATGTATCGTTTGATCATACAGTTCACCAGATACTGTAATGTATTCATTGATCATACAGTTCACCAGATACTGTAATGTATTCTTTGATCATACAGTTCACCAGATACTATAATGTATTATTTGATCATACAGTTCACCAGATACTGTAATGTATTATTTGATCATACAGTTCACCAGATACTGTAATGTATCGTTTGATCATACAGTTCACCAGCTACTGTAATGTATCGTTTGATCATACAGTTCACCAGCTACTGTAATGTATCGTTGTTTCACTGTAACCACATAACAAATGTGCAAAGGACACGAAGGATGTGTTTCCACACTGTGCATAGTGTAATAAAACAATTGTAAATCTTCACTGCTTTGTAAACAATGTTTTCATCAAGAATCAAATAAAACAGAGTGAAAGTATTCACTGACAAACACAATTTGCTGGACTGGCAGTTGTGCTGTTGCTACTGTGGCACCTCACGATGTTTTCCCCAGCCATGGAAGCACTTGATAAAGTTGGGTGTTTCTTTGTTCTTCAGTGCCAGCAGTAGTTTACGTAGTTTGTCAGGTTGCTTGTTTCGCATGTGCTGAATGTAAACCTGAAGTGAGAAGACAATCTCTGTTTACAAGCACTCCACTACCAGTGTGTCCAGTCACTCCACTACCAGTGTGTCCAGTCACTCCACTACCAGTGTGTCCAGTCACTCCACTACCAGTGTGTCCAGTCACTCCACTACCAGTGTGTATAGTCACTCCACTATCAGTGTGTCCAGTCACTCCACTACCAGTGTGTATAGTCACTCCACTACCAGTGTTTATAGTCACTCCACTACCAGTATGTCCCGTCACTCCACTACCAGTGTGTATAGTCACTCCACTACCAGTGTGTGTCCGGTCACTCCATTACCAGTGTGTATAGTCACTCCACTACAAGTGTGTCCAGTCACTCCACTACCAGTGTGTATAGTCACTCTACTACCAGTGTGCATAGTCACTCTACTACCAGTGTGTGTCCGGTCACTCCACTACCAGTGTTTATAGTCACTCCACTACCAGTGTGTATAGTCACTCCACTACCAGTGTGTGTCCGGTCACTCCATTACCAGTGTGTATAGTCATTCCACTACAAGTGTGTCTGGTCACTCCACTATCAGTGTGTATAGTCACTCCACTACCAGTGTGTCCAGTCACTCCACTATCAGTGTGTCCAGTCACTCCACTACCAGTGTGTGTCCGGTCACTCCACTACCAGCATATGTCTGGTCACTCCACTACCAGTGTGTCCAGTCACTCCACTACCAGTATATGTCCAGTCACTCCACTACCAGTGTGTATAGTCACTCCACTACCAGTGTGTCCAATCACTCCACTACCAGTGTGTCCAGTCACTCCACTACCAGTTTGTATAGTCACTCCACTACCAGTGTGTCCAGTCACTCCACTACCAGAATGTGTCTGGTCACTCCACTACCAGTTTGTATCGTCACTCCACTACCAGTGTGTGTCCGGTCACTCCACTACCAGTGTGTACAGTCACTCCACTATCAGTGTGTCCAGTCACTCCACTACCAGTGTGTGTCCGGTCACTCCACTACCAGTATATGTCCGGTCACTCCACTACCAGTGTGTCCCGTCACTCCACTACCAGTATATGTCCAGTCACTCCACTACCAATGTGTATAGTCACTCCACTACCAGTGTGTCCAATCACTCCACTACCAGTGTGTCCAGTCACTCCACTACCAGTGTGTATAGTCACTCCACTACCAGTGTGTGTCCGGTCACTCCACTACCAGTGTGTGTCCGGTCACTCCACTACCAGTGTGTATAGTCACTCCACTACCAGTGTGTCCAGTCACTCCACTACCAGTGTGTGTCTGGTCACTCCACTATCAGTTTGTATAGTCACTCCACTACCAGTGTGTATAGTCACTCCACTACCAGTGTGTCCAGTCACTCCACTACCAGTGTGTGTCCGGTCACTCCACTACCAGTGTGTATAGTAACTCCACTACCAGTGTGTCCAGTCACTCCACTACCAGTGTGTCCAGTCACTCCACTACCAGTGTGTCCAGTCACTCCACTACCAGTGTGTCCAGTCACTCCACTACCAGTGTGTCCGGTCACTCCACTACCAGTGTGTCTGGTCACTCCACTACCAATGTGTCCGGTCACTCCACTACCAGTGTGTGTCCAGTCACTCCACTACCAGTGTGTCCAGTCACTCCAGTACCAGTGTGTATAGTCACTCCACTACCAGTGTGTCCAGTCACTCCACTACCAGTGTGTCCAGTCACTCCACTACCAGTGTGTCCAGTCACTCCACTACCAGTGTGTCCAGTCACTCCACTACCAGTGTGTCCAGTCACTCCACTACCAGTGTGTCCAGTCACTCCACTACCAGTGTGTCCAGTCACTCCACTACCAGTGTGTCCAGTCACTCCACTACCAGTGTGTCCAGTCACTCCACTACCAGTGTGTATAGTCACTCCACTACCAGTGTGTCCAGTCACTCCACTACCAGTGTGTCCAGTCACTCCACTACCAGTGTGTCCAGTCACTCCACTACCACTCCACTTTTTAGGCAATTATTATAGTTATTATATAACATTATTCATAATCATAATGGTGATACAGACTAGGAGTAACGGACACACCTGCGCACAATAAACCATACAGACTGTAGGAGTTATGGATCCACATGCGCACTCTAAACTATACTAGGAGCAATGGACGGACCCACTTGCACACTCTATATCATACAGTCTTTGAGTGATGGACCCACCTGCGCACTCTAAACCATACAGACTAGGAGTAATGGACCCACCTGTGCATTCTAAACCATACAGACTAGGAGTAATGGACCCACCTGTGCATTCTAAACCATACAGACTAGGAGTAATGGACCCACCTGTGCATTCTAAACCATACAGACTAGGAGTAATGGACCCACCTGTGCACAATAAACCATAGAGACTAGGAGTGATGGCCCCACATGCGCAATCTTAAACCATACAGACTAGGAGTGATGGACCCACCTGTGCACTTTAAACCACACAAACGGACCCACCTGTGCACTATAAACCATACAGACTTGGAATAATGGCCTCACTTACACATTCTAAACCATACAGACTAGGAATGACGGGCCCACCTCCACACCCTAAACCACGCAGACAAAGAGTGACGGACCCACATGCGCACTCTAAACCACACAGACTAAGAATGACAGACCCACCTGTGCAATCTAAACCACCCAGACTGATGGACCCAACTGCACACCCCAAACCGTGTGACTAGGAGTGACGGACCTACCTGCACACCTTAAATCACAGACTAGGAGTGACGGACCCACCTGCACACCCTAAACCACAGACTAGGAGTGACGGACCTACCTGCACACCTTAAATCACAGACTAGCAGTGACGGACCCACCTGCACACTCTAAACCACACAGACTAGAAGTGACGGACCCACCCGCACATCGTATACCACACAGACTAGGAGTAATGGACCCACCTGCACACCCTAAACCACAGACTAGGAGTGACGGACCCACCTGCACATCCTAAACCAAACAGGCAAGGAGTGACGGATCCACCTGCACACTCTAAACCACACAGACTAAGAGTAACGGACCCACCTGCACATCATAAACCACACAGACTAGGAGTAACGGATGGGGATAGAAGTGACGGACCCACCTGTGCACTCTAAACCACACAGACTAAGAGTGACGGACCCACCTGTGCACTCTTGAACGACAACTTGATCTCCACGTCACTTGTCTTGCGACCAATCCACAGGAACACATGTTCACCATTGTCCAGAATCATGACGTCATCATCAGCCAGGTCATCCTGGAACATATATATGCAAGGAAGCACATGTACACATCAAGGGTGATGCAAATCTTACTAGTCTCATCCTGTTAATTCCACTTCACTCGAATATTAATATCAAACATTAACCTAACATTTATTCCAATACTTTCAGCAGGGTTTCTGGTATAGAACAGACTTTTGTATGGAATTAGCCTGTTTCAACTGAATATAAACTATAATTTGATTAAAAGCCTCCTTGTGTTGCCAGTGGTTTGTTTGACCTCAATGCCTGGGCTATCCCAACAACATGTGTACTTCAAAAATAATACAAGCAGTTGAGTTCTTTTTCAAATAAATATATGGTTTGTCAATAAACAACAGTGCAAGTGGTAACAATACATGTTGAGTGCCAGTGGTAACAATACAAGTTGAGTGCCAGTGGTAACAATACAAGTTGAGTGCCAGTGGTAACAATACATGTTGAGTGCCAGTGGTAACAATACATGTTGACTGCCAGTGGTAACAATACATGTTGAGTGCCAGTGGTAACAATACATGTTGAGTGCCAGTGGTAACAATACATGTTGAGTGCCAGTGGTAACAATACAAGTTGAGTGCCAGTGGTAACAATACATGTTGAGTGCCAGTGGTAACAATACATGTTGAGTGCCAGTGGTAACAATACATGTTGAGTGCCAGTGGTAACAATACAAGTTGAGTGCCAGTGGTAACAATACATGTTGAGTGCCAGTGGTAACAATACATGTTGAGTGCCAGTGGTAACAATACAAGTTGAGTGCCAGTGGTAACAATACATGTTGAGTGCCAGTGGTAACAATACATGTTGAGTGCCAGTGGTAACAATACATGTTGAGTGCCAGTGGTAACAATACATGTTGAGTGCCAGTGGTAACAATACAAGTTGAGTGCCAGTGGTAACAATACATGTTGAGTGCCAGTGGTAACAATACATGTTGAGTGCCAGTGGTAACAATACAAGTTGAGTGCCAGTGGTAACAATACAAGTTGAGTGCCAGTGGTAACAATACATGTTGAGTGCCAGTGGTAACAATACATGTTGAGTGCCAGTGGTAACAATACATGTTGAGTGCCAGTGGTAACAATACAAGTTGAGTGCCAGTGGTAACAATACATGTTGAGTGCCAGTGGTAACAATACATGTTGAGTGCCAGTGGTAACAATACATGTTGAGTGCCAGTGGTAACAATACATGTTGAGTGCCAGTGGTAACAATACATGTTGAGTGCCAGTGGTAACAATACATGTTGAGTGCCCGTGGTAACAATACATGTTGAGTGCCAGTGGTAACAATACATGTTGAGTGCCAGTGGTAACAATACATGTTGAGTGCCAGTGGTAACAATACATGTTGAGTGCCAGTGGTAACAATACATGTTGAGTGCCAGTGGTAACAATACAAGTTGAGTGCCAGTGGTAACAATACATGTTGAGTGCCAGTGGTAACAATACATGTTGAGTGCCAGTGGTAACAATACATGTTGAGTGCCAGTGGTAACAATACATGTTGAGTGCCAGTGGTAACAATACATGTTGAGTGCCAGTGGTAACAATACATGTTGAGTGCCAGTGGTAACAATACATGTTGAGTGCCAGTGGTAACAATACATGTTGAGTGCCAGTGGTAACAATACATGTTGAGTGCCAGTGTCTTAAGAGATGAAACGTCCTCAAAACAATATAGACAAAATGACCACTGCACCCTATGTGACACTTTCAATGCAAGAGGGTAGAATAATTACTCTTGTGCAGTTGTTGGTAGGAGATCTTAGTACATCATTTCACTGGTCATAATGACCAAAGTTAACTTCCATGTTTGATTTGGTGAATTCACCAGTATAATAGTAATATCAGCACTAGTTCATGAGGATGAAAAATTTAGCATATAAAGATGATTGATTTGAGATGGTGAAATAATGGTTCTTCAACCATTTAAATGTGTTTTAGAGAAATAGTGCATAAAAAGAAATGACTACGAACCTGGCAGAAGTCTGAGCATTTCTCTGACACTGTGAAGTAACCTTTTTCATTAGAACACCGGAAGAGTCGAGCAAATCTCATATACTCTGCATGCTGCAATATCATAAGCAACATGTATGGTATAATGGAATCAACACACCAACCAGTCCAACACACCAACCATCTGGTAGTTTAACACACCAACCATCTGGTAGTTTAACACACCAACCATCTGGCAGTCTAACACACCAACCTTCTTGTAGTCTAACACACCAACCATCTGGTAGTCTAACACACAAACCATCAGTCATAGTGAGTAAGATATTTTGGTTGTGAACTAGAAATAGTTTTTCATTTACGTCTACTAATGTGGTATGGAGAAACTATTAAAAAAATAAAAAATTTCTGCTGATTACTCAGAGATATAAAAGAATTTTTAACACTCTCAATCAAGTGAGCTGCTAAGTCAGAATGGGAAAACTAGTAAACAATGGCAAAAATATGTTGAGTTTAGACGCAAACAGCATAGTCATATCCTATTGGCAAGTATAGGACTATGCGTATACAAATAGATTTTCATTTGGTAAGCAAATATTGCAAGACTACACGCACTCATACAGTGTGCTCAACAAGGTTTTCCTAGTAAACTACTGGTGTGATATTCTTGATTATAATTGCAAATGGTTATGTTTTTGTATTTCAGTAACTCTTATAGGTGCATAGACCCATATCTATTGATTTCTGTTACGCTTTAAACTTCAACATCAAAACCTGGGTGAAATAACAATAATTTATTTATTTGACGTTGCCCAGGTGAATCATACCTCATCATATTTCTTTTTTCCTCCAAGACCAACCCAGAAGAAGTTCTCTGGCTCCTCACCCTCATTCAGTATCTGGATGGTGTGTGACTCCTATCACAAACACAACATTGTTACATGACTCCTACCACAAACACAACATTGTCACATGACTCCTACAACACACGCACGCACGCACGCACGCACGCACAACATTTCACATGACTCCTACCACAAACACACTGTCACATGACTATCACAATCACAACATTTCATGACTCCTACCATGCACACATGCACGCATGTACGCACGCACGACATGTGGCCTTGCAGCATGCTTGAAGGCCTTGAGGCAGACTAATACAAAGCCATCCAGTGTGCAGCACAAGAGATGATCGTTGACAAAGTAGTTAATATATAAAATTGCTATTACAGTATGGTGACCGCATCAATCAGAATAAAGACAGTCTGGATGCACGAATGACTTGAATTTACAAAAAAACTCAGCTGATATTGAAAACTACAAATAGTTAAGAAATACCTTTCCTGGAACAAACACTAATAAAAATTTTTATCGATATGATAAATCCTACTTAGAATGGCTGACTTACCCCATACATGTCATCTGCTATCTCCTCAGCTAATCGGGCCTCTTCAGCATTCGACCTCTTTCCAATCCACACATACACAATACCCTGACTATCCTCTGAATCAAACGGCACTTTCAGGATGTAGCTGAAAGATATGCAACATATCAACTTTCAGATTGTGTAGTTATTGCTTATGAAACGATAACATATTAGAAAAGTTAGTTATTTTAAACAAAATCTGCTACTGGCTACAGCTGAAATCAGTGTATGACATTGAGGCTAAGCTCCTGCAGGGCCATAAGTTGGTGGCCTTGGCCTTAAGTTGATGGTTCATATATTTCATATACTGTAAGTGACAAACTTGTATATAAACCTCTTTCCGTAATACTATTACCGTGTACGCTTTTGACTGTATGGAATACAAATCAAGGCTACTTTCTCATATCAAACTCTTTGTTTCTGTAACTTTAATTATACAAGAATGATGAGCAGCTTCAGTCGAAATCAGAGAAAAACAAACCAATTTTCACAGATTGCAGTTGAAATACTTTGTACAGATAAATACAATTTTTATTTTTTAAACATTTCTGTTAATATCACAAAATACCCACAGAATGCCACTTTATATAATTAAGAGAAACATCCTGAAGAAAAAATTGCATCCATATAAGTATGTCAATGTCATTGATAATATCAATGCAGATTTTGGTTAATGTGAACTATTTAAAGTTGCTATATTACACTAGAAATAAGTTACAATAAAGTTGAATGTCAGTCAAGTTGCAAATGGCGACTGATCGCTACGTAATATCAATGGATCTGTCCAAGAAAAAAAATGGGTGCATGGATTTATCAAATACATCATAGCTGCAACTACGGGTCCAGGGATTTATCAAATATATCATGCCTGCAACAATGGGTGCAGAGATTTATCAAATATATCATGTCTGCAACAATGGGTGCAGGGATTTATCAAATATATCATGCCTGCAACAATGGGTGCAGGGATTTATCAAATATATAATGCCTGCAACAATGGGTGCAGGGATTTATCAAATACATCATAGCTGCAACAATTGGTGCATGGATTTATCAAATACATAATGCCTGCAACAATGGGTGCAGGGATTTATCAAATACATCATAGCTGCAACAATCGGTGCAGGGATTTATCAAATATATCATAGCTGCAACAATTGGTGCATGGATTTATCAAATATATCATGCCTGCAACAATACATTCCTTTTTGAGGCTCATGTTCCGTCCTATGTTGTTGTTTTGAGTTTTCACTCATGTTGGGTTTCTTGGTCGCTGGGGACTAGCCAGCAAGATGATGATGTTGTTTGATGTATTGGCCGGAAGTGGTGTGAACGTGTGACACGATAAAATATACTACGAGATATACATCGACTTGTCCATTTTTATGATGATTAATCTGTATTTTATAACTGTCATATAATTTGATTAAAAAGTGCCAGTCTGGAGCACTGGCAGGTTTTAAAAGATGGCAGCCCGAGCCACAAGTTGCCTCAGGGACGGCACCAATTTCATACCCTGATTGAATTGCTTGGAAGACTGTCCCACTAAAACTTTTGGGTGAGCATGATTTCACACCTTCATTAAAATAGCAACATTTATACACAATGTTTGGGATGACAATATCACAGTGAAAACTTACCAGAACTCTGAATTCAGATGAGAAGCAGATGCTTGAATCTGTGAGAAACACAAGGCAGTATGAGGATCAAATGGACAGAAACACAAGGCAGTGTGAGGATCAAATGGACAGAAACATAAAGCAGTGTAAGGATCAAATGGACAGAAACACAAGGCGATGAGGATCAAATGGACAGAAACATGATTACAGTATTTTACTCAACACTGACTGAATCTGACTTAGAGACATTGGGCTAAATTATTGTCAGCTGGTTTTTGTCAGTTCCATACAAAACAGACAAATGCTTCCCACATTCCAGTCCAAACCTACTGGATTACTTTAAGTTGCTAGTCGGTCGGTTCTTTATGTGTGAGCCTAACAATTACACGATAATAATGATACAAACATAACCCAGTACAGCCACATGGAAAGGCTTCAAAGAGATTAGAGGAAGAGATAAACTATAACAAATGAACACAGTAGCCTAGTGGCTTGCTGGTGCTTCACTTTGCGGCACACCTGGATGCAGCGTGTAGTCAGCAGACTGCCATTGGAGCGAATCTGGAAGAACTCTACGGGAGCACGTTCTCCCTCAGCCCGCACTGCGTTCCTCTTCCCTTGATGGCTGATGAATTTTGTCTTGAAGTGTGACAGAAACTTCAAGTTCTCTTGTTGCTGCAACAGAAAGAAACTTTGTCATCACATTTACTGACACAAACTGAATGGAGGCTGACCATTATGAGTGGCAGACCGTTACGAGTGAGGCTGACCATTAGAAATGGACATATTGTTAGGAATGGGGCAGACCACTAGCAGTGTACAGATTAGGAATGCGACAGATCATTAAGAGTGGACATACCATTAGGAGTGGTACAGACCATTAGAAATGGACAGACCATTAGGTGTGGGGCAGACCATTAAAAAATTGACGTATTGTAGGAATGTGACATACCTTTAGGAGTAGACAGACCATTAGGAGAGGGTCAAACCATTAGGAGTGGAACAGACCATTTAAAGTAGACATACCATTAGGAATGGGACAGACAGTTAGGAGTAGACAGACCGTTAGAGGTGGGATAGACCATTAAGAGTGGGACATAGCATTAGGAGTAGACATACTGTTAGGAGTGGGACAGACCATTAGGAGTAGACATACCATTAGGAAAGGCAGATCATTAGAAATGGACATAATGTTAGGAGTGGGGAAGACCATTAGGAGTAGACATACCATTAGGAGTAGGGCCATTAGAAGAAGACAGACCATTAGGACTAGAACGTACCATTAGGAAAAGCCCATTAGGAGTGGGACAGACAGTTAAGAGTGTGGCAGACCATTAGGATTAGACATACAATTAGTTGTGACACAGACCATGAAGAGTAGACAGAACATTAGGAGTAGACAGACCATCAGGAGTGGGGCAGACCATTAGGAGTAGACAGACCACCAGGAGTGGGGCAGACCATTAGGAGTGGGACAGACCATTAGGAGTAGACAGACTGTTATGGTGGCTACTGAACCTTGCTGTGCAGCTGCTATGAATCCACATCAATCCTGGCATGCAGGTAAAAGTCTCATTACTCCTACATCTTTGGCATGCAGGGAATGTCTCATTACTCCTACATCCCTGGCATGCAGGGAAAGTCTCATTACTCCTACATCCCTGGCATGCAGGGAAAGTCTCGTTACTCCTACATTCCTGGCATGAACAGAAACTGTCATTACTCCAACATTCCTGGCTTGAAGGAAAAGTCGCATTACTCCTACATTTCTGACATGAAGGGAAAGTGTCACCACTCCTACATTCCTGACATTAAAGGAATGTGTCACCACTCCTACATTGCTGGCATGATGGGACAAACTCATTACTCCTACATTCCTGGCATGAAGGGAAAGTCTCATTATTGCTGCATTCCTGGCATGCAAGGAAAATCTCATCACTCCAATATCAGTTAAAGTTTATTATTAAAATATAACATTCTTCTGCACATAGTCCACATACTGACTAGCTAACCAAACAATTGAGGCATTTCCTACAATGACTTTGAAATGTATGTTAATTATTACAACACTGATTTATACACTCCTATTTCAGTATGCTGGCAGCATATATTATAAAAACATTGGAAAACTTGAGTTAAAATAATTTTTCAAAAATACTAGATTATCACTTGTCATGGACTGATGCAGCTATGCTTCAGAGTAAGGGTCGGCAACCTTTTTAAATGGAGGGCCAAATACGTTACAATGAATAGGTCAGCAGGCCATGCACACACACATGCGCACACACGTGCGCACACACATGCACATGATCCTCCTTGTAATTGGTACAATATATACATATATATACATATACCATGTGTGTAGCAGTGGTATCGAGTACTGTTGTAAATAGCAACTGCCACGAATATGATTTATTATTATCATCATCAAATATCCACGTCTGATTTTATACAACAGTTGGACTATCACCAGCTGGTGACGTTACTGCGCCACCATGTGGCACATATCTGGCCGCAGACTTGACCCTGTGAGCCTCAGTACGTCACCCAAGTGTCCGTCTGTTAACTGCATTCCGCTTGCATTACACAAATTTCATCTTCATTTTCCACTCTCTGTTGCGAGCCCTAAGATTAGTGAATCGGTCAGCAACTCAGTGAATGCTATGAAAGTCTACGTGTCTGGATTGGCTAGTTTGTTTTCCATGAGTGTCGGGAAGTGCAAGTAATTTGTAATCGTAACTTTGTCTAGAAGCGGGACAAACTGGAAGAGTTCATTGATTAGTTGTTCTCGCCCCTGGAGTTGGGCGTTCAACAGATGTAGATGTAGAGTTGGGCGTTCAACAGATGTAGATGTAGATGCTCTGTGATGTAGAATAGAAATGCAAAATCACACATCCATAAAGGGTCAGCTTCTGCACCGTTCTTCTCCATGAATATGCTAATCTCATGTCTCAGCCCAAAACCAACCTAGCCATTGCACTTCGGTGTAGTGCAGGAATTTTTTATATTGCACATTCATCTTGGCTGGAAGGTGCTGGAACTGCCTGTGATTTAGACCGAGCGCGAACGTAGTTCACGGTCCTCATGACGATGTGGGCACTGAAGAGTCTTGCCTTGGCACCTGCATTGTCTTGAACCTTTTGCTTCAGTGCACAACTCTGTTTACAATTTAGCAGGCGATGAATGCTATTCAGAACAACACATTATCATTCAAACACAAAAAAGATAGTACTTTCATGTCTGCATGTACGCAAAAGTAAAAGGTACGTTCTTATAGCGCAGTATTCAATCTTTGGGACTGCTCAAACCGCCTTACACTTCATCCCCGGCAGACCTGTTTATTCCAATGCCATCTTGACGTACTATTTTTTATTTTATATACCAATGTGTGGGCTGAATTATGCACAGGACTGGGGTCAATTAAATTTAATCAATTCCAATTCCTTTCAATTTAATCAATTCAAATTTAATTAATTTTTTTTCAATTCTTTTTTAAGTCCAATTCCAGCTCAAATCTTTCAATTCCAATTCAACTCCAATTCCGAATTAATTCTATGGGAATTTTTCCAATGCAAACGCATGGGATAAAAGTAATATGTACTTGTAATAGACATTTTTTTTTCTGTAATAGAGGAACTTTTTTCAAAAATATATTACAGACTGTACATCTATTGCTGCAAACTTACAAAATATCAAGTTAGTTTGCATGTTATTCCAACTGCTAGTAATTGTAAACAATGTACAGACATTGGCTGAGCCATTATTCAAACATGAACCATTAGGCTGATTATTTTATGGTTTTAGAAATACCTGCTCAATGAAACATTGCAGGAATAGCAAGCCAATTATTATTGAATTCAAAGTAAGCTCATCACACCCCACTGTAGTTTGATTTGAGCAGAAGTTCTTTTTTTATAAATTGCTAATTGCCACATGGTAACATTGCCAAGCAATTCCTTTGTTTAAATTTTAACAAAATTAATGTTCTCACCCGAGATCTTCAAATGGTGTACAAATGTATGTTTAGCTGCTACAAAAACTATAAGTTCATATGCAATTCTAGGGTTAGATTGAGGACCACATTGGAAATAAAACCAGATCACACCAGCACAATAAAATGAGGTTCAATTCATTTTTTTTCAATTCCAATTCTAATTCAACTTACTTAAGAATATTTCAATTCAAATTCCGCTTCGTGAAAATCTTTCCATTAAAATTCAGGAATTTAATTGCTTTAATAATTCCAATTCATTTTTTAATTCACCCCAGCCCTGCAAGATAGCGAGATTGTATTTAATTTATATACAATCTCGCTGTCTTGCTGCATAAAATAGCCCTGCAGGCCACAGGTTGTCGACCCCTGCTTCAGAGAATGTCAGTGAGGAGATGTGCAGTGTATTTGTAGGAAGATGGATGAGAGAACACAAGAACCTACCTGACATGTCCTCACCACTTCAAGTTTACTGCCAAACAGCGACTCAAACTTCTTCTGTAAACTGCAACATTCCACAATAGCAAGTCATCACAGCGTGTCATCACAATGTGTCATCACACCATATCATCACAATGTGCCATCACATCGTGTCATCACATGTCATTATAATGTGTCATCACAACATATCATCACAGTGTGTGATCACATTGTGTCATCATAACATGTATCATCAGTGTGTTATCACAACAGTGCAGGGGGGTTACCTAGAGGTGTCTCAAGCAGAACAAGAGGCCACTAGCACAGATAAACCAATATTAAATCATCTGAAAAACATCTCTGAAAAAGGTTATAGATGCGTATGTTTAAATGCAAGGAGCATAGTAAATAAGAAAAACGAATTAAACATTATGGTAGAAGATATTGACCCTCACATAATTGGTATAACAGAATCATGGGCCAACATAGATATATCAGATGCTGAATTGGGACTGACAGGATACGTAATGTTTAGGAAAGATCGAATAGGAAGAAGGGGCGGGGGAGTTATTTTATATGTTAAACAATCTATTCAGGCTTAAGAAATAAAACTAGAAAGGGAAGCAGATCGCGATGAAGCTGTTTGCTGCAGAATTGTTTCAGGAAATTCAAAATTAACTGTTGGATTAGTTTACCGAAGTCCAAACATAAACGAAGAGGACAACACAAAAATAAAAAATGCTATAAAGGAAGTTAGTAAAGGGGATTGTATCATAATGGGAGATTTTAACCATGGACACATACAATGGAATTATCTAGAGAGCACAGGGATTGAGGACCAACAATTTCTATTTTTAATCCAGGATAGCTTTCTTACTCAGCACGTGCTAGAACCAACCAGGGGAGAAAATGTATTAGATATAGTGTTGTCATCACAAAAAGAATTAGTGGACAATGTAAAAATATTTGAACCATTGGGTAACAGTGACCATAATCTAATACATTTTGATATCAATGTAAAATCAGAAAGTAAAAATAAGAAAGCGTACAAGAGAAACTTCCACAAAGGTAACTACAAAGATATGAGAAAATACTTAGCAAAGCTAGATTGGAATAACATGCTGATGAATAAGACCGCAATTAAATGTTGGAATATTCTAAAAAAAGAAATTGAGAGTATCATCGATAAATTTGTTCCCTTCCAAAAAAAGGAAAACGGTGTAGAAAGAAACACTTGTTAAAAGAGGCTATTAGAAAAATAGTGTTAAAACAAACTATGTGGAGGGTTTATAGGCGTACCAGAAAGGAAGAAGACTATGCAAATTACAAAGAGGCACTTAATGCAGCTACAACTGAAATCAGACAATCTAAAAGAAGCTATGAGCAAAAATTAGCATGTAACATAAAACATGACAGCAAGAGTTTTTATGCATATGTCAGGAGTAAACGAAACGTACAAGACAAGGTTGGACCTCTAGAAGACAGTGCTGGAAATATAGTATCACAGGGGTTTTTAATGGCGGAAGACCTAAATGGTTACTTCAGTTCAGTGTTTACCAAAGAAGATATTAGTTCATTACCAGCTGCTGATGCTAAATTTCAGGAGGCTAAATCTGACTATTTAGGTCCGTTAGTTGTAACTCCAGAATTGGTAGCTAAGAAAATAAAGGCAATGAAGGATAACAAATCACCGGGAGTGGATGGGATTCCTCCAAAATTACTAATGGAAACAGTAGAACAAATCAGTATACCACTTGCAAGAGTATTCAACTTGTCATTAAAAGAGGGAGTTGTTCCGTTTGAATGGAAAGAAGCAAACATCATAGCGTTATTTAAAAAGGGTTCGAGAAATAAGTAAGAAAATGACAGACCAGTGAGTTTAACGTCAGTGATTTGTAAATTATTAGAAAGGTTAATTAAAGACCATATGGTGGACTTCCTCGTTAAGCATAAATTAATAAATTCATCTCAACATGGATTCCTTAAAGCGAGGTCATGCTTAACAAATATGTTATGTTTTTTGTAAGAAATCACTAAGTGGATAGACGTGGGATCGCCAGTAGATATTATCTACTTAGATTTTCAGAAAGCTTTTGACAAAGTGCCACATCAAAGATTACTACTTAAATTAAAAGCCCATGGTATCGGGGATGGCATAACTGACTGGATAGAATAATGGCTGACTGACAGAAGACAACGAGTTGTAGTAGATGGAGAAGTTTCAAATTGGAAATCGGTTTTGAGTAGGGTACCTCAAGGATCAGTATTAGGACCTATATTATTCTTAATATGTATCAATAACTTGGACGACAGTATAACAAGTAACGTACTGAAATTTGCAGATGACACAAAACTGTTTAGAAAGGTTAATACTGATGGTGATAAACAACATTTACAAAACGATTTAGACAGATTAGTGAAATGGTCTGAGAAATGGCAGATGCTGTTCTATTTTGGGAAATGTAAATGCCTAAATACAGGACATGGGAACTTGAATGTAAACTATAAAATGGGAGATACTGTTCTGGGTACTACTGTAAAAGAAAAGGACTTAGGAGTTACAATAAGCGCTGATATGAAAGTTTCAGAGCAGTGTGGTATTGCAGCTTCAAAGGGTAATCAAATTCTTGGATTGATTAGAAGAAACATAACATACAAGGGAAAAAAGTTAATTATACCTCTTTATAAAGCAATAGTTAGACCTCATTTAGAATACTGTATACAAGCATGGAGACCATATCGTAAGAAGGATATAGATACGCTTGAACGCATACAAAGGAGAGCAACTAAAATGATTCCAGAACTTAGAGACCTTAGTTATGAAGAATGCCTGAAAGAATGTGGTTTAACAACTCTAGAGACAAGGAGGTTAAGAGGAGATCAGATTGAAGTTTTTAAGATATTGAATGGGTATGAAAATATTGATAGAAATATGTTTTTCTCACTCAAGAAGGATAGCAGAACTAGAGGACATGAGGTAAAATTAGTAAAGGATCAATGTAGATTGGACATCAGGAAGCACTCGTTCTCAGAGAGGACAATAAATGAATGGAACAAACTGTCTACAGATTGTGTAACTGCTAGCAGCGTGAATATGTTTAAAAACAAGGTTGACACATATCTCAGGAGGGCGGGTTATAAGTAGATGAACATTGTTGGACTCTCGATAAGCCAATGGCTTCCTTGTCCACTTGCCATCTGGGCCTTTGGCTTGGATGGCAAATCTTGTTAAATCTTGTTATCACACTATAACACAAGCGTGCAATGCATCGCAGGATTGATTATTGACAGAAGTACAACACGTACTTTGCACAAATCTTTTGCTGCGTGCTGAAACAATCGTGTATCTATCAGCATTCAAAATTAAGGCCTTCCCACTGATTCAGCCAAAATGCTCAAGTTATCGGCCCCAACCTACCGATTCATCCCAGCGGCCATGGCTGGTCGGACTGTATTAGTGATGCACATTACAGTCTGTACATGCAAGGGAATCTCCTTGCATTTGTAACCTGGATGCCAATTGGATGGTTCACACCTAATAACGTCAGTATCTTGGGGAATACTAGGGAATCATGAAAGCAAAGATAGCGGACGAAGAGAGACAATTTTTGAAGGACATTTCTCCAATTTTCTTCATACTGGTGATACTAAGGAGGCAGACAATCCGATTGGCAATATAACGTGATATTTGACTGTGAAAGTGAACTTTGGAGGCTTTGATATGGAGTGAATTGAGAATGACATAGGCATAGATTTTTGTCCATGCCAGACCTAGGGCAGTGGCAGTGTGCACGAAACGTCGGCATCAAACATTTTCAACAATTGTAACTGTTTCACAAATAAAATTAGTATTGAAATGTTTATTAAATTCATTACTTCATTGTATTGGTCTATAAGAAATGAACAACAGTATTTGGTATGGTTTATATTTATTAAATTATTATTTATTCTAATTTACAACAGTGTCTGTTTTAGCTATATGGACAGCAACTTTATTACATATTCTTATAATTAATACATCTTTGGGGACCAGTTCAAATTCACCTGGGCTGGTTCAAAATAAAAAATGGGCCAGTTAATTTTTTTTGCTAATTTCAGACACTGATCTATGCCAAAGCATGCTTTCAATCACATTCAAACTTATTGTTGGTACGATGTATTCTTTGCTGCAGCAGTAATTCTTTTTGACTCTCTAATTTAAAGTGCAAGTTGTACTTCCTTCGACAACAGATCCTGTGATGCATTGCCTTTATACACTCCCACCATCCACCAATCAAACACAAATGATATTCTGGCTAACGACTATTCAGCAGATACAGACAATGAGCAGTATGCACAGTTCAGCAAACAAGTGTAGCAAACAAACTGCATAGATCTATGCACATGTAAACATGTATATATATATATATATATATATATATATATATATATATGTGTGTGTCTGTATGTATGTATATATATATATATATATATATATATATATATATATATATATATATATATATATATATATACATACATACATACATACATACATACATACATACATTGAAACCTGTCCATAGCGGACACCACCGGCACAATGCATTATGTCCGTTATAGGCAGGTGTCTTTCATGGAGAATTTGATGAAGTGGGTACCCACTAGGTAGTACCAATATATTATGAAGTGGGTACCCACTAGGTAGAACCAGTATATTATGAAGTGGGTACCCACTAGGTAGTACCAGTATATTATGAAGTGGGTACCCATTAGGTAGTACCAGTATATTATGAATGGATAAGTTGTCATTCGCTAGTTGGTATTGTCATGAATGGTTCAAATCTACGGTTGATAAAACAATACATGAGCTGTCATTAATATATATGTGCCAAAAATATATATTTGGTGAAAATGTCATTAATCACACAGCATTATTGCATTCCACTACATGGAAACCAAGTGGCATATGGGGCTGGGATCGTGACATAATTGAAATTGTACACCATCAACAGAAGTTGGACAGATAGTAACATTGACAGACTTCTCCTTGTTCAATAACTTTGTTTGGCTTCTGAAAGTTAGACTTGACAACAAAGCATGGCCATGGTACAGGAAAGGAGATCTGAAACGGCTTTAAAATCCAAGAGAAGCCAAGGGGTGAATGTTTACACAGCTGGAGCACATTTCTTACACTTTTTGATGACACTATGCAGATAGCATGACAAAGTATACACACGTAGCGAAGTTAGTGCATATCAGTGTTGGCTCAGCTGGCTTGACCCACCGGATTGTCAATGTGCTTTGACCTGTCCACATGCGGTGACTATGAAACGATTAGTCCAAATTTCCTGTGCATTGTCCACATTGGACAGGTGGCCGCTATGGGCAGTTAGAGGACAGTGCAAACTAATAGGAAGTCATTCAGGACTTTCAAAAGTGTCCGTTAAGACAGGTTTTACTGTATATGTAAGTTTTTGTATATACATATATATACATATATATATATATATATATATATATATATATATATATATATATATATATATATATATAGACACACACAAACATACCTGTGTATACTTTACATAAAATTACAAGCACTTATTAAATATGTAAATTAAACTTAGCTAACACAATGTGTTAACCTAATATTCCTATAGTTGTATGTGGCATAGTAGCACTAAGTGTCACCTGAAGGTGAAGGTCAGCCAGCCGATGTTGGACGCCTCCCGGCCCTGCCAGAAGTAGACGACACACTTGAAGTCGTCCTCCACAGCATCCTCCTCGTCCTCCTTCTCTGACCCTCCATCAGTCTCCTCCAGGGGCATCCAGTAGCGACACAGGAACACGTAGCAGTCCTGGCTGTAGAAGTGACCTGGCATGGCATACAAACAAGGCCTGGCTGTAGAAGTGACCTGGCACGGCATACCAACAAGGCTGACACCAACACCAGGCTAGCAATGAGTGTGAGGACCAGTGAAAGGTGTAGTGTCACTCCCAAATGTGCATACATTAGACACAAGCAACATATATTCAGCATCAAAAGAAACTTAGCACTTTTATTTCATGCACATTTGGGTGGGTTTTGGCATGAATTTGTTGGTGCATGTTCCCTGGCAACCAGTTAATCAGTCACGCATGACCATGACATGCTTCAGTTGGTCTGCTGATGGCCAAGTGTTAATGATCTTATTTTGGTGATAGTTCATTACTGTAATGCTGTTGAGAGATGTTAAGGAGTGGTATGTGTACCATTGATAAAGCCAATAAAAAGGCCACCCTAGAACTTTAAGAAACAAAATGCTGCAGCTATTAAGTGATGAATGCAAACATGCTCTTGGCTCTTGTCGCCATGGCTGCTATTCAAGCAGTATCAAGTTTAGCTGGTACAATGACATGCAATGAGCCAATGACAGGCCACCATCTGGGCGGCCGACAATCACCACACATCGGCAAGAATGACTCATCCTCACCAGTCATTTGCGGGACAGGTTTCATACCACAAGCCACACAGTTGTGTGGCGGCACTGATACCACGGAGGAGTCCAGTCCTCAGCCAATTCTACCGCCGAAATAGATACATATGGTGCCAGTAGCAAATTCGGTGGACCCTGTCGCTGGATGCCTTAAGCCCGCCATACACATACCAGCTTTTAGTCGCCAACATTTTGTCTGTTGACAAATAGTTAGCAACCACCAGCCGACCAACCTATTTTTCAGATGCCAGATGTCTGGTGGGTTTTATTCATCTGATGTGAGCCCCATCCACAGATATAAATAGAACACCTGCTAGTAAAACAAGACCGCTGAACTCTTATCAGTTTACACATGATAGTTACAGTGATGCAGGCATAGGCCAGTGACATTCATGCTGCTGCACAGCAAGAACCCACTGGATGCACAGAGTTTATTATACTATACAGCATCCATTCTTCATCATATATCCATAGATATACAGTACCAATAAGAGATTATTAATATATATCTATGATATATCACACCAGCATCTACTAAATAACTTCAATTACCGAGTGTAGATGTACAATTAGTTAAAATACATGTCTCACTAATGTAACTGTTAAATAACTATAATAATATGTAGGCTGCGGGTGGTAAGCTTATGTCTAAATTAAAAATATACCACTGTAAGGCAAGTTTGTAAGATAACATTGCATTTATTACAACTTACTAAATAAACTGATAAACTAAACTTACTACTATAATGATACAGAACTAAGTTTCTCAGTCATTGCACAAGTTACACTCCTGATCTAACTTCAGTACCACACCAAGGAGTGAGCGTCCACTGGACATCGTCCAGTGTAAGATAAAATGATACATAAACATTTATTAAGTACCATAGTTCCAACACATCGGTGCTGTTCACAATATTGTCTGTACAATACATGTTATCTTTTTCAGTACTAATATATAATAATATACTAATGTTTATCCATAAATTCCCTAGCATACATGTAGGTATTGATGTAAAACTAGTACTCTACATGTATAAATCCCTAGTAGCATAAACTCAACAGTCAACAATGTTGTCTATTTCACATGTATATATATAGCTGTATATATATAGCTGTATATATATATATATATATATATATACATACATATACATATATATATATATTATAGCTGTCGTTGCACTGTTGTTTACAGACAAATTGGACACTGTTCAAGGCACAGATCTGTAGGGTTTGTGCTAGGGAATAGTCAAGATCAACCCTCTCACAGCCGCCTCTTACAGCAATTAATCAATAACTTCAAAGGGAGAGAGGGCATCAACCTGATCCTGGCTACACTTACCTAATACCTTATTACATGCACAATCTATTCATGCTCTAACGCATGTTCGTGCTAACAGTCAACTAAACTATTTTTTAAAAATTGAGGTTTCTTACCTTTGCAAAAAAATGGTAGATCCTGTCTTCTGTCGATACATACAGCTGTAAGCCACACAGGAAATAATATTCGTTGTCCCACAACTGTCTCCAGCAAGCCTCCAAAATGTGTATGTCTTGGAGAGTTTAATGCATGATGTTCACTCCAGTATGAACAACCCAACTGCCCAAGCTCATAACACAACTGCTGTGACCACCCTCACCCAAATGATTAATCAATCTGGTGGCCTTACCTTGAACAAATGACAATGACAAATCTTCAAGTTAATTGGTTCCTGGTATCTTCATCACTGGCTACTAGCCAGATAAGTTTATACTTCTCTGGTAGCCAACTCATCTTCATTGCTTTTGTTTGCCTTATATTGTATATGATGATGGTGAGGAGGAAATAAATTAACTTACTTACCGACTGACTGACTTACTTACATATGTATACAACTATTTGTAACATGCTATGTTCATACTATAAACAGCACTACCCTACGTGTCATGCAGTGGATGCAACTGTTTCTGCCGTGCAATGAAATGCCGGCCAGTGGTCAACGCCCGCTTCACGGCAGTGAGCTGCCTTGTTGCTCTTGTTTATAGGGCGATTATTAATGATGTAACTCTATGGCCCCCACCAAACTTCAGAGGTGTGTCGAAGGGGTTCAACTAACATATAGGAACGCATCCAGGCACTGCTAGACGAGTGGAGCAGAATCCTCAAGCAGACCTTGCTGCGCCTGGTGCAAAGCATTTGACGCAGATGCATTTCCTGTATCATGGCCAATGGTGGCCACACATGTTATTGAAGTGTGACTTGGCAAAATCGCCTTGCGAGACTTATGGCTGCCATGAGCAGCAGTCACTGCTCTTACTACTGATCTAATGTCAGATTTATGCCAATTAAATGTCAACCTTTCCATATCAATACAATTGTTTTTATTATTTTTGTAACACCACACTGTTTTCCAACGTAATAGAAGGGTATACCCAGCATCTTTTGATGCTGGGTATACATAGTGTGTAAAATTGGACACGATTTATGCAATGTATGTTGGGTATACTTACGAAGAACGAGAATGTCATACAAAATAAATAAAAATAACAAGCTCTTCACATAAAAAGATAATCTGCACTTTATCGCCAACCCACCAATTTCCTCCTCTGGCAGTCGCACAAACTTCTTGCCTTCCAGAACGAAACTTTCCATGCCATCTAGATCCTCATTCCATTCTTGCATCAACTGCTCCTATAACCACAAAGGTGGCATTAGATACACATTCACGAACACTTCACAGGTACACTTTCACGAACACTTCACAGGTACACATCCACATACGCGTCACAGGTACAGTTCCAGGCACACTTCACGGGTACACTTCACATGTACAATTACATGTTCGCTTCACACGTACACTTACAAGTTACAGGATCACTTCACAATGTACACTTACAGGGTCACATCTGAAGCACACTTCAAAGGTACACTTCCAGGTATATTTAATATATACATTTTTACAACTAGATTCTATTTTCAAGCTACTGTATTAACCTCATATCAGTATATCATATTTTAAAAATAATAATAAGACTTATTTTGCACCTAATTCCTTGGAAAGCAAGCTTAAAGGATTAACCTTCTTGAAATTGGTAAGCGCTATTAAAGTCATCAACGGATGGATGGACTGATGGATGGTTAGTAAACACTTCTTATTTAAAACTGACGATTTCAGATATAGTTCAACAGATTCCATTCAGGGCTGGGGTGAATTCCAAAATGAATTGGAATTATTCAATTCAATTCCCGAATTTGAGTTGGAATTTGAATTGAAGGATTTTCACCAAGCGGAATTTGAATTGAAAGGTTTTTAGTAAGTTGAATTGGAATTTAAAGAAAATTAATTGAAACTAATTTTCTTGTGCTGGTGCAATCTGGTTTTATTTCCAATGTGGTCGTCAATCCAATCATAGAATTGTATATGAACTCAAAGTCTTTGTAGCAGCTAAACATACATTTGTACACCACTTTAAGATCTGAGGTGAGAACATTTGTCCAAATTTCAACAAAAGATCTGCCATGTGGCAATTGAAAAAAAACTAAGTTCTGCTCAAATCAAACTATAGTGGGGTGTGATGAGCTTACATTTGTCCAAATTTGAACAAAGGGTCTGTGTGGCAATGTTACCATCTGGCAATTGGCAATTTAAAAAAAGAACTCAGAAATTTGGCTCACTTTGAATTCAAAAAAGGTTGCAGCTCCTGCTCTAAGATAACACTTGTTGTCTGCCTGCACATATCTGAACCCATGCCCTTTGTGTGTGCTAGGAATGTGTGAAGTCATAGCCACCCCAATGGGGCACCCCAACAATTAGTAATTGGCTTGCAACTCCTACATTGTTTCACAGACAGGCATTTCTGAAACCATAAAACCTACTGGTTTTTTCATGTTGTTTGAATAACAGCTCAGCCATCATCTGTACATTGTTTACAATTACCAGCAGTTGGAATAACATGCAAACAAATATGATGTTTTGTAAGTTTGCAGCAATAGATGTAATAGAAAAGTAATAGACTACTACTACATTAGTATTTATTACTTTAAAAAAGTTCCTACTACTATTACAGAAAGTGTCTATTACAATTACATATGACTATTATCTCAAGCGTTTGCTTTGGAAAATAACCATAAAATTAATTCGGAATTGGAACTGAATTGAAAGATTTGAGCTGGAATTTGAAAAAATTAATTGAAAAAAGTGAATTGAATTTGAATTGATTAAATTGAATTCAAAGGAATTGGAATTGATTAAATGGAATTCTTTTTACCCCAGCCCTGATTCCATTAGGATTATATGAGAATATACTTTAACAAAGTTGATGTAGTTTTCCTGTAGCCTTGCCCTTGCTAAGAATTCTGCATCAGTGTTTCATCATCATCATCATCAGGTGCCGTGTCTATTGTGGGCAGTGTTTTCATAGTGTTACAAAAAAGCTGGATGCAAGAGGTTTCCTATAGCACAGGATCGCCTAGGTAATAGATGACACAGTACTTACTGCTTCCCTGGTTTATAGATGATACAGTACTTACTGCTTCATTAACTTATAGATGATACAGTACTTACTACTTCCCTGGTTTATGGAAGAAACAGTACTTACTGCTTCCCTGGTTTATAAAAGACACAGTACTTACTGCTTCCCTGGTTTATAGATGACACACTTCTTACTGCTTCCCTGGTTTATAGATGACACAGTACTTACTGCTTCCCTGGTTTATAGATGACACAGTTCTTACTGCTTCCCTGGTTTATAGATGACACAGTACTTACTGCTTCCCTGGTTTATAGATGACACAGTACTTACTGCTTCCCTGGTTTATAGATGACACAGTTCTTACTGCTTCCCTGGTTTATAGATGACACAGTACTTATTGCTTCCCTGGTTTATAGATGAAACAGTACTTACTGCTTCATTAGCTTATAGATGACACAGTACTTACTGCTTCATTAGCTTATAGATGATACAGTACATACTACTTCCCTGGTTTATGGAAGACACAGTTCTTACTGCTTCCCTGGTTTATAAAAGACACAGTACTTACTGCTTCCCTGGTTTATATATGACACAATACTTACTGCTTACCTGGTTTATAGATGACACAGTATTTATTGCTTCCCTGGTTTATAGATGACACAGTACTTACTGCTTCCCTGGTTTATAGATGACACGGTACTTACTGCTTCCCTGGTTTATAGATGACACAGTACTTACTGCTTCATTAGCTTATAGATGATACAGTACTTACTACTTCCCTGGTTTATGGAAGACACAGTTCTTACTGCTTCCCTGGTTTATAGATGACACAGTACTTATGGCTTCCCTGGTTTATAGATGACACGGTTCTTACTGCTTCCCTGGTTTAAAGATGACACACTTCTTACTGCTTCCCTGGTTTATAGATGACACAGTACTTACTGCTTCCCTGGTTTATAGATGACACAGTACTTACTGCTTCATTAGCTTACAGATGATACAGTACTTACTACTTCCCTGGTTTATGGAAGACACAGTTCTTACTGCTTCCCTGGTTTATAGATGACACAGTTCTTACTGCTTCCCTGGTATAAAGATGACGCAGTACTTACTGCTTCCCTGGTTTATAGATGACACAGTTCTTACTGCTTCCCTGGTTTAAAGATGACACAGTACTTACTGCTTCCCTGGTTTATAGATGACACAGTTCTTACTGCTTCCCTGGTTTATAGATGACACAGTTCTTACTGCTTCCCTGGTTTATATATGATACAGTACTTACTGTTTCCCTGGTTTATAGATGACACAGTTCTTACTGCTTCCCTGGTTTAAAGATGACACAGTACTTACTGCTTCCCTGGTTTATAGATGATACAGTACTTACTGCTTCCCTGGTTTATAGATGACACAGTACTTAATGCTTCCCTGGTTTATAGATGACACAGTTCTTACTGCTTCCCTGGTTTATAGATGACACAGTACTTAATGCTTCCTTGGTTTATAGATGACACAGTTCTTACTGCTTCCCTGGTTTATAGATGACACAGAACTTACTGCTTCCCTGGTTTATAGATGATACAGTACTTACTGCTTCCCTGGTTTATAGATGATACAGTACTTACTGCTTCCATGGTTTATAGATGATACAGTACTTACTGTTTCCCTGGTTTATAGATGATACAGTACTTACTGCTTCCATGGTTTATAGATGATACAGTACTTACTGTTTCCCTGGTTTACAGAAGACACTGTACTTACTGCTTCCTCGTTTGACATGGGTGGTTGTCTTGGCATGAACAGAGCAGACAGATCTGTCTTAATCTTGTCTTTCTGCATGATAGCCTATCACAGAAAGCAACTGCAAGGTAACCATACTGCACGATGTCCTCGCTGTCAGTTCACAGTTGTCACTGTCTACATGCCAATCCTTTAACAATCTCAACATTTCACTTTACTTACTACTAAATTGTAACTACTAAATAGGATCAGGTTAAAATGGATTAAATAATTAATATTTGGGTTGGTGGCTCTGACATAGCACTTCAATAAATTTTGTAAAAAACCCCATAAAGAAACATTAATCCACAGAAAGAATGAAACATGTCATTATCAGCATCATTAATGATTAACAACCAACCACTCCCATCCATGTTTCTTCTCAAATGTAAGCAGGACTGAACAATCACATTTTGACAGCTACTGTTATTTAGACTGCTGTTATTTACAACAGAGGCACTAAAACTTGGGAGTCTGAAGATTAAGATGACTATAGTTTGTAGTGAGTAGGTGAGCTACATGCCTTGATGTCAACCCCTCTACGTTGCACCGACTCTGATGTACGTGTGTAATCAACAGCAATGACGTCATCCCAACCAGCAAACTGCAGCTTGAAGATGTGTGGTTCAGTGCTGTAAGTGTAACAAAAGGAATTACAGTGCTGTAAGTGTAACACAAGGAATTACAGTGCTGTAAGTGTAACACAAGGAATGATAGGAAAAATGTGTAGTTCAGTGCTGTGAGTGCAACACAAGGTATTACAGTGCTGTAAGTGTAACACAACGAATTACAGTGCTGTAAGTGTAACACAAGGAATGATAGGAAAAATGTGTAGTTCAGTGCTGTAAGTGCAACACAAGGAATGACAGGGAAGATGTGTAGTTCAGTGACGTAAATGCAACACAAGGAATGACAGGGAAGATGTGTAGTTCAGTGATGTAAGTGTAACACAAGGAATTACAGCGCTGTAAGTGTAACACAAGAAATTACAGTGCTGTAAGTGTAACACAAGGAATGATAGGAAAAATGTGTAGTTCAGTGCTGTAAGTGCAACACAAGGAATGACAGGGAAGATGTGTAGTTCAGTGAATTAAGTGCAACACAAGGAATGACAAGGAAAATGTGCAGTTCAGTGCTGTAAGTGTAACACAAGGAATGACAGGGAAGATGTGTGGTTCAGTGTTGTAAGTGCAACACAAGGAATGACAGGAAAAATGTGTAGTTTAGTGCTGTAAGTGCAACACAAGGAATGACAGGGAAGATGTGTAGTTCAGTGATGCAAGTGCAACACAAGTAATGACAGGGAAGATGTGTAGTTCAGTGAATTAAGTGCAACACAAGGAATGACAGGGAAAATGTGCAGTTAAGTGCTGTAAGTGTAACACAAGGAATGACAGGGAAGAAGTGTAGTTCAGTGATGTAAGTGCAACACAAGAAATGACAGGGGAAGATGTGTAGTTCAGAGCTGTAAGTGTAACACAAGGAATGACAGGGAAGATGTGGGGTTCAGTGCTGTAAATGTAACACAAGGAACGACAGGGAAGATGTGTTGTTCAGTGCTGTAAGTGTAACATATGGGATGACAGGGGTAGATGTGTGGTTCAGTGATGTAAGTGTAACACAAAGAATGACAGGGGAAGATGTGTGGTTCCGTGCTGTAAGTGTAACACAAGGAATGACAGGGAAGATGTGTAGTTCAGTGCTGTAAGTGCAACACAAGGAATGACAGGGAAGATGTGTAGTTTAACAAGATTTGCCATCCAAGCCAAAGGCCCAGATGGCAAGTGGACAAGGAAGCCATTGGCTTATCGAGAGTCCAACAATGTTCACCTACTTATAACCCGCCCTCCTGATATATGTGTCAACCTTGTTTTTAAACATATTCACGCTGCTAGCAGTTACACAATCTGTAGACAGTTTGTTCCATTCATTTATTGTCCTCTGTGAGAACGAGTGCTTCCTGATGTCCAATCTACATTGATCCTTTACTAATTTTACCTCATGTCCTCTAGTTCTGCTATCCTTCTTGAGTGAGAAAAACATATTTCTATCAATATTTTCGTACCCATTCAATATCTTAAAAACTTCAATCTGATCTCCTCTTAACCTCCTTGTCTCTAGAGTTGTTAAACCACATTCTTTCAGACGTTCTTCATAACTAAGGTCTCTAAGTTCTGGAATCATTTTAGTTGCTCTCCTTTGTATGCGTTCAAGCGTATCTATATCCTTCTTACGATATGGTCTCCATGCTTGTATACAGTATTCTAAATGAGGTCTAACTATTGCTTTATAAAGAGGTATAATTAACTTTTTTCCCTTGTATGTTATGTTTCTTCTAATCAATCCAAGAATTTGATTACCCTTTGAAGCTGCAATACCACACTGCTCTGAAACTTTCATATCAGCGCTTATTGTAACTCCTAAGTCCTTTTCTTTTACAGTAGTACCAAGAACAGTAGCTCCCATTTTATAGTTTACATTCAAGTTCCCATGTCCTATATGTAGGCATTTACATTTCCCAAAATTGAACAGCATCTGCCATTTCTCAGACCATTTCACTAATCTGTCTAGATCGTTTTGTAAATGTTGTTTATCACCATCAGTATTTACCTTTCTAAACAGTTTTGTGTCGTCCGCAAATTTCAGTACGTTACTTGTTATACTGTCGTCCAAGTCATTGATATAAATTAAGAATAATATAGGTCCTAATACTGATCCTTGAGGTACCCCACTCAAAACCGATTTCCAATTTGAAACTTCTCCATCTACTACAACTCGTTGTCTTCTGTCAGTCAGCCATTGTTCTATCCAGTCAGTTATGCTATCCCCGATACCATGGGCTTTTAATTTAAGTAGCAATCTTTGATGTGGCACTTTGTCAAAAGCTTTCTGAAAATCTAAGTAGATAATATCTACTGGCGATCCCACGTCTATCCACTTAGTGATTTCTTACAAAAAACATAACATATTTGTTAAGCATGACCTCGCTTTAAGGAATCCATGTTGAGATGAATTTAATAATTTATGCTTAACGAGGAAGTCCACCATATGGTCTTTAATTAACTTTTCTAATAATTTACAAATCACTGATGTTAAACTCACTGGTCTGTAATTCTCTGACTTATTTCTCGAACCCTTTTTAAATAATGGTATGATGTTTGCTTCTTTCCATTCAAACGGAACAACTCCCTCTTTTAATGACAAGTTGAATACTCTTGCAAGTGGTATACTGATTTGATCTACTGTTTCCATTAGTAATTTTGGAGGAATCCCATCCACTCCCGGTGATTTGTTATCCTTCATTGCCTTTATTTTCCTAGCTACCAATTCTGGAGTTACAACTAATGGTCCTAAATAGTCAGATTTAGCCCCCTGAAATTTAGCATCAGCAACTGGTAATGAACTAATATCTTCTTTTGTAAACACTGAACTGAAGTAACCATTTAGGTCTTCCGCCATTAAAAACCCCTGTGATATTATATTTCCAGCACTGTCTTCTAGAGGTCCAACCTTGTCTTGTACGTTTTGTTTACTCCTGACATATGCATAAAAACTCTTGCTGTCAGTTTTTATGTTACATGCCAGTTTTTGTTCATAGCTTCTTTTAGATTGTCTGATTTCAGTTGTAGCTGCATTAAGTGCCTCTTTGTATTTTGCATAGTCTTCTTCCTTTCTGGTACGCCTATAAACCCTCCACATAGTTTGTTTTAGCATTATTTTTCTAATTGCCTCTTTTGACAAGTGTTTCTTTCTACACCGTTTTCCTTGTTTTCGGAAGGGAACAAATTTATCAATGATACTCTCAATTTCATATTTTAGAATATTCCAACATTCAATTGCAGTCTTATTCATCAGCATGTTATTCCAATCTAGCTGTGCTAAGTATTTTCTCATATCTTTGTAGTTACCTTTGTGGAAGTTTCTCTTGTACGTTTTCTTATTTTTACTTTCTGATTTTACATTGATGTCAAAATGTATTTGATTATGGTCACTATTACCCAATGGTTCAAATATTTTTACATTGTCCACTAATTCTTTTTGTGATGACAAAACTATATCTAATACATTTTCTCCCCTGGTTGGTTCTAATACGTGCTGAGTAAGAAAGCTATCCTGGATTAAACATAGAAATTGTTGATCCTCAATCCCTGTGCTCTCTAGAGAATTCCATTGTTTGTGTCCATGGTTAAAATCTCCCATTATGATACATTCCCCTTTACTAACTTCCTTTATAGCGTTTTTTATTTTTGTGTTGTCCTCTTCGTTTATGTTTGGACTTCGGTAAACTAATCCAATAGTTAATTTTGAATTTCCTGAAACAATTTTGCACCAAACAGCTTCATCGCAATCTGCTTCCCTTTCTAGTTTTATTTCATAAGCCTGAATAGATTCTTTAACATATAAAATAACTCCCCCGCCCCTTCTTCCTATTCGATCTTTCCTAAACATTATGTATCCTGTCAGTCCTAATTCAGCATCTGTTATATCTATGTTGGCCCATGATTCAGTTATACCAATTATGTGAGGGTCAATATCTTCTACCATAATGTTTAATTCGTTTTTCTTATTTACTATGCTCCTTGCATTTAAACATACGCATCTATAACCTTTTTCAGAGATGTTTTTCGGATGATTTGATATTGGTTTATCTGTGCTAGTGGCCTCTTGTTCTGCTTGAGACACCTCTAAGTAACCCACCTGCACTTCTAGTTTAAAGAATGTTTACTTCCAAAAATATTTGTCATTGTACCCAAGTCGCTATCTACTGCTGCTGAAAGTTTGTCCGCGAATACTGCCGCTCCCTTTCCACTTAAATGAAGCCCATCCTTCATGTACATATCAGCCCTCCCAACAAAACTTCCCCATAAATCCACAAATCCAACTTCCTCTTCCCTACACAGCCTCTGGACTAACATGTTAATTGCCATCCCCCGACAATTTCGATATTTATGACCCCTCCTGCCCATTACAGGTAAAATCCCTGACAGTATTACCTGCTCAACCCGCGTCTGTTTTAGTGTTCTGACCAACTGCCTATATTTCCTAACTATGGCAGTTGTACCCTCCCTCTCTACGTTATTTGTCCCTACATGTACTAAAACAGATCCACCCTTACCCGAGCCTACGATGTTTTTTACCCTCTCAGTTATCGCCTCTATTTTGGCTCCAGGCAAGCAGACCACCACATCATCTCCCTTGTTTAAGACTCTGTCGGTCTTCCTAACTATCGAATCCCCCACAAACACCCTCGCTCTCTTCCTCACCCCCTCTATCACTGCTGCAGAATAACTCTTCCTTTCGATCCCCTCCATCACATTCTGTCCTGACCCCTTCCCTTCCGTCTCCCCCACTCCCTTCTCCTTCCCTCCCGTCTCCCCTACTCCCTTCTCCTTCCCTCCTGTCTCCGCTACTCCCCTCTCCTTCACTCCGGTTGTCTTCCCTCCCGTCTCCCCCACTCCCTTCTCCTTCCCTCCTGTCTCCGCTACTCCCCTCTCCTTCACCCCGGTTGTCTTCCCTCCCGTCTCCCCCACTCCCTTCTCCTTCCCTCCTGTCTCCCCTACTCCCCTGTCCTTCACCCCGGTTGTCTTCCCTCCCGTTCCTTTCCTTCCCGTCTCCTTACGTCCTGTCTCCCTATGACCTGTCACCTTCCCTCCTCTCAGCTTCCTCCCAGGCTGAGGTGAGGTAGTTCAGTGATGTAAGTGCAACACAAGGAATGACAGGGAAGATGTGTAGTTCAGTGATGTAAGTGTAACACAAGGAATGACAGGGAAGATGTGTGGCACAGTGCTGTAAGTGTAACACAAGGAATGACAGGAAAGATGTGTAGTTCAGTTATGTAAGTTTAACACAAGGAATTACAGGGGAAGATGAGTGGTTCAGTGCTGTAAGTGTAATACAAGTAATGAGAAGGAAAATGTGTGGTTCTGTGTTGGTAGTGCAACACAAGGAATGACAAGGGAAGATGTGTAGTTCAGTGATGTAAGTGCAACAAAAGGAATGACAGGGAAGATGTGTAGTTCAGTGATGTAAGTGCAACACAAGGAATGACAGGGAAAATTTGCAGTTCAGTTCTGTAAGTGTAACACAATGAATGACAGGGGAAGATGTGTAGTTCAGTGATGTAAGTGCAACACAAGGAATGACAGGGAAGATGTGTGGTTCAGTGCTGTAAGTGTAACACAAGGAATGACAGGGAAGATGTGTAATTCAGTGATGTAAGTGCAACACAAGGAATGACAGGGGAAGATGAGTGGCTCAGTGCTGTAAGTATAACACAAGCAATGACAGGGAAGATGTGTGGTTCCTTGCTGTAAGTGCAACACTATGAGGTTCAGTGCTATAAGTATAACACAAGGAATGACAGAGGAAGATGTGTGGTTCTGTGCTGTAAGTGTAACACAAGGAATGACAGGGAAGATGTGTAGTTCAGTGCTGTAAGTGCAACACAAGGAATGACAGGGAAGATGTGTAGTTCAGTGATGTAAGTGCAACACAAGGAATAACAGGGGAATATGTGGGGTTCAGTGCTGTAAGTGTAACACAAGGAATTACAGGGAAGATGTGTTGTTCAGTGCTGTAAATGTAACATATGGGATGACAGGGGTAGATATGTGGTTCAGTGATGTAAGTGTAACACAAACAATGACAGGAGAAGATGTGTGGTTCCGTGCTGTAAGTGTAACACAAGGAATGACAGGGAAGATGTGTAGTTCAGTGCCGTAAGTGCAACACAAGGAATGACAGGGAAGATGTGTAGTTCAGTGATGTAAGTGCAACACAAGGAATGACATGGGAAGATGTGGGGTTCAGTGCTGTAAGTGTAACACAAGGAATGACAGGGAAGATGTGTGGTTCAGTGCTGTAAGTGTAACACAAGGAATGACAGGGGAAGATGTGTTGTTCAGTGCTGTAAGTGTAACATATGGGATGACAGGGGTAGATGTGTGGTTCAGTGATGTAAGTGTAACACAAAGAATAAAAGGGGAAGATGTGTAGTTCAGTGCTGTAAGTGCAGCACAAGGAATGACAGGGAAGATGTATAGTTCAGTGATGTAAGTGCAACTCAAGGAATGACAGGGGAAATGTGTAGTTCAGTGCTGTAAGTGTAACACAAGGAATGACAGGGAAGATGTGTGGCACAGTGCTGTAAGTGTAACACAATGAATGACAGGAAAGATGTGTAGTTCAGTGATGTAAGTGTAATACAAGTAATGAGAAGGAATATGTGTGGTTCCGTGCTGGTAGTGCAACACAAGGAATGACAGGGGAAGATGTGTAGTTCAGTGTTGTAAGTGCAACACAAGGAATGACAGGAAAAATGTGTAGTTCAGTGCTGTAAGTGCAACACAAGGAATGACAGGGAAGATGTGTTGTTCAGTGATGCAAGTGCAACACAAGTAATGACAGGGAAGATGTGTAGTTCAGTGAATTAAGTGCAACACAAGGAATGACAGGGAAAATGTGCAGTTCAGTGCTGTAAGTGTAACACAAGGAATGACAGGGAAGATGTGTAGTTCAGTTCTGTAAGTGTAACACAAGGAATGACAGGGGAAGATGTGGGGTTCAGTGCTGTAAGTGTAACACAAGGAACGACAGGGAAATGTGTTGTTCAGTGCTATAAGTGTAACATATGGGATGACAGGGGTAGATGTGTGGTTCAGTGATGTAAGTGTAACACAAAGAATGACAGGGGAAGATGTGTGGTTCCGTGCTGTAAGTGTAACACAAGGAATGACAGGGAAGATGTGTAGTTCAGTGATGTAAGTGCAACACAAGGAATGACAGGGAAGATGTGTGGCACAGTGCTGTAAGTGTAACACAAGGAATGACAGGAAAGATGTGTAGTTCAGTTATGTAAGTTTAACACAAGGAATTACAGGGGAAGATGTGTGGTTCAGTGCTGTAAGTGTAATACAAGTAATAAGAAGGAACATGTGTGGTTCTGTGCTGGTAGTGCAACACAAGGAATGACAGGGGAAGATGTGTAGTTCAGTGATGTAAGTGCAACACAAGGAATGGCAGGGAAGATGTGTAGTTCAGTGATGTAAGTGCAACACAAGGAATGACAGGGAACATTTGCAGTTCAGTTCTGTAAGTGTAACACAAGGAATGACAGGGAAGATGTGTGGTTCAGTGCTGTAAGTGCAACACAAGGAATGACAGGGAAGATGTGTGGTTCAGTGCTGTAAGTGCAACACAAGGAATGACAGGGAAGATGTGTAGTTCAGTGATATAAGTGCAACAGAAGGAATCGCAGGGAAGATGTATGGTTCCATGCTGTAATGGTAACACAAGGAATGACAGGGAAGATATATGGTTCGGTGCTGTAAGTGTAACACAAGGAATGACAGGGAAGATGTGTAGTTCAGTGATGTAAGTGCAACACAAGCAATGACAGGGAAGATGTGTGGTTCCTTGCTGTAAGTGCAACACTAAGAGGTTCAGTGTTGTAAGTTTAACACAAGGAATGACAGAGGAAGATGTGTGGTTCAGTGCTGTAAGTGTAACACAAAGAATGACAGGGAAGATGTGTAGTTCAGTGCTGTAAGTGCAACACAAGGAATGACAGGGAAGATGTGTAGTTCAGTGATGTAAGTGCAACACAAAGAATGACAGGGGAAGATGTGTGGTTCAGTGATGTAAGTGCAACACAAGGAATGACAGGGGCAGATGTGGGGTTCAGTGCTGTAAGTGTAACACAAGGAATGACAGGGAAGATGTGTTGTTCAGTGCTGTAAATGTAACATATGGGATGACAGGGGAAGATGTGTGGTTCAGTGATGTAAGTGCAACACAAGGAATGACAGAGGAAGATGTGTGGTTCAGTGCTGTAAGTGTAACACAAAGAATGACAGGGAAGATGTGTAGTTCAGTGCTGTAAGTGCAACACAAGGAATGACAGGGAAGATGTGTAGTTCAGTGATGTAAGTGCAACACAAAGAATGACAGGGGAAGATGTGTGGTTCCATGCTGTAAGTGTAACACAAGGAATGACAGGGAAGATGTGTAGTTCAGTGCTGTAAGTGCAACACAAGGAATGACAGGGAAGATGTGTAGTTCAGTGATGTAAGTGCAACACAGGGAATAACAGGGGAAGATGTGGGGTTCAGTGCTGTAAGTGTAACACAAGGAATGACAGGGGCAGATGTGGGGTTCAGTGCTGTAAGTGTAACACAAGGAATGACAGGGAAGATGTGTTGTTCAGTGCTGTAAATGTAACATATGGGATGACAGGGGAAGATGTGTGGTTCCGTGATGTAAGTGTAACACAAGGAATGACAGGGAAGACGTGTAGTTCAGTGCTGTAAGTGCAACACAAGGAATGACAGGGAAGATGTGTAGTTCAGTGATGCAAGTGCAACACAAGGAATGACAGGGGAAGATGTGGGGTTCAGTGCTGTAAGTGTAACACAAGGAATGACAGGGAAGATGTGTGGTTCAGTGCTGTAAGTGTAACACAAGGAATGACAGGGGAAGATGTGTTGTTCAGTGCTGTAAGTGTAACATATGGGATAACAGGGGTAGAAGTGTGGTTCAGTGATGTAAGTGTAACACAAAAAATAAAAGGGGAAGATGTGTAGTTCAGTGCTGTAAGTGTAACACAAGGAATGACAGGAAAGATGTGTAGTTCAGTGATGTAAGTGTAATATAAGTAATGAGAATGAATATGTGTGGTTCCGTGCTGGTAGTGCACGATGAATGGCTCAGTGCTGTCAGTATAACACAAGCAATGACAGGGAAGATGTGTGGTTCCTTGCTGTAAGTGCAACACTATGAGGTTCAGTGCTGTAAGTTTAACACAGGGAATGACAGGGGAAGATGTGTGGTTCAGTGCTGTAAGTGTAACACAAAGAATGACAGGGGAAGATGTGTGGCTCAGTGCTGTAAGTATAACACAAGCAATGACAGGGAAGATGTGTGGTTCCTTGCTGTAAGTGCAACACTATGAGGTTCAGTGCTGTACGTTTAACACAAGGAATGACAGGGGAAGATGTGAGGTTCAGTGATGTACGTGTAACACAAGGAATGACGGGAATATGTGTGGTTCCATGCTGGTAGTGCAACATAGATTGACAGGGACGCAACTGACACTGATTGCCACTTCTCTGTGGAATCTCTCTAGCACAGGATTATACATATTATGAAATAAAATGCTGATTACTTGGCAACATAAGTGTTTTCAGTGTGCATAAGTGCATAAAAATGTGACAAAAAGACTAACCCCTCAAGACATCGTGTCACAGTGGTGCACTCAGGCCGATATAGCATGCTACAGACTTCCTGGGACAGCTTCAATGCTGCAGCACGCACCAACCGGGGTGACTTGCGACCGATCCTACAACACAACCATATCCACAACAATCACACACTGCAACACAACCACATCCACAACAATCACACACTGCAACACAAACACATCCACAACAACCATACACTGCAACACAAACACATCCACAACAACCATACACTGCAGCACAGCCACACACTGCAATGCAACCACATCCACAACAATTACACACAGTCACACAACCACATCCACAACAATTACACAATGTAGCACAACCATATCCACAACTACATACTGTAACACAACCATACAGTGCAATGCAACCACATCCAAAACAACTACACACTGTAACAAAACCACATCCACAACAACTACACACTCTATCACAACCACATCCACAACAACCATACACTGTAACTCACCCATACAGTGCAATGCAACCACAGCCACAACAACTACACAGTGTGTAACACAACCACATTGATTTAAGAAGTGGCATTGTTTGAGAGAAACGAGGAGCCCACCTTTAAGAGCATTAATTGTGAAAAGGGAATTGCAATAGTCAAGTCTACTACTAACAAGAGCAGTTGCATTAGTTATGGAGAGACATACAGGCGAATACAGTGAAGATCACGAATATAATAAAAACAACAATGACATGTTTGAGAAATACGCTGCCTAAAATGAAATTATTGCCAAATATAACTCATAGATCCCATGCCGAGGTTGCTGGGTTAACATTTTGGCTCAAGATAGGTGCAGGAAAAAACCCTTAATTTTGTCAGGCTGCTTCTGTGTACAAATAATAAGAAACTCTGTTTTATCAGCATTTAGCTTTAATCTACTCTCAGTCATCTAGTTGAAAATATCACAAAGATAATTACTGAGCTGGTTTAGGGAGCAATTACTATCTGGGGTAGCCAAAGAAATGTAGATCTGTATGTCATCTGCATAAAATTTGTGAATCAAGTGGTGACTATTGATAACTGAGCTGTGAATAGAGTAAAATGGTTTTAGGATAGTACCCTGGGATGACCACAGGAAATAGGGAGTGCAGATGAAAGACAGTTCCCTATTTTCACTCTCTGGTGTCTCAGTTAGATATGACGAAAACCATTTCAAAGCTACCCTAGATACACCATACTATAAACACCAGTGGTTAATAAGAATGATGTGATAAACTGAAACCTATTTGTTAAGAAATGTTTTAACTTAAGTCATAGGAAGGCAGCGATCCTATAATTAATGAATAGGGGTCTTTCATAAAATGCTGAAACACAACACTGGTTGAATAATATGAGTGGTTATGAGAGAATGATGAACTGACCGTGCCTAGGCAGACTCTTACCAGACAAACACTTCCGTGTGGCAGTCAAGGATGTAGACAGCTCTTGTACTCAGCAGAGACTGGGTCAACTTGTGTTGCGGCAACTCAACTGAACACACAGTGAACAGCTTGTCATGATACACCTCATCAAACTAACACTACCACAATGCACCTGTACAACACGTCTACACAACATACTTCAAAAATAACTAATGTGCTTGTTCTAATAGAACTGTATAAGATAGACTTTAATACCTAGAAAGTAGCCAAAGTCACAGCTACACTATTTAACAGCAACATCATCTTTAACAAATCTTTATTTCACATGCGTGCATGTGTGTGTGTATGCGTGCGTGCATGTATGCATGTGCTGAATATGCATATTATATATACATTTTAACCACTCTTATTCTTAAGGTAAAAGAGATATCTTTTATTATATTGTTACCTTGGGGAAGTTCCAAATATCCCATTCCCAGTCCAACTTTGTACAGCAGTGGGTTGGGAGGCTTCCAGTGGTCTGGCACCCATTCCTGCAAGCAATGGTTCAATAACAAGTGTAACATGCACATAACAATGTCTGTATCTGGCACTAGGGTACATGGGCCCAACCATTACACACAATTCTGCAAAAGACCAAATACTCCACACAAGATCATGAAGGCTTAATCATTCCACATGAGATCATGAGAACCCAACCATTTCATATAAGATTTTGAGAACCCATCTAACCATTCGACAAAATATCTTGAGAACCCAACCATTCCATATACAACCATGAGAATGCAACCATTCCACATAAAATCATGAGAACCCAACCATTCCACATAAGATCATGAGAACCCAACCATTCCAAATAAGATCATGAGAACCAAACCATTCCTCATAAGATCATGAGAACCAAACCATTCCACATAAGATCATGAGAACCCAACCATTCCATATAAGATCATGAGAACCAAACCATTCCACATAAGATCATGAGAACCAAACCATTCCACATAAGATCATGAAAACCCATCCATTCCTAATCAGATCATTAGAACCCAATCATTCCATAACATTTTGAGAACCCACCTAACCATTCCACATAAGATCATGAGAACCCAACCGTTCCACTTAAGATTTTGAGAACTCACCTAAATGTTCCATACAAGATCATGAGAATGCAACCATTCCACATAAGATTATGAGGACCCAACCATTCCACATAAGATCATGAGAACCCAACCATTCCACATAAGATCATGAGAACCCAACCATTCCACATAAGATCATGAGAACCAAACCATTCCACATAAGATCATTAGGGGCATTCCGCCTCAAATCAAACAAAATAAGAAGAAAATCTTGTTGCATTCGTATATTTTTGAATTCAACCAATATTTTATCAATTAATCCACAGGTCAATATAACTACACAAGTCAAACACTAGGTCAGAAGCTCGAATAGCTTTGGAGTTACCATGTCTAATCTCTTAGAACAAGAGATTTGGCATGCTCAAACTCCATTATATGTAGATAGTAACAGATGTACGATACTTCTGTATATTATTTCTCCCACAATTAAATACAACTGAAGTATTTTTATGCACAAACTTTTTATGTGCGAAGTTGGTACATAGTGAAAAGTTGGTACATAATGAAAAGTTGGTACATAGTGAAAAATTGGTACATAGCGAAAAGTTGGTACATAGTGAAAAGCCTATATTTAGCAGCAAAAAATGCTATGTGGCCATGGAGCTAAAACTAAAATTTATTTTACATGAAAGGCAGGTACAATGCTTGTCTGGTGCACCTTACTGGGTTTCCCTATTCAAATGGCTTCATGTTGAAAAAATATTTCTACTAGATGTATTTTGTGTTATTATCTAATCAATTAAGTACAACACAATATCACATCCTGCAGCTGATTTTACTACCTGTTCCATCTCTAGTAAGACAATTGTGTAATTATTGTTGTCAAATGCAAAAAACCTTTCGAATACATAGTTCTATATTATATATACCTTGATTCATTCTATGTGAAGATCAATCGTAAAAAAAAATTTATGTCTCAGAATTTACTTAAATGACTATAGTGGCTATATTTGAGCACTTGTGTAAAAGAACTAAGCATTTACATGCAAATGTTCTCTGTAATGCCGTAGTGTAATTATTTTTACATGTTTTCATGTGCTGCTAATCTGAGATGTTTTCAAGCTATGTATCTGAAATTTGCTGATTTGTAGATATATTGGTACAGATTGTGAATGCAGAGATCAGTATCTCGTAAACTAATCAAGACAGAAATGTTAAAATTCTCAGACTCTTTATTATAATATAAAAATAATAACTACAACACATCATGTAATCATGGGAATGGTACTATCTGAAATTTAATTTAATTACAACTGTAAGCAAAGATACACTGTAGACTAATTTCACCTTGCTACTAAATTATTTTCAAGTGCCTGAATATCTGTACATACAGTGGTGAAAATGTAACCAAAGATGTTAGCTATACAATAACATTACCAGTAATCAAATATGTTGAACAGTTTTGGTTTTATCACGTTTTATGTAGAACCATGTCAAATTTGGATGATTCTAACAATGAATATATAAACAGAAAGAAAAAAATATATACATTTCACCCTGCTACTAGGTAACTTATCAGTGGCCAAATGTCTGTGCATCAGGCGGGAAAAATGTAACCATATGTGTAAGCTATAACAGGGATGGTTTTCTTATGTCCACATGAACTCCGGTTAATGTAGTACTGGACATTCATGATTTATGCTGTTGATGAAGATACTACAAAAATTAACCTGCCACTATCATAATGAAAAAAGCATAATTTTATGGGTAATGATTTGTCATAAAAATGCTCTATAGGTGAGCACACCCAGTTAGGGAGTGACAGCTGGAACACTGTGCTGTCAGCTGGATCAGAACTTCAGAACTTCCTACATAGTATAAAGAGGCTGAACTTACTTTGCCTAGGACAATCCAACTGCTGCATACATGATCAGAACAATCCAACTGCTGCATACGTAATCAGAACAATCCAACTGCTGCATACGTGATCAGAACAATCCAACTGCTGCATACACGATCAGAACAACCCAACTGCTGCATACACAATCAGAACAGCCCAACTGCTGCATACACGATCAGACCAGCCCAACTGCTGCATACACGATCAGGACAACCCAACTGCTGCATACACGATCAGAACAGCCCAACTGCTGCATACATGATCAGGACAACCCAACTGCTGCATACACGATCAGGACAGCCCAATTTCTGCATGCAACCCATGCATTATCTGGACAGCCCTACTACTGCATACATGATCTGGACAGCCCTACTACTGCATACATGATCTGGATAACCCTACTACTGCATACATGATCTGGACAGCCCTACTACTGCATACATGATCTGGATAACCCTACTACTGCATACATGATCTGGATAGCCCTACTACTGCATACATGATCTGGATAGCCCTACTACTGTGTACATGATCTGGAGAGCTCAACTGCTGCATACATGATCTGGATAGCCCAACTGTTGCATGCATGATCTAGAGAGCCCAACTGTTGCATGCATGATCAGGACAACCCAACTGCTGCATGCAGTATTCACACAAATTACTGACAAGAAAGCCTCATTGTTGTCTGCGTGTCCTGACAAAAGGATGTTTCAGTCTAGTGAGATCTACTTTCTGGTATCTGGTGCAATCACCTGGCTCTATTATATTTATTACTCTTGGTGGATGGAAATGAAAAGTAAGTAACAACGTACTGCTGTAGCATAGTAATCACCTTTATCTTGCCTTTCTCTAGCTTAGAGCCCAGTTTCTCCCAGAAGTCATCTGGCTCAAGTCCACATATGATGTTAATGATCTCAGCCAAGTTTTTTCTTTCATTCTTGTTGATTTTTTCGGCAATCAGCCTACAAATACAAACCATTACACCACTGCAGCAAATTCAAAAACGATGACATGTTTGAAGAGTCTAGGTGTCTACGAAACCTTCATTAGTTGCAGTAGAAGAACTAAGAGGTGACAGGAAGATGTGCCAAAGGTGATGTGTATTGTGTAAGGATGATGCAGACAGCCTTCCTGGGGTGGCTAACGTCAATGTCAACCTGTCCTTATGTGCTAACTACACAGCAACTGCACTATAGCAATTTAACCAAGCTGTTTAACAGATGCTAACTTCTCATGTCCAGGACATACTAAACCCACATAGAAGACTGTCAAAGGCACACTGCTGACTCACCTCTTGTGTACCATCAAAGTAATATCAATGAATGGATAACAGTTCTACAAGTTATAAAGACATCTCAATACAGCTACAGCGTACTTGTGTAGACACTGGACATGACCAAGGTCTAGGAGCTAACTGTCTGCAGGGATCCCCCAGCTCATACCTAGACTTTGACCGAAGCATCAGGGTTGATTTCTTGCCGAGCCACAAGTAGATGCGCTGATTGCAGTCGAGCAGGTAGACATAGCGCAAGTCTAAAGATTCAACGTCCACCGGGCACTAAACCAACAAACATCAACATTAAAACAAACACTTTAAACAATACTGACAACAACACGTACCTCAGAAATATCACTATCACACGAGAAACAGCAATAACATCAAATACAATTTTTATTACAAAATTATTGTGATTAAAATTTAGTAAAACTGGACAGATAAAGTGTATTGTGATAGTAAATTGTCTACTCTGAAGCAATACTTTACCTGTAGTGACAGCTTATCCCTTACTCAATTATTGTTATTTATTTGATTACATGGATATAAAATAATTAGAAATATGTAATGGGAAGGAATGTTGTGAAATGCATCTACATGCATTTCATTTACAACAAAGGAGTTTTGTAAGTTTGAATTGTCTGTGATAAGAATCTGAGAGGTGAAGTTGTAGGGACCCACCGAGTCAAGCCGAAGGTGCTGTTGGCCAGATACTCTATACAGCTTGACAGTATTGTCCTGTGGAGGCAATGCACATTGTCTCAATGCAGTTTCCATTGTCTCAATACAGCTTCCATTATTTCAGCACACATCTCACTGTCTCAACACAACTTCCATTGTTTCTATACACATTTCACTGCTTCAACCTAACTTCTACTGTCTCAACATTGATAACATTAACAGTCTTTCTCAACAAACACTTGTAACTAACACCTGCTGAATACTAATGCTTACCATTTGGATCACATACAAGACTGCTGCCTTTATTTACCTCACAGAGCACTGAATCTGCTTTACAAGGTTTAGAGACCACATGTTTTACGGGATGTATATACAAAATGATGTACATGCAATATATATATATCCTGTGATATCAACACACCAAATAGCAACTACATTACCTTTATAACTAAACATTACATGTGTGTGTGTGCATGCGTGCGTGCGTGCATGCGTGCATGTGTGATTGCACTTTCGCATCACAAAGAGTACAGGAGATAGTCTCCTTGAGGTGTACCAATGGTGGATATGAATGTTGGAGCATTCAGATGATTCCAAGTTCCGATTCGCCGAGGAAAGACTCAAGAACTGTTACTATTTTGCCTGATGGTGTCAAATGCACGATTCATGTCGATACTTAGTACATGCACCAAGCTTTGAAAACATTGCATCTTGGCAGCTAGCCAACAATAGCTAAGTACGACATCTGCAGTGCTGTGGCCATGTAGAAATCCACTTTGTCCTTCAGATAGGAACACGCAAATCAGTAATATAGATTTAACAAGATTTGCCATCCAAGCCAAAGGCCCAGATGGCAAGTGGACAAGGAAGCCATTGGCTTATCGAGAGTCCAACAATGTTCACCTACTTATAACCCGCCCTCCTGAGATATGTGTCAACCTTGTTTTTAAACATATTCATGCTGCTAGCAGTTACACAATCTGTAGACAATTTGTTCCATTAATTTATTGTCCTCTGTGATTACGAGTGCTTCCTGATGTCCAATCTACATTGATCCTTTACTAATTTTACCTCATGTCCTCTAGTTCTGCTATCCTTCTTGAGTGAGAAAAACATATTTCTATCAATATTTTCATACCCATTCAATATCTTAAAAACTTCAATCTGATCTCCTCTTAACCTCCTTGTCTCTAGAGTTGTTAAACCACATTCTTTCAGGCGTTCTTCATAACTAAGGTCTCTAAGTTCTGGAATCATTTTAGTTGCTCTCCTCTGTATGTGTTCAAGCATATCTATATCCTTCTTACGATATGGTCTCCATGCTTGTATACAGTATTCTAAATGAGGTCTAACTATTGCTTTATAAAGAGGTATAATTAACTTTTTTCCCTTGTATGTTATGTTTCTTCTAATCAATCCAAGAATTTGATTACCCTTTGAAGCTGCAATACCACACTGCTCTGAAACTTTCATATCAGAGCTTATTGTAACTCCTAAGTCCTTTTCTTTTACAGTAGTACCCAGAACAGTATCTCCCATTTTATAGTTTACATTCAAGTTCCCATGTCCTGTATGTAGGCATTTACATTTCCCAAAATTTAACAGCATCTGCCATTTCTCAGACCATTTCACTAATCTGTCTAGATCGTTTTGTAAATGTTGTTTATCACCATCAGTATTAACCTTTCTAAACAGTTTTGTGTCATCTGCAAATTTCAGTACGTTACTTGTTATACTGTCGTCCAAGTCATTGATATAAATTAAGAATAATATAGGTCCTAATACTGATCCTTGAGGTACCCCACTCAAAACCGATTTCCAATTTGAAACTTCTCCATCTACTACAACTCGTTGTCTTCTGTCAGTCAGCCATTGTTCTATCCAGTCAGTTATGCTATCCCCAATACCATACCATTTAATTTAAGTAGTAATCTTTGATGTGGCACTTTGTCAAAAGCTTTCTGAAAATCTAAGTAGATAATATCTACTGGCGATCCCACGTCTATCCACTTAGTGATTTCTTCTAAAAAACATAACATATTTGTTAAGCATGACCTCGCTTTAAGGAATCCATGTTGAGATGAATTTAATAACTTATGCCTAACGAGGAAGTCCACCATATGGTCTTTAATTAACCTTTCTAATAATTTACAAATCACTGACGTTAAACTCACTGGTCTGTAATTCTCTGACTTATTTCTTGAACCCTTTTTAAATGATGTTTGCTTCTTTCCATTCAAACGGAACAACTCCCTCTTTTAATGACAAGTTGAATACTCTTGCAAGTGGTATACTGATTTGATCTACTGTTTCCATTAGTAATTTTGGAGGAATCCCATCCACTCCCGGTGATTTGTTATCCTTCATTGCCTTTATTTTCTTAGCTACCAATTCTGGAGTTACAACTAACGGTCCTAAATAGTCAGATTTAGCCTCCTGAAATTTAGCATCAGCAACTGGTAATGAACTAATATCTTCTTTGGGAAACACTGAACTGAAGTAACCATTTAGGTCTTCCGCCATTAAAAACCCCTGTGATATCATATTTCCAGCACTGTCTTCTAGAGGTCCAACCTTGTCTTGTACGTTTTGTTTACTCCTGACATATGCATAAAAACTCTTGCTGTCATTTTTTATGTTACATGCCAGTTTTTGCTCATAGCTTCTTTTAGATTGTCTGATTTCAGTTGTAGCTGCATTAAGTGCCTCTTTGTATTTTGCATAGTCTTCTTCCTTTCTGGTACGCCAATAAACCCTCCACATAGTTTGTTTTAGCATTATTTTTCTAATTGCCTCTTTTGACAAGTGTTTCTTTCTACACCGTTTTCCTTGTTTTTGGAATGGAACAAATTTATCGATGATACTCTCAATTTCATATTTTAGAACATTCCAACATTCAATTGCGTCTTATTCATCAGCATGTTATTCCAATCTAGCTTTGCTAAGTATTTTCTCATATCTTTGTAGTTACCTTTGTGGAAGTTTCTCTTGTACGCTTTCTTATTTTTACTTTCTGATTTTACATTGATGTCAAAATGTATTTGATTATGGTCACTATTACCCAATGGTTCAAATATTTTTACAATGTCCACTAATTCTTTTTGTGATGACAAAACTATATCTAATACATTTTCTCCCCTGGTTGGTTGTAGTACGTGCTGAGTAAGAAAGCTATCCTGGATTAAACATAGAAATTGTTGATCCTCAATCCCTGTGCTCTCTAGAGAATTCCATTGTATGTGTCCATGGTTAAAATCTCCCATTATGATACATTCCCCTTTACTAACTTCCTTTATAGCGGTTTTTATCTTTTGTGTTGTCCTCTTCGTTTATGTTTGGACTTCGGTAAACTAATCCAATAGTTAATTTTGAATTTCCTGAAACAATTTTGCACCAAACAGCTTCATCGCAATCTGCTTCCCTTTCTAGTTTTATTTCATAAGCCTGAATAGATTCTTTAACATATAAAATAACTCCCCCGCCACTTCTTCCTATTCGATCTTTCCTAAACATTATGTATCCTGTCAGTCCTAATTCAGCATCTGTTATATCTATGTTGGCCCATGATTCTGTTATACCAATTATGTGAGGGTCAATATCTTCTACCATAATGTTTAATTCGTTTTTCTTATTTACTATGCTCCTTGCATTTAAACATACGCATCTATAACCTTTTTCAGAGATGTTTTTCAGATGATTTGATATTGGTTTATCTGTGCTAGTGGCCTCTTGTTCTGCTTGAGACACCTCTAGGTAACCCCCCTGCACTTCTAGTTTAAAGAATGTTTACTTCCAAAAATATTTGTCATTGTACCCAAGTCGCTATCTACTGCTGCTGAAAGTTTGTCTGCGAATACTGCCGCCCCCTTTCCACTTAAATGAAGCCCATCCTTCATGTACATATCAGCCCTCCCAACAAAACTTCCCCATAAATCCACAAATCCAACTTCCTCTTCCCTACACAGCCTCTGGACTAACATGTTAATTGCCATCCCCCGACAATTTCGATATTTGTGACCCCTCCTGCCCATTACAGGTAAAATCCATGACAGTATTACCTGCTCAACCCGCGTCTGTTTTAGTGTTCTGACCAACTGCCTATATTTCCTAACTATGGCAGTTGTACCCTCCCTCTCTACGTTATTTGTCCCTACTTGTACTAAAATAGATCCACCCTTACCCGAGCTTACGATGTTTTTTACCCTCTCAGTTATCGCCTCTATTTTGGCTCCAGGCAAGCAGACCACCACATCATCACCCTTGTTTAAGACTCTGTCGGTCTTCCTAACTATCGAATCCCCCACAAACACACTCGCTCTCTTCCTCACCCCCTCTATCACTGCTGCAGAATAACTCTTCCTTTCGATCCCCTCCATCACATTCTGTCCTGACCCCTTCCCTCCTGTCTCCCTTCTCCTTCCCTCCTGTCTCCCCTACTCCCCTCTCCTTCACTCCGGTTGTTTTCCCTCCCGTCTCCCCCACTCCCTTCTCCTTCCCTCCTGTCTCCGCTACTCCCCTCTCCTTCACTCCGGTTGTCTTCCCTCCCGTCTCCCCCACTCCCTTCTCCTTCCCTCCTGTCTCTCCTACTCCCCTCTCCTTCACTCCGGTTGTCTTCCCTCCCGTTCCTTTCCTTCCCGTTCCTTTCCTTCCCGTCTCCTTACGTCCTGTCTCCCTATGACCTTCCCTCCTCTCAGCTTCCTCCCAGGCTGAGGTGAGCTCTCCCTAGCATCTCTTGTGTCTTTCCCCACTTTATCGTCTACTGTTCCCCCACCGGAACTACTGGCACAACCCCCCTGTTCCCTTCCCACCATTGCCACAATGAGCAGCCTCAGCTCTTCCAACTCCACCTCTAGTTCCTTCATCTTCGCGCATCCCCTACACTCAAAACTAAAACTATCTGCCTGGAACTCAGCCCAGGACTTCTCGCACCCAGACTTGACGAAATCCACCCAGTTACTGCAACTGCCACAAATTAAGTGCCTTGTGGCCTTTAACTGCCGTTTGCATGGTGCCATCATACAATTTAGTTTTAATTAGTTTGCTATGTTAGCCTTAAATAAGGCTGTTTTTGTGATCAAAAGAACACTTTAGGCTAATCTACTTGTTAACTGTGTCTTCTATTAACCTCTCATGAGAAAAAAATCCTGCCACCTAGCGAATATGGAGAACACTGTGTAACAAAACAACGAAGTCAGTGTGTACTAATTTACGCACAAATCCTGCTGTTAATTCCTTTTTACTGAAAACGTTTACTACCACTATGTTAGATATTACCTTATGTATGTAATTTAAGTAAATAAATCACTTTATCTTATTTATATATTAGCCAATGTAAATGATAGCTCGATGCACGGGTTGAATGACCTGTAAACAAACTCCCTTTTATCACTCGTTGAGTTTGAATCCGGGAAAGAAAAAAAATACCTTTGTTAACAAAAACGGTTTCTTAATATATGTCTACAAGAAGTTGGTGAACAATATATATGTATAATACTAATACTTATTCTAACCAATATTCAATGTTACTGACTATTCACTGTTATCTCAATTTTCGAATTGTAAACACCCCTATTAACGCTCGCTGAATTCCCCGACAGAATCCGAAACTAACTTACTCTAAAATACTCCCTCTGACTAATAATTAACAAAACCTGTTTCCTAATATATGTCTACAATACGTTTGTGTATAATATATATGCAATAGTAATACTTATTCTATTTGATATTCTGCGTATTTCTGTAAATGATCTACACCAAATTCAAGTCGCTGCACCAAGTCCAAGTATCCGGAAGTATAATAGGGAGCGATTTATCGCTCGAGTCAACTGCTAAGATCAACTGCTAAACTGCTAAAATCATGACACGTTGCAATTCAAAACCATTTCACCAAATGCAATGTATGGGTTTACTAAAGTAAAAATTTATTTCATTGTACAAATGTCATAGTGCCAACAAGTACCAATTAAAATTTCATGGCGACGTAATGGCAGAATTTGAATGTGACGCTACCACATGGTAAAAAAACAACAACTAACAAATCGCTCGCCTAAATTAATTTGGCATATTTAGGCAAGCGATTTATCGCTCGCTTGTTGTTTTCAAATGTGAAGCACTACATACATGCATGCATGCATGCATACATACATACATACAGTAGCATAACTGTGGCATACTTTACAAAGTCCTGCAAGATAAAATGGTTTAGGTTACACATAAGCCTGAGAGCAGATAATGTGACCTGTACACGACACGTCTTTCAAATATAGCAACACTAGACACACTCACAGATTCCTCGACAGTGTAGAAGCCACTGGCTGTGCGCCCTCCCTCAATGTACGAGATGCCATTCTCAAAGAGATCCAGGAATTCATCATTCTCATCTCCCATCTCCTCACGTATGGTGCGGCAGTTGGCCCCAAGAAGGTTGCGTAGGTTCACAGCATGGATGGCTGCACAAGCCTTCTTGTCCAGCTACCAATATCACAAGTCATACACATCACAAGCCTTCTTGTCCAGCTACCAGTATCAGAAGTCATACCGTATCATAAGCCTTCTTGCCCAGCTACTAGTATCACAAGTCATACACATCACAAGCCTTCTTGTCCAGCTACCAGTACCACAAGTCATACGTATCATAAGCCTTCTTGCCCAGCTACCAGTATCACAAGTCATGCACATCACAAGCCTTCATGCACAGCTACCACAGTATCACAAGTCATACACATCACAAGCCTTCTTGCCCAGCTACCAGTATCACAAGTCATACACATCACAAGCCTTCTTGTCCAGCTACCAGTACCACAAGTCATACGTATCATAAGCCTTCTTGTCCAGCTACCAGTATCACAAGTCATGCACATCACAAGCCTTCATGCACAGCTACCACAGTATCACAAGTCATGCACATCACAAGCCTTCTTGTCCAGCTACCACAGCATTACAAGTCATGCACATCACAAGCCTTCATGCACAGCTACCACAGTATCACAAGTCATGCACATCACAAGCCTTCTTGTCCAGCTACCACAGCATTACAAGTCATGCACATCACAAGCCTTCATGCACAGCTACCACAGTATCACAAGTCATGCACATCACAAGCCTTCATGCACAGCTACCACAGTATCACAAGTCATGCACATCACAAGCCTTCATGCACAGCTACCACAGTATCACAAGTCATACACATCACAAGCCTTCATGCACAGCTACCACAGTATTACAAGTCATGCACATCACAAGCCTTCATGCACAGCTACCACAGTATCACAAGTCATGCACATCACAAGCCTTCATGCACAGTTACCACAGTATCACAAGTCATACACATCACAAGACTTCCTGTCCAGCTACACATGTTACAAACTGTCATTGTTAATGGTACATTTTTAATATCTGCAAAAAAAGCTACTACAAATATTTTTTTTAAATATAATTTTTTTTTACAAGTTTCTTGATGCAAACTCATGTCTTAGTTTAACATCTGCTAAGTATACCATGTGCTATCCATGTCAACGTATACATCCAAACACATCTTACAATGTGCTACTTACAGTTGCCTTATTGCCAATCCAATACCAGATCTTCCAATCGAGACTGCCCGAGTCGTCTATGAAAGTCTTTAACAAGATGTAGCAGTCTCCCTCGTAGAACTTGCCAAACAGGGCTGTGCAACATCAGTATTTCATGTTTTACCGATGTGACTTTCAACAAACTACACAATATTTTCACCTGCTTCTAGGTATTTTAATGTTGAATTTGTTAATGTTAAGCCTGGATAAATCATAGGATATTTTTTATAAATATGGGATTTGATAATGCACTTTTATTTGATCATTACAATGTAATATTTAATAATGCAATAATTGACATTATAATTGTTTAACAATAAATTATTTAACTAACAGATTGCAAAAGGGAAATTTGCTTAAACAGACAGAAACATGACTAGATGATGATAAATAAATGTATGAAAATGAAATTATGGAAGTAAATAGACAACTAGGTATTTACATAAAAGTTGTCTAACATTCCTACATATAAAAGAAAGTCTACAAAATGCAGTAGGCATGTTAAAAAGCAAAGCAGATATTCTACTAGCATCATTAGTAAACCAAAACGTTATGACAAGATACTCTGCTAATAGTACTCCTAGTAGTAATATTAGTAAACTGTTTGTTTTAAGAATTAATTCAGTACATATAAACGTTTGTGTTCCTCTATGTGCCCCACAAGTCACAATGACATTCTACAGGTGTCTACTATGTTCCTCTATGTGCCCTACAAGTCACAATGACATTCCACAGGTGTCTACTGTGTTCCTCTATGTGCCCTACAAGTCACAATGACATTCCACAAGTGTCTACTGTGTTCCTCTATGTGCCCTACAAGTCACAATGACATTCCACAAGTGTCTACTATGTTCCTCTATATGCCCCACAAGTCACAATGACATTCCACAGATGTCTACTATGTTCCTCTATGTGCCCTACAAGTCACAATGACATTCCACAGAAGGTGTCTACTGTGCACAGTGAAAGCAGTAAGCCACAATCAGCATCACTATGGTCACATGGTGGTCAATGTAGACAGTTGCAGAAGCACGAATTGCATTTACAGTTGGCATAATAAAAAACGTGTTACCTGTTGCTTCAATACGCATGCAAAACAAGACAGGCACATTAATCATGTCATCATCATCACAACCCATCCTAGTAAAGAACTGGAGTGGTTTTAACAATAAAAATAAAACAAATTGTTGTCCTTGTTTGCTAGTATCAACATTAGAAGAATTTATTAGAAACTTTATTATCAATATGACAGTGACATGGGTCCTGGAATTTCCATGCAAAGCAATTCACATTGACACACCATCTCAAGTAGTGCACTGACACACCATCTCAAGTAGTGCACTGACACACCATCTCAAGTAGTGCACTGACACACCATCTCAAGTAGTGCACTGACACACCATCTCAAGTAGTGCACTGACACACCATCTCAAGTAGTGCACTGACACACCATCTCAAGTAGTGCACTGACACACCATCTCAAGTAGTGCACTGCATATTCTTCCATGAAGATCAAAGTCAACAACAACATAGTAGGCTATAATTATTGTAGCCTACTACCTACTATTCCTTGCCAATATTCACAGCTTGTGTAATATAACCACACACACCTACTGCTGCTCATCAAATATACAAGATTCCTCACAGCACAAACATTTCTCTCGTGTGCTTCATCATATTTATAGATGAACCAGGGCAGATGGATGTGACCTGGTCCTCTGCAGACAATTGTGTGAGGACATCTCTGAATTAAAGTTGTTATTTTCCATTACGAATAACATGCAAGTATAATAACCTCATGCAAACATGCACACACAGCAAATATACCACGCATGAGCTGAATAATATCACCAACTAAGACAATACTTTATTTCAAAAGTCTGCTAACTCATGTGAAGTGTAGTCACATTTTATTTATGATTGTCAGCATCAAAAGGCTTTGGGGGACTCCTGCTGTTCTTCTTTTAACAACTCACTACTTACCATCATTAATTTCATTTGGCAAGAAATTCTCGATTTCCCAAACTGCCAAGCCTGGAATAAATCAGTACAGTCAATAAACTTGTTCTAGGCAGCCATACAAAAACAGTAATTACCATTCAATGAATCAATGTGCATTTATAATTTTGCAAACAAATGTGATGTCTAATTAGGAGTGCTATCAAAGTGGTTCAACACATGTATGGATCCTTTGAAAAAACTTACAAAATAGGGATAAGAAATTATTTGAATACCAACATTAATGTGTAATATAAAGGCTAGGTAATTACAAACATATTTTGGACAATGCCTAAAACTTTATTATGCAATATACTTGTAATTATTATTACAGGTTATATAATGGCGGCATAACATAACTTATATATGTACAATTTCAAAGTATTTAACCGTCTCACTAAAGTACCTGGGGAAACGCACCATGATTTGCCACTGTACACTGTACACTGGTTAAAGGAAATAACTGTTTATGCTTAACTATTTCAGCATTGTGGCTCTCATTCGTTGTCACCACTGAATAACTGCATTCCCAGTCACTTTGTCAGAAAATCGACTACATCACTTCAAATCAATATTTTAGCAACAACAATGTATTTTACAAATATAGGAACACTACCTATATTTTGAAAGTAGAATAATCAACAAGTAAAAAAGCCAGCCAATTTTAGGTATCTTCATTGTGGTAACCAACAATCCAAGAATTACGTCACTTCATCATCAAAGTAGCAATCGAAAATACTGCCACTGGCACCGTTAGTATCAAGTTCACCACTGTTGTTAACTTTGTTGTCATTCTGGTCTTCACAAACATCCAACAAAAATCCATTCCTAAAGCTATAAAACAGTCTGTCTAAGAAAAATATAACATAATAATCGCCACTGCCATCAGAAGAAAAACATTGTCCGCTATCAAAGATTTTGACAATCAGTTATAGAAAGCCACAAACATCTTGAAATGTTAAGAGATTTGCCTAAACGACAATGTACAATAAAGGTCATAGTGAATAATTCTGACTAAAAACAATTTGAATAGCAGGCATTGTCAAACCTGCCTGATTGGCCTGTTGTGCCGTAGGGTCACTGCGAGGCTGGAATAGTGGCCTGTCATACTGAAATGGTTAATTTTTAGGTTTGTTGTAATGAAGTCATAGACATAAACAAAATCATTATTTATTGTGGGGCTTCATTATTACAGTTGTGCCTCGTTATTACTTGCCCTGTTATTATGCGGATTCGGATATAACGCGGTCGGTCGGGGACCCCGATTTTCTGCCGCCAGGGGAAAATGCGAAATGGGCCTGCTTAAACCTACTTAGAATTGCTTTGACAATTCTCAAGAAACATTAAGCGAACAATGTCAATGAACGAGAATCAATGTGTTGTTTGTTATGCGCTGTCGCCGACATCAATTGCTGTCGCAGTCTTCGCTTCGACGGTTTGTAAATTGCAATCGAAATTCATAAATATGCCTCGCATAAGAATCAGATAAACAGTTTTAAATGCATTTAGTATACAATACCAATAACACTTGGGTGAAGTTGAAATGACACGCTTCCATTACATTGTAAATTTAATCGTTTTCATGACGCAAAACCAACAAGCCAAATTCCTAAAACAAGGCTCTACCTGTGTGCAAAAATACAAATTCACCATCCGCATATGAAACGATGAATCTATGTTAAGTGGTGCGCAATAAATTTATGCTTCTGTCGAGATCGGTTGAAAGAAGTGAAACAATTATTAATTCTATCTATTGTCATGTATTTCTGTGTTTTATCAGCTAACATACTACATTTGTCAAATCATATACATATTCAGCTGCTCAGATCCAGGTTATTATTTTCAATTCGTAGGCCTATTGGTCCAGTACATCATCATCGTAGTAGATATATTCCATAACGGTATATGTACATGTGTTTTATTCAGTTCAAGAATCAACAGGGTGTGACATTTAAAAATAAGTTTAATAAGTTCCATAAACTGCATGTTGGCACATAAAACAGAGCTGCAAGCTCACTGGGCTTCAACAGCGTTCATGCCATCATGGACTTGGTGCGGTGATTGCTATTGTTTAGTAGCTCCCTGGTGGCAATTATGAGAACACCCAACACGCCTCGCGTACAGTGCGGTCCGAAGTCGTGGACCCCGACCACCGTGTTATAACGAGGCTCGACTGTACAATTTTAGGGAATTACAAGTGTTGATTATGAGTAGCATAATAATTATGCAACGAATGGCTTCAACACGTCTTCGTTAGAAATAAGCACAAATGTACAATGGACTATAAATGGTCTTAATAGGAAGTAAGCTTGGAGGAAGTAGCTGGCCTGTAACCTACCTGAGAAACTGGACTTAATAGGAAGTAAGCTTGGAGAAAGCAGCTGGCCTGTAACTCACCTGAGAAACTGGACTTAATAGGAAGTACGCTTGGAGAAAGCAGCTGGCCTGTCACTCACCTGAGAAACTTGACTTAATAGGAAGTAAGCTAGGAGGAAGCAGCTGGCCCAGAACTCACCTGAGAAACTGGACTTGATAGGAAGTAAGCTTGGAGGAAGCAGCTGGCCTGTAACTCACCTGAAAAACTGGACTTGATAGGAAGTAAGCTAGGAGGAAGCAGCTGGCCTGGAACTCACCTGAGAAACTGGACTTGATAGGAAGTAAGCTTGGAGGAAGCAACTGGCCTGTCACTCACCTGAGAAACTGGACTTGATAGGAACTAAGCTTGGAGGAAGCAACTGGCCTGTCACTCACCTGAGAAACTTGACTTGGTAGGAAGTAAGCTTGCAGGAAGCAGCTGGTCTGTAACTCACCTGAGAAACTTGACCTAATAGGAAGTAAGCTAGGAGGAAGCAGCTGGCCCGTAACTCAACTGAGAAACTGGACTTGATAGGAAGTAAGCTTGGAGGAAGCAGCTGGCCTGTAACTCACCTGAGAAACTGGACTTGATAGGAAGTAAGCTAGGAGGAAGCAGCTGGCCCGTAACTCAACTGAGAAACTGGACTTGATAGGAAGTAAGCTTGGAGGAAGCAGTTGGCCTGTAACTCACCTGAGAAACTGGACTTGATAGGAAGTAAGATTGGAGGAAGCAACTGGCCTGTCACTCACCTGAGAAACTTGACTTGATAGGAAGTAGGTTTGGAGGAAGCAGCTGGCCTGTAACTCACCTGGGATCTGGCCAACATTTTCATCATAGATGTCCCTATAGTCGAGGTCTGGTCTCTCTAAGGCCTCATCCCACCTCTTCCCCCTGTCAAAAACAAAATTGCCTTAAGTAGCCTTGAAATATTCAAAATAACTCCAGCAAGACATCCCAGACAACTTCGGTCGTCTGGTTCTGGTTTACTTTCTGTTCCCAGAGTTAAGACAAACGCTGGAACTCGAGCTTTCTCGGTTGCCGCACCAACCCTGGGGAATTCACTCCCCGACAGCGTAACATCAGCAAGAAATATAGCTTCATTTTGCCGTAATCTGAAAACCTATCTTTTCAAAATGGCCTATCCTCCTTAGCTTCTTGGCACCTCCATCCATCGGTTGACGACTTTTTGCATTGTACATGGTCACGATAATGCCTAATCCTTTGGTTTTGTTGTGCCACTGAGCTCGGATTTTCCGAGGATATTGGCGCCAAAGAAGTCTTTTTATTATTATTATTATTAATAAATTATTTTTCAGTCATCTTTTGTTTGTGATCAGCTGTATGTTATGTTTTGCCTCAACTGAGTCAACATTTATTATGCAAAAGAGGTGGAATATTTGGTATTTAATTTGAGTAGTTTTGTGAGTTAGCAACAATTATGAAAGACACCATCAATATTGATAGGAAGTAAGTAAGACACCATAAACATTAAATTAAACTGCAGTGTCATTTCATGTCAACATGTCCAACTGTTTAATGTATTATTTTTAATAATAACAATAGCAACAACCAAGTAAGCAAAACAGGTTATCTCAGAGTGATGGCAAGTCTTACTTCAATGCCTCTGCTGTCTCTCTGCCTGCATTCTTTGTTGAGGCCTTTTCCTTGGCTACTTCTTGCATTCCCTGTGTGCAACAGAGGCAACCAATATCATCATACATTCCCTGTGTGCAACAGAGGCAACCAATCTCATACATTCCCTGTGTGCAACAGAGGCAACCAATCTCATACATTCCCTGTGTGCAACAGAGGCAACCAATCTCATCATACATTCGCTGTGTGCAACAGAGGCAACCAATCTCATCATACATTCCCTGTGTGCAACAGAAGCAGCCAATCTCATACATTCCCTGTGTGCAACAGAGGCAACCAATCTCATCATACATTCCCTGTGTGCAACAGAAGCAGCCAATCTCATACATTCCCTGTGTACGACAGAGGCAACCAATCTCATCATCTTTTGTATCTATTTTACACAATAAATACAAAACATGCAATGTAACAAATGTGTGCTTGTACGTCTAATAAAACAATGTACATTTACCAAGTCTGTCAAAAAAACATGGAAATTGTGTCAAGCATTCGAATAGTGATAAATTAAAATTTCACAGTTATTCTGTCTTTGGAAAAATGTAAAATTAATCACCGTAGCATTTCAATGGTATCAACAGTAGTTAAATTTTGGTGTATTAATTACATTGGACTCTGCATAAAAGAATTGCAGATAACAGAATCTGCGACTTAGTAGAATATAAAATATTAATATGGGACGTAATCATTCTTCATTCCCACTGTATTAAAATGTGACAATTAAAGGTGATTAATCAATTCGGTTTTTTTGCTAATCTCATTTTACTAATCTCATTTCAAATAAATTTTGCAAAAAAACAAACCTACCTAGTATCCATGCTAGCTTGTTTGTGCAACTTTTGTATGTAGTTTTTGTGAAATCATAAGACAAACTATTAATTTAGTTAATGCTTGTTAAAGCATTAGCTGAATTGAAAATCGAAATGCTGAAAAATCACGATTTTCTTCCTTGTTGAAATTTCATAACTTTGTCATGTGTTCAGCAAGAGGATGGAGGTCACGCCCATGATCAGCCTTGACCCACACAGTCCTTACCATTTTGGATATCCACTATTTTGATCCCTGCCAGATCTAATGACTAAAGTCAATTCTTTTGATTTGAAAAAAATAGGCATTTTATTATTAAATCAATTGTGGATGTTACATAAACTATTCACACACTACATATTTAGACACCAATGAACCAGATTTGTGATAGGTAAATCAGTTGAGGAAGTCGCTTAATATAATTAAATTGCTCTGGACCAAAGTGATTCTATTAAGTTACGTCTACTACTAACATAATATTTTCAGTCCTAATAAAAAGAAGCCCCTGCACAACTGGCCATAGACCAGTATTTCACATCCATTGACATTGCTGGCTGGGAGGGCAACCATGAACAGCAAACCCAGCTCCCAACATATTTTGTAAATCGCAAGTGGCCATATCTTAAGATCCTTGACACGAGACTAGAGTGAGGTGGCCTTACCATGAGAACATTGACACGAGACTAGAGTGAAATGGCCATTCCTTGAGAATGTTGACACGAGACTAGAGTGAAATGGCCATTCCTTGAGAATGTTGACACGAGACTAGAGTGAAATGGCCATTCCTTGAGAATGTTGACACAGGACTAGAGTAAAGTGGCCTTACCATGAGAACGTTGACACGAGACTAGAGTGAAATGGCCATTCCTTGAGAATGTTGACACAGGACTAGAGTAAAGTGGCCTTACCATGAGAACGTTGACACGAGACTAGAGTGAAATGGCCATTCCTTGAGAATGTTGACACGAGACTACAGTAAAGTGGTCATACCTTGAAAACATTGACATGAGACTAGAAAGAAATGGCCATACCCTGAGAACATTGACACAAGACTAGAGTAAAGTGGCCATACCTTCAGAATGTTGACAAAAAACTACAGTAAAGTGGCCTTACCATGAGAACGTTGACACGAGACTAGAGTGAAATGGCCATTCCTTGAGAATGTTGACACGACACTACAGTAAAGTGGCCTTACCATGAGAACGTTGACACGAGACTACAGTGAAATGGCCATTCCTTGAGAATGTTGACACGAGACTAGAATAAAGTGGCCATACCTTGAGAACGTTGACACAAGACTTGAGTAAAGTGGCCGTACCTTGAGAACCTTGACACAAGACCCGATTGAAGGGGCCATACATTGAGAACCTTGACACAAGACCAGATTGAAGGGGCCATACCTTGAGAACCTTGACACAAGACCAGATTGAAGGGGCCGTACCTTGAGAACCTTGACACAAGACCAGATTGAAGGGGCCGTACCTTAAGAACCTTGACACAAGACCAGATTGAAGGGGCCATACCTTGAGAACCTTGACACAAGACCAGATTGAAGGGGCCATACCTTGAGAACCTTGACACAAGACCAGATTGAAGGAGCCATACCTTGAGAACCTTGACACAAGACCAGATTGAAGGGGCCATACCTTGAGAACGTTGACACAAGACCAGATTGAAGAGGCCATACCTTGAGAACCTTGACACAAGACCAGATTGAAGAGGCCATACCTTGAGAACCTTGACACAAGACCAGATTGAAGAGGCCATACCTTGAGAACCTTGACACAAGACTAGATTGAAGGGGCCGTACCTTGAGAACCTTGACACAAGACCAAACTGAAGGAGCCATACCTTGAGAACCTTGACATAAGACCAGATTGAAGGGGCCATACCTTGAGAACCTTGACACAAGACCAGATTAAAGGGGCCATACCTTGAGAACCTTGACACAAGACCAAACTGAAGGAGCCATACCTTGAGAACCTTGACACCAGACCAGATTGAAGGTGCCATACCTTGAGAACCTTGACACAAGACCAAACTGAAGGAGTCATACCTTGAGAACCTTGACACAAGACCAGATTGAAGGGGCCATACCTTGAGAACCTTGACACAAGACCAGATTGAAGGAGCCATACCTTGAGAACCTTGACACAAGACCAAACTGAAGGAGCCATACCTTTGATAACCTTGACACAAGACCAGATTGAAGGGGCCATACATTGAGAACCTTGACACAAGACCAAACTGAAGGAGCCATACCTTGAGAACCTTGACACAAGACCAGATTGAAGGGGCCATACCTTGAGAACCTTGACACAAGACCAAACTGAAGGAGCCATACCTTTGATAACCTTGACACAAGACCAGATTGAAGGAGCCATACCTTGAGAACCTTGACACAAGACCAGACTGAAGGGGCCGTACCTTGAGAACCTTGACACAAGACCAGATTGAAGGGGCCATACCTTGACAACCTTGACACAAGACCAAACTGAAGGAGCCATACCTTGAGAACCTTGACACAAGACCAGACTGAAGGGGCCGTACCTTGAGAACCTTAACACAAGACCAGACTGAAGGGGCCATACCTTGAGAACCTTGACACAAGACCAGATTCAAGGGGCCATACCTTGAGAACCTTGACACAAGATCAGATTGAAGGGGCCGTACCTTGAGAACCTTGACACAAGACCAGATTGAAGGGGCCGTAGCTTGAGAACCTTGACACAAGACCAAACTGAAGCAGCCATACCTTGAGAACCTTGACACAAGACCAGATTGAAGGGGCCATACCTTGAGAACCTTGACACAAGACCAGACTGAAGGGGCCGTACCTTGAGAACCTTGACACAAGACCAAACTGAAGGAGCCATACCCTGGGAACCTTGACACAAGAACAGATTGAAGGGGTCATACCTTGAGAACCTTGACACAAGACCAAACTGAAGGAGTCATACCTTGAGAACCTTGACACAAGATCAGATTGAAGAGGCCATACCTTGAGAACCTTGACACAAGACCAAACTGAAGGAGTCATACCTTGAGAACCTTGACACAAGACCAGATTGAAGAGGCCATACCTTGAGAACCTTGACACAAGACCAAACTGAAGGAGCCGTACTTTGAGAACCTTGACACAAGACCAAACTGAAGGAGCCATACCTTGAGAACCTTGACACAAGACCAAACTGAAGGAGTCATACCTTGAGAACCTTGACACAAGACCAGATTGAAGAGGCCATACCTTGAGAACCTTGACACAAGACCAAACTGAAGGAGTCACACCTTGAGAACCTTGACACAAGACCAGATTGAAGAGGCCATACCTTGAGAACCTTGACACAAGACCAAACTGAAGGAGCCACACCTTGAGAACCTTGACACAAGACCAGATTGAAGGGGCCATACCTTGAGAACCTTGACACAAGACCAGATTGAAGGGGCCGTACCTTGAGAACCTTGACACAAGACCAAACTGAAGGAGCCATACCTTGAGAACCTTGACACAAGACCAGATTGAAGGGGCCGTACCTTGAGAACCTTGACACAAGACCAAACTGAAGGAGTCATACCTTGAGAACCTTGACACAAGACCAGATTGAAGGGGCCATACCTTGAGAACCTTGACACAAGACCAGATTGAAGGGCCTTACCTTGAGAACCTTGACACAAGACCAAACTGAAGGAGCCATACCTTGAGAACCTTGACACAAGACCAGATTGAAGGGGCCACACCTTGAGAACCTTGACACAAGACCAGATTGAAGGGGCCTTACCTTGAGAACCTTGACACAAGACCAAACTGAAGGAGTCATACCTTGAGAACCTTGACACAAGACCAGATTGAAGGGGCCGTACCTTGAGAACCTTGACACAAGACCAAACTGAAGGAGCCATACCTTGAGAACTTTGACACAAGACCAGATTGAAGGGGCCATACCTTGAGAACCTTGACACAAGACCAGATTGAAGGGGCCTTACCTTGAGAACCTTGACACAAGACCAAACTGAAGGAGCCATACCTTGAGAACCTTGACACAAGACCAGATTGAAGGGGCCATACCTTGAGAACCTTGAAACAAGACCAGATTGAAGGTGCCATACCTTGAGAACTTTGACACAAGACCAAACTGAAGGAGCCATACCTTGAGAACCTTGACACAAGACCAGATTGAAGGGGCCATACCTTGAGAACCTTGACACAAGACCAAACTGAAGGAGCCATACCTTGAGAACCTTGACACAAGACCAGATTGAAGGGGCCATACCTTGAGAACCTTGACATCAGACCAGATTGAAGGGGCCATACCTTGAGAACCTTGACACAAGATCAGATTGAAGGGGCCATACCTTGAGAAGCTTGACACAAGACCAAACTGAAGGAGCCATACCTTGAGAACCTTGACACAAGACCAGATTGAAGGGGCCATACCTTGAGAACCTTGACACAAGACCAGATTGAAGGGGCCATACCTTGAGAACCTTGACACAAGACCAAACTGAAGGAGTCATACCTTGAGAACCTTGACACAAGACCAGATTGAAGGGGCCATACCTTGAGAACCTTGACACAAGACCAGATTGAAGGGGCCTTACCTTGAGAACCTTGACACAAGACCAAACTGAAGGAGCCATACCTTGAGAACCTTGACACAAGACCAGATTGAAGGGGCCATACCTTGAGAACCTTGAAACAAGACCGGATTGAAGGTGCCATACCTTGAGAACCTTGACACAAGACCAAACTGAAGGAGTCATACCTTGAGAACCTTGACACAAGACCAGATTGAAGGGGCCATACCTTGAGAACCTTGACACAAGACCAGATTGAAGGAGCCATACCTTGAGAACCTTGACACAAGACCAGATTGAAGGGGCCGTACCTTGAGAACCTTGACACAAGACCAAACTGAAGGGGCCATACCTTGAGAACCTTGACACAAGACCAACCTGAAGGAGCCATACCTTGAGAACCTTGACACAAGACCAGATTGAAGGGGCCATACCTTGAGAACCTTGACACAAGACCAAACTGAAGGAGCCATACCTTGAGAACCTTGACACAAGACCAGATTGAAGGGGCCATACCTTGAGAACCTTGATACAAGACCAAACTGAAGGAGCCACACCTTGAGAACCTTGACACAAGACCAAACTGAAGGGGCCATACCTTGAGAACCTTGACACAAGACCAGATTGAAGGAGCCATACCTTGAGAACCTTGACACAAGACCAGATTGAAGGGGCCATACCTTGAGAACCTTGACACAAGACCAAACTGAAGGAGCCATACCTTGAGAACCTTGACACAAGACCAGACTGAAGGGGCCGTACCTTGAGAACCTTGACACAAGACCAGACTGAAGGGGCCATACCTTGAGAACCTTGACACAAGACCAGATTTAAGGGGCCATACCTTGAGAACCTTGACACAAGATCAGATTGAAGGGGCCGTACCTTGAGAACCTTGACACAAGACCAGATTGAAGGGGCGATACCTTGAGAACCTTGACACAAGACCAGATTGAAGGGGCCGTAGCTTGAGAACCTTGACACAAGACCAAACTGAAGGAGCCATACCTTGAGAACCTTGACACAAGACCAGATTGAAGGGGCCATACCTTGAGAACCTTGACACAAGACCAGACTGAAGGGGCCGTACCTTGAGAACCTTGACACAAGACCAAACTGAAGGAGCCATACCTTGGGAACCTTGACACAAGACCAGATTGAAGGGGTCATACCTTGAGAACCTTGACACAAGACCAGATTGAAGAGGCCATACCTTGAGAACCTTGACACAAGACCAGATTGAAGAGGCCATACCTTGAGAACCTTGACACAAGACCAAACTGAAGGAGTCATACCTTGAGAACCTTGACACAAGACCAGATTGAAGAGGCCATACCTTGAGAACCTTGACACAAGACCAAACTGAAGGGGCCATACCTTGAGAACCTTGACACAAGACCAAACTGAAGGAGTCATACCTTGAGAACCTTGGCACAAGACCAGATTGAAGAGGCCATACCTTGAGAATCTTGACACAAGACCAAACTGAAGGGGTCATATCTTGAGAACCTTGACACAAGACCACATTGAAGGGGTCATACCTTGAGAACCTTGACACAAGACCACATTGAAGGGGTCATACCTTGAGAACCTTGACACAAGACCACATTGAAGGGGCCATACATTGAGAACCTTGATACAAGACCACACATTGAAAGGGCCATACCTTGAGAACCTTGGCACTCTCCTCCTGACTGTCTCTTCGTCGCCTCAGTCGCCTCAGTCGAGCCACTGGGTCCCTCTTCCCTGCAATTACAATTTACATCTTTGCAACAAAATGTTATAAAGTGGTATTCTCGAAAGAACAAGATACTTTGTAACTAACGTGTAAGCAATTTATGATGATTTTGCATTGTTGCTACAGATAAAATGTAATGGGCGCATTAACATAGTGTGCTATTTTAACATTTGACCTCGGTGGGATATCATTTTGATCTCCCTTAAATTAAATTATGTTACAATCTTGTTCTTTTCGAAATAGAAAATGAATCGAATCTCAAAAGTTATAATGTTTTCTCTGTCACATGTTGCGCAGCCATCAGTAAATGTGGTTCATTCAAATAACTGCTCCTGTCAATCTAATAGTGGACATTCACTTCTTCCTTCCGTTCCATTTAAATGTTTTGATAGCAGAATTTATGAAAAATTGTAAACTTCCAATGTTTTCTCAACTGTATTTACAGAAAAGTTAAGTTGAAAAAGGTGTCTTTTGAGAATACCAGTCCAGGAGGTAACCTTATTTCAAACACACATCTCCGTTATGAGGCAAGCAGTTCTAGCATTTAACGTGAATGCTATATCACTCCCTTTATTACTGATCAGCATGAGTGATAGGGAGCGAGAGCGAACGCTCGACTGATGCCATCCAATGACTTAGAGACGGAAGATCTAACTGGACTGCATGCAGTTTGTGGAGGGACAAGGTCTTCAGGTGGTTGCTGGATTCAAATTCTCAATTTACATAACAACCAATATTATTATACATCAATTCAGGCAAATAAAAGTAAATTATCCAGGTTAGTTATTTACATGATTACTTAGGCTTTAGCATTTGAGGAAAACAGTTGTTGTGCAAGATAATGGTGAAATTTTGGTTGTGGCAATTCCAACCTTAAACACTGCTGGCCATAAAAGGACATGAATGAACTCCCAGAGGAAATAGTTAACATCATGGAGAACTTAAGAAGAAAGAAGAAGGTAACATCTTCCTTGGTGCCTAGTGTCAGCACCCACCCCGAGTGGAGAGGTCAGCTGCTAAGCCAAGAAAGAAGCCCAAATAGAAAATAGAAAAGTGCACATACTTTTACGTAACCAGTTTGTATAACTAACCACACAGTTTAAACTGTGCATAACAAATGTTGTGATGAACATTTAGACCCACAATTTGAGTAAAACCAGACAAAACGAACTCAACGCGATAATAGGCGTGATGCCAAATTACTGTTAGGGTTGACGACGCCCTGTCTGCCTCATTCAACCCAACAGTGGGCACTCCACAGGGGGACTCGGACGCTGCATAGATGCCTTCCAAGCCAACATAGATGACAGCAACTTCATTTCAAATGACCATGACTACCTGAGCAGAGTCAACGAGATCGCACCAACAGCACTAGGTGATTGGTTCCAGTATGTCAACAAAAAACAGACCATACGATCATCAGCCGTGAAATCGACCGTGTTACCAAAAAATGGAGGACGACCAAGAAACTTGGATCCCTGCTCAGAGACATCGAGGACCTGTCACGCCGAAAAATGCATGTGGTCTATTTGGCTGCGAAGACAACATGACAGCGAGCAACTCCGGTTGTGTTTATATAATGCATTTGTGCATTCAGTATTACTGTATAGCGTGGAAGTGTGCTGCTTGACGGGGTCAGAAACAGAAAAACTAGATGCCTTCCATCAAAAGCAGCTGAACTCAATCATTGGGATTCACTGGCAACAGAGGATAAGCAACTTGAAGTTGTACGATCGATGTCTGTGCCGACAAATAAGTTCAGATGTGATAGCACTCCTTTGGATGAGGAGGTGCCCACAAACCAAGCAAAGTCCACTTTTTTCCAAACTGAAAGACTCAAGGGATATCGCAGCCGACCTAGAACTGGCCTCCCTAGCACTCTTGATGTCGACCTACAAAACATCGGCGTCTGGCTGGCTATAGACAAGGTCCGACCTGGAGCAGCTGCGTGGGATCGCCAAGTATAGGACTGAGTGGATAACACTACACAGAACAATTGAAGGGAAGCAGTGTAAGCCAGCTGCTCTGCAAACGATAGTCTTAAAAATAAATAACAAATATACATACTTGTCGTTTCTGTAGATGATGGTGGTGGTGCTGCCCCGGCAAGCTGCAACTGGTGACTGAGGGAGAAGTCAATGTTGTAGAACTCCATGTTGGCGCTATTCGTCAGTTCTGGAGGCTTGGGGGGCATCACTAAATCTGGGTTCTCTCTCACATCTAAGGTCTGAAACAAAAATGGACTTTGTTTCTGTCAACAGACATTCCATTCTAGTTCAGTACAGTTTCCACATCTTGTACTAGTGGCAGGCTGTCATTAGTAAATGATTCATGTGATGTGATGTGGCTTAATGAGTCATTGCAGTAATGAGGCAGTGGTACTCACCTCCACATCTGTGAGGAAGTGGATCGTGTCTGGCAGTGTGATCAAACGGTTAGTGTTTAGAATCAGCTTCTTCAACTTGCCACACCTAACAACAAAGTAGTGAGTCAAACGATTACAACAAACAACCAAGTGAGTGAAATGTTGAAAACAAACAACATAGTGAGTGAAATGTTGACAAAAACCAAGTGAGTGAAATTCTCACAAGAAACAACGGAGTGAGTGAAATGTTGAAAACAAATATGAAATGTATACTGCACATGTGCTTATTAGTAATTCAAGTGATTGCCAATAACAATGGCAATAATGGGGCACCTGGGGGTGGGGGGGTCAAAATTACAAAAAAGGCTGTAGTGGAAGTTACAACTGTAGAATTATTTTGTTTTCTATGTCATCGTAAAGATAATAATTATGCCTACACATTTGCCACTGGATATTTGTAATACTTTTCAAGTTATTAAAGTTTGTCTGTACAGGTATTTATGGATAAAAATTCTAACAAGACACTGTTTTGTGACAGACTTGCTACACTGTAGCAACATTGCTGTGCACAGCTTCACCTAGAAGACCATAATAATGATCTATATGACCTATACAATATACCTATACCTATGGTTGCCTTTTCTTCCTGTGCAACGCCAGGTAAATCTGCAGTGCATAACAATAGTAGGTACAATTGTTGGCACTGCTCTGAGTGCTTCGACGATTGTTAAGTGATCTACGTTAAACATCCACTGAAACTGGCAGTTGTATATGATTTTTGTGAAGTTGTCATTGCCCTACTAATATTTGACCGGGTAGTGCAAGGAGTCATAAGCTTTTGCATTGGTTGCCTTTTTGTCCATATATATATATATGTATATATATATATATGTCACACACACACACACACACACACACACACACACACACACACACACACACACACACACACACACACACACACACACACACACACACACACACACACACACACACACACACACACACACACACACACACACACACACACACACACACACACACACACACACACACACACACACACACACACACACACACACACACACACACACACACACACACACACACACACACACACACACACACACACACACACACACACACACACACACACACACACACACACACACACACACACACACACACACACACACACACACACACACACACACACACACACACACACACACACACACACACACACACACACACACACACACACACACACACACACACACACACACACACACACACACACACACACACACACACACACACACACACACACACACACACACACACACACACACACACACACACACACACACACACACACACACACACACACACACACACACACACACACACACACACACACACACACACACACACACACACACACACACACACACACACACACACACACACACACACACACACACACACACACACACACACACACACACACACACACACACACACACACACACACACACACACACACACACACACACACACACACACACACACACACACACACACACACACACACACACACACACACACACACACACACACACACACACACACACACACACACACACACACACACACACACACACACACACACACACACACACACACACACACACACACACACACACACACACACACACACACACACACACACACACACACACACACACACACACACACACACACACACACACACACACACACACACACACACACACACACACACACACACACACACACACACACACACACACACACACACACACACACACACACACACACACACACACACACACACACACACACACACACACACACACACACACACACACACACACACACACACACACACACACACACACACACACACACACACACACACACACACACACACACACACACACACACACACACACACACACACACACACACACACACACACACACACACACACACACACACACACACACACACACACACACACCATGATTCACAACTAAAAATTACCAAATATTTTCAACCTATAATTTTCTTGCCTTACTTTTACACCTCTCACCTATACACCCCCTTGGAAACTGTCATACCTGGTCCACCACTTCACTCCTTTACACCACCTTGGAAACTATCAAACCTGGTCTACCACTTCCACTCCTTTACACTCCCTTGGAAACTGTCACACCTGGTCTACCACTTCCACTCCTTTACACTTCCTTGGAAACTATCACACCTGATCCACCACTTCACTTCTTTACACCCCCTTGGAAACTGTCATACCTGGTCCCCCACTTCACACCATTACACCCCCTTAGAAACTGTCACACCTGGTCCACCACTTCACTTCTTTACACCTCCACTGGAAACTGTCACACCTGGTCCCAATTCACACCTTTACACCCCCTTAGAAACGGTCACACCTGGTCCCCCACTTCACTCCTTTACACCCTCTTGGAAACTGTCATGCCTGGTACCCCACTTCCACTCCTTTAAACCCCCTTGGAAACTGTCACACCTGGTCCCCCACTTCCACTCCTTTACACCCCCTTGGAAACGGTCACACCTGGTCCCCCACTTCCACTCCTTTACACCTTCTTGGAAACTGTCACGCCTGGTACACCACTTCCACTCCTTTACACCCCCTTGGAAACGATCACACCTGGCCCCCCACTTCACTCCTTTACATCCTCTCGGAAACTGTCATGCCTGGTACCCCACTTCCACTCATTTACACCCCCTTGGAAACGGTCACACCTGGTCCCCCACTTCCACTCCTTTACACCTTCTTGGAAACTGTCACGCCTGGTACCCCACTTCCACTCCTTTACACCCCCTTGGAAATGGTCACACCTGGTGCCCCACTTCACTCCTTTACACCCCCTTGGAAACTGTCACATCTGGTCGCTCACTTCCCTCCTCCTTTGTACCTCACCTACACACCCCCTCGGGGATGGTCTCCAGGTTGTTGTTGGCGATACTGAAGATCTCCAGGTTGTGCAGCTTGCCAATGCCTGCTGGGATGCCATTGAAGTCAATCTGGTTGCTGTTGACGTAGAGTTTCCTCAGACTTGTCAGTCGACAAAGTGAGTTCTGTAATTACACAACAGTAGACCCCATCCATTGCTGGTCACACCTGTCTATATTACACAAATAATCAACAAACTTAATATTCATAGTGTTTGTGTTTAGAACAGTGTTTTATTGTTTATAGTGTTTGTGTTTAGAACAAGTTTAGTTTAGAACACATTTTGGATAACATACCATGTAAAACAGATTCTTAACATCCAGAAATCAACCCTGGTTGTAATGGATGTGCAGTACAGATTTCATATTCATGTCAGTTGTTGCATACAGCTGTACACAAATTGTTATTCCAAAAACTATACTTAAAAAAGAAAAGCTATGTCATGTGCAAAATGTCTGCTTTATTTCTTGCATATTGACTTGTAATAATACTGTTCCAAGTTACTGTCATTTGTAATCATTTATCTTACAATTCTGCTAGAGTGGTTGGCGGAGATGTGCAGTGCACTTCCTGATGCATATTACATAAGACAGAGCAACCACAGTGAAAACCTCTCAAATAATAATATATAATAATATATAAAATACTTCTATTGTGCTAAAATCCTCGGGAGACTCAAGCTTGGCATCGCATCAAAACAAAAGGGGTTAAGCAGTTCATAATCAATCAGCAGTTGTAGTTGTAAACAGTTGGATAGGTACGCTGGAGAGCTATAGAGAATAAGCTACTTTAAACAGGTGGGTTTTTAGTTTATAGCGAAATGTTGCCATATTTCCTACATACTTAACACTAACAGGGAGTGAGTTCCACAGAGTCGGTGCAGCAACTGAAAAAGCTCTAGTTCTGACATTTGTCTTAACACTGGAAACAAAAAGTTTATTAGAATGAGATGATCGAAGCTGCCTGGGCTGTCTTGCAGGAATGAGCAGTGAATGTAACAGGAAACTGTACAAATCTTTAAAGTAACGTGATATCGGACTGGGAGCCAATGCAATGATTTAAGAAGTGGTACTGAGTGAGAGAAACGAGGAGACCGGGTAACTACCTTTGCCAAACAATTCTGCACACGTTGAAGTTTCAAGTTACAACAAGGTTAAAATTAAGCATATCAAATGAATATAACAATGTTAAAAAAGCATATAAAATTTATTTAAGAAGATATACTCACTGGTAATTCTGTTAACTTGTTCCGGGACAAGTTGATAAATTCCAAATTAACCCAGGTATCTGTAACAATCACAACTTTATCACACATGTGAAAACAACTGCATTATCTTGTGTGCATTATCCGATCCTTATCTGGTAGTTGGTACACAGGTATAATCCTGGCAACTTGTGACAAGACAATTCAAAGTATGAAATGCTAAAGCAGAATCTCAGGAACAAGTTTTCAATAATGATTTTTGCATAATATTATATTTAACTCTTATAGTGAAACAAAAGTCAAGATTTTGGGCCAATCAATAAAACATAACCATTTTCAATTACTATAATACTTATTAATTGTTGATGGTGGAATGCGAGGTGGGCCTCCCCAGGATGCAAGGCCTTTAATGCACACACAGCGGAAGTCACAGTAACACCAACTTCCAAGAACTGCTAGGCATCCTGGTCAATATGTCAGCCACCAGGAAAACTAAGATTTGACCAGAATCTTCAATTTTTAGAACAAATTCTGAATAAACCACAGCCATGATAAACTTGATTGTTGTTGCAAATGGTTAATTTGCATTAACTCTTTTAGGTGCAACGCTCCAAAAGCATGACTTTTGTTTCACTTTAATCTAAGATAGTAATTACCTATGAGTGACGACAGCTCTGTGATTGCATTGTTGCTGAGGTTAAGTCTCTTCAGCGAGGCGATCTTGTAAAGTGGCTCAGGCACACGGGGCAAGTCATTGTAAGACAGGTCGACATCTAGGACACAAAATACAAGGGGCAAGTCATTGTAGGACAGGTCGACATCTAGGACACAAGACACACGGGGCAAGTCATTGTAGGACAGGTCCACATCTAGGACACAAGACACAAGAGGCAAGCCATTGTAGGACAGGTCCACATCTAGGACACAAGACACAAGAGGCAAGCCATTGTAGGACAGGTCCACATCTAGGACACAAGACACAAGAGGCAAGCCATTGTAGGACAGGTCCACATCTAGGACACAAGACACAAGAGGCAAGCCATTGTAGGACAGGTCGACATCTAGGACACAAGACACAAGGGGCAAGTCATTGTAGGACAGGTCCACATCTAGGACACAAGACACACACAAGGCAAGTCACAAGACATCATATACTAACACTACACATCAACAACACAAGACAACATCATCATCATATACTAACACTACACATCAACAACATAAGACAACAACATCATTATATACTAACAATACACTACAATACAAGACATCATGAAACTCCAACACTACATATATGACACAAGAGAACAACATTATCATATATTAATACTACATATCTATAATATAAGACAACATCATCATATACTAACGCTACACACATATGACATAAGACAACATCATCATATACTAACACTGCACATCTACAACACAACACAACAACATCATCATATACTAACAATACACATCTACTACACAAATTTACATCATCATATACCAACACTGCACATCTGACATAAGACAACAACATCATCATATGCTAACATTGCACATCTACAACACAAGACAACAAATATAACATCTATGACACAAGACATCATCATCAACTACATGTTGACCTAGTGTAAACATCGCAAGTGAAATGAGGCCCTCACCTTGGAGGTTTGCGAGTAAGTCAAGTCCTACAGGGAAGTTGCTCAGTGTTCTCTGTGTGTTCCTCATGTGCAGTGTCTCCAGTGACACCAATGCTGGCAGCTGGCTGCATATATAACAAGACAGCCTCACAAAGTGGCACATCCAGATACATGTTAAAAAGCAGCTAGCAGAGGACCCCTCCACTCCAGCATGCCTATCTCTTCAATAAGGGGACATGTGCCAAATAGGGACACTTGCTTGGATAAAGACATGTTCACAAAACGAATTGAACATGATGTTGTCTATTTGTAAGTTTGAAGATGCAACTGCTAATGTTTGCAGCATGTTTGATCTAGTTAAGACAACATGATCACATACAAACACTACATATCAGCGACACAAGTTTTTATCTATTTAAAAATGAATGATATATGGTATTCCAAGCCATATGGCTTATTCTTGTTTAGTTCTATGGGTTATTTATAATAAAATTACTGCAAATCAAATGCTGGCTATGGGTGAATAAAACAGAAAATTACTAATTAGGAAATGGTAATAATTTTTTTTATCCATGGCTACTGTTAATATAACAGCCTTCATGTGAGATACTGACAGAGAGGGTGGGGCAACTCACCGGAGCTGGGCATGGAGAAGGGGGTTGTCATCGAGTACGAGGGTTTGTAGCTGGGTGAGACGTCTCAGCTGAGGAGGCAGTGTCTCTGGTGTTTAACAGAAGGTGTCAGAATGAACAAGCCACCAACTTGAAACCTTAGAAATGTGTTCAGTCTAAGATAGTGGTAATTAGGTATGCAATAACACAATGCTATGAAAATTAAACTTGTTATATTAGCCACTTTACAGGGAGGCATTTATTTATCACATAAAATTAAACAAAACAATAAATATTGGCACAGAAAAAAATACACTGCAGTCTGACATTTGGGATAGAAAAGAAGAAACATCAATAGTACACTGATAATTGTAATGCAAAAATGTGCTTCTATGTTACCTAGACTTTGACGCACCAAACTAAATGCAACTTTTATCCAGCAGTGTACCTATGTTTAGTACCGACTTCTGCTGTGAACAGTGTACCTATGTTTAGTACAGACTTCTGCTGTGAACAGTCTGAACTGAGTAAATTATATATGATCCTGCTAACTCTGGTTTGCAATCTCTTCATTGTTGAACCAGAAATTAGGATATGAGGCTTTTCTAAAGTGTTGTACTCACCCAGACTGTTGTCAGTGCTAGGGTCAATTCCATTTAACCAATTCCAATTCCTTTCAATTCAATTTAATCAATTCCAACTCATATTTAATTTTCTTTCAAATCAAATTCAAATTCCAGCTCAAATCTTTCAATTCAAATTCAATTCAAATCCAATTCTGAATTAATTATATGGGGGTTTTCCAACACAAATGCATGTAATAATAGTAACATGTAATTGTAATAGAATTTTTTTTGTAATATGATCCTAAAGTAATAGATAATAGTCTATTACTTTCCTATTACATCTATTGCTGCAAACTAACACAATATCAGGTTTGTTTGTTATTCGAACTGCTAGTAATTGTAAACAATGTACAGAAGATAGCTGAGTCATTATTCCAACAACCTGAAAAGACCAGTAGGTTGATCATTTTATGGTTTCAGAAATACCTGCTCAGTGAAACAATGCAGGAGTAGCAAGCCAATTACTTATTGTTGGGATGCCCCATTGGGGTGGCTATGACTTCACACATTCCTAGCACACACAAAGGGCATGATTCAGATATGTGCAGGCAGGCAACAAATGTTATCTTAGAGCTGCAGCCTGTATTGAATTCAAAGTAAGCACACCCCACCATACTTGAATTTGAGCAGTACTTCTGAGTTTTTTCCAATTGCCACATGGTAACATTGCCACACAGACCCTTTGTTAAAATTCTTTCAATTCCATTTCAACTTACTCAAAATCTTTCAATTAAAATTAAAATTCAGCTTGGTGAAAATCTTTCAATTCAAATTCAGGAATTGATTTGAACTGAATTGAATAATTCCAATTAATTTTTGTATTCACCCCAGTCCTGACTTTAGACTGCTGCTTCCAGGCATGTGACACATGTATTCACCCAAATTGTTCTGTCACGTCCAGGCATGTGACATCTGTACTCACCCAGATTGTTGTCTGTCTTGCCCTGGCATGTGACGTCTGTATTCATCCAGACTGTTGTCTGTCACATCCAGGCATGTGACCTCTGTACTCACCCAGACTGTTGTCTGCCACATCCAGGCATGAGATGTCTGTGCTCATCCAGACAGTTGTCTGCCGCATACAGGCATGAGACCTCTGTACTTACCCAGACTGTTGTCTGTCGCATCCAGGCATGTGCCACCTGTACTCGCCCAGATTGTTGTCTGCCACATCCAGGCATGAGATGTCTGTACTCACCCATAGTGCCACATTCAGGCATTAGACGTCTGTACTCCCCCAGACTGTTACATCCAGGCATGAGACGTTTGTACTCATCCTGATTCTTTTCTGCCACATTCAGGCATGTGACATCTGTACTTACCCAAACTGTTGTCTGCCACATCCAGGTAAGTGATGTCTGTGATATTGATGAACAGGTGATTGGGCAGTGTTGAGATTCTGCAAGCAGTGTACAAATAATGTAATAATAATACATACATACAAATGTTGCCACTTACTGCTAACACCCATAAAGTACTAAATGTGAATAGAACATCTAATAATGGTTTAATAATGACTATACCTAATTCCAAACTATACATCAAATTAGCCACTCCTTTCCTACTACATCACTTGTAAATGTCATCTTTTAGCAAGAAATTTGTGTACATTAAATGGATAGTTGCATTACAGTGTGAATTTACACATTATTTATGTCATTAACTTTCCTAAGCTAGAGAGGGGTCGGTGCCTCAAGACATGCGTGACACTGACGATGCAGTGCTAACATTGCACACTGAAGAGGGCCTCCAGAGGCTCACAGACCAACTTGCCCAGGCGTGCACATAATTTGGCCTGATCATAAGCCTGAAAAAGACCAATGCCATGGGACAAGAAGTCAGCGAAGCTCCAGCCATCAGCATTGATGACCCCACTCTGCATGGAAGTCATTCGCACACTTTTATAAAGTTCAGACTGGCAAAATTTTATTTCTGGCTAAGGGATATGCATGCACTTTGCCAGAGAATTCACCATTTCAAGCACGGTAAAACAAAGTTTCCAGACCCCCTTTGGTAAAAATCCTAGACCCAGCCCTGAGTATACATGTCACCTAATGTCTTGTATGGTAGCTGCACTTACTGATTATGACTCAAATTCAAAACAAGAAGATTCTTTGCCCGGTCCAGGTCTGGTGGCACTTCTTTTAACTGGTTGTAGCTGAAGTCCTGAAATGTTGAACAGATCAATGGGAACACAAGTAAAATATCATGTAAACTGAGTCCTTCAAGGAATCATTTCAACATCATGATGAAAGTAGTAATCTTCCACAACACATGTCTACTGTTGACTGTCATGGACAGAACAACAACACTGCATGTTACTGTTGTCACCATTAACTTTGAAACTATATTTATCACTTTATCAATACTGTAACTAAGTGATGGTTTCTGCATTCTGCCATGTTAATTAAAATTAGTGACAGTTATGTTCTTGCAATTATTGTATTTATAACTTTTGGACCTGGTTTGCATGTACAAATGAAGTATTAATTATACATCAAATAATGCATACCCTCGATGCTCCCATTAATGCTATGTCAATGTCATTGATTTTTGTAAACAAAAGTTATAAGCATAGACATAGATAAAGAAGACAACATAAGTAACTTACTACTTATTAAAAACTTGCTAAATTTGTTTTATTTGCTTGATCTTTATATAATCGAACTGATGAAAAAGAGACATTTTAATATTTGGTCCTGATAATAAAAACATGTCAGAAAACTAATATAAAAGCAAAACACTTCCTACCAGGACAGAAAGGTCATCATGACCAAAGAGATCTGCAGGAATTCCAGAGTTCTTGAGCCGGTTGTGACGGCAGTTGACAACTCGGAGGTTTGGCAGTTTGGCAACTTCATCTTGGATATCTCGCACATTGTTGTGAACCAATGAAAGATGTTCCTGAGATCAGACAAGGATCATTTCAGCATGGACCTTTTCCAGCAGTGTGATCAGAGGTTGGAACAAGGGTATGACATCATGGAGCTAGATAGTCTCTTAATCAAAATATTTATGTGAATTAAGGTGCAGAGATTAAAATTTTTTAAACAATGAATGAACCCTAATTGACGTAGAAAGAGGTATGGCCCACAAGGTTCCAGTTGCCTACACTGATAATGTTTTCTCTGCTTTGCATTTTAATTTGGTCACTTTATTGCAGTTAGATATGTTGGTGCCTAGTCAATGCCAGTCAGTAACTATGCATGGAAAGTAGCTGTATTTGAAGATATCACATGGAGCAATGAAGCTTTGACAATAACAGTAATAACAGTAATAACAGTAATAACAGTAATACTACTAGTGAACCTAAACCCTCAGGGACCTGAGCTTAGAGGCGCAACAAATCAGAAATGTTAAGCATACTATCATGCACAAAAACTATCAGTGAGCGACCCCTGAGTGAGGGACCACTGAGTGAGGGACCACTGAGTGAGGGACCACTGAGTGAGCGACCACTGAGTGAGGGACCACTGAGTGAGGAACCACTGAGTGATGGACCACTGAATGAGGGACTACTCAGTGAGGGACCACTGAATGAGGGACCACTGAGTGAGGGACCACTGAGTGATGGACCACTGAGGATTTAGGGTGGAAATGCATTTTTGAATCAAATAATATGTCTGAAGTAGTGAATTCACTGAATTGATGTTTTAAAACAGTCTTGCAGTGTAACATTGATTTTGTGGGGGCAATGCTTTGTAGGCTTGTAGAAAATCTAATTTCTTGCAATATTTCTTCTGTTTTGAAGAAGTAAGACCACCAAATTCAAGAAAATTTGCAAAAACATACAGAAAACTGTCCGAGTGGCACCTATAATATTTCTTGTTCTACTTGAAATTCGAATAACTCAAAAACTATTTGTGCAAGAACGCTGAGATTTGGCCGGTTTATTCTCCATTGTATGTAGATAGTAACATACATACTGTAGATATACATCTGTATTTTAATTCTCCCACAATCTGCCTTTGACTTTGTGCTTTTATGCATAAAATTGAGCCAACAAGTGATTTTAGACCCATATTTGAACAATAAAACATGTTAGAACACAAATTAATCTTATTTGGATCGATAACCCACCTACATGTACATAGGTATATGAGAAGTTTGAATTTTTTATCTTGATTAGTTTATGAGATAGTGATCTCCAAAACTGGTACATTGTGAAAAGTGGCATATATTTAGCAGCAAAAAATGTTTACGTGGCCATGCTGCTAATATTCCAATTTATTTTTATATGAAAGGCAGGTACAAACATGTTTTCATCTAATCAATAGATCACAACACAAAATCAAATTCTATAGCTGATTTTACTACCTATTCCATCTCTAATAAGAAATTTTTTTAAATATTGTTGTCAAATGCCAAAAAATATTCTGAATACGTAGTTCTAGATTACATACACCTGAGTCATTCCATGTGAAATCAACCAATGGCCAAAAAGTTGATGTCTCAGAATTTACTTTGATTTTAACCAATGACTAAGTGGTTCTTCTTGAGCACTAGTGAAAAAGAACAAGCATTTACATGCAAATTGTCTTTGTAATGCCCTAGTATAATGTGAACAAGAGGTAAGCGCCCAAAATCATACTCATTATTTTTACATGTTTTCATGTGCCTCTATCTTGAGAAGTTTTCAAGCTATGTACCTAAAATTTGATGAAAATGTAGATATGTTGGTATAGTTTGTGAATGCGAAATTCTTGAATAAGAGGGTGAAGGACAATGTGTATACTGGGTGCACAAAAATGGTGAATGAATTTTTTTAGATTTCTGAAAATGATTTCAGCAGCAGGGACACTGGCAGTAACCTGTTAGTTTAGTAGGTGTCTACTTACTATATTTCTAGAATAATTCAATCTTAAACTTTAACTTTTTATATATTTTATGACTTTCAGCACGCAAAATGAGAATGTCCTATGACATATGACCACCGTGGTCATAGGACTTAAAAGTTAAAGTTAAAGTTTAAGGCTGAATTATTCTGAAACTATGTCAACTAGATGCCTACTGAACTGAAAGTTATTGTCAGTATACCAGACAATAGATGATAGTAATTGGGACTTTGTACTGTAACACAAGAATGAAATACAGACTGCTGAAATCCTTCTCAGAAATTTATTTAAATGCTATTTTCCATTTTCGTGCGCCCAGCATACCCATTGTTCTTTGTCCTAGCATTCTTGAATTTTGCAGAGATAATCTGCACCAATATGTGTATTATATTCAACAAATTTAAGATCTGTAGCTTGTAAAGGTCTTGCGATTGCGTTTTTGGGCGCTTACCCAGTTTACATTATAGGGCGTTACAGTCACAATTTGCATGCGAATCCTTAGTTTTTTTGCAGAAGTGCTCAGGTATACCTACTTATTCATTGGTTAAAATGTAAACAAATTCTGAGACATCAACTTTTTGACCACTGGTTGATTTGACACGGAATGACCTGTATGTGTGTTACTATCTACATATAATGGAGAATAAACAGGTAAAATCTCAGAGTTCTAGCACAAATAGTTGTTGAGTTACTGGTATTTTAAGTAGAACAAGAAATCTTCATGATTTCCAAAAATTGGCAAAAACAACAGAATCTGCCAAATTTGAAATAGTCATCACTCAGAAACTATTTGAGCTACAGCCCTATGGTTTGATGTGTGGTTATATTGACATGTGGATTAATTGGTAAATTTCTGGTAGAAAAAATATGAGTGCAACTATTAGTGATCTGTTGATCTGATATAGAATGCCCCACCTACGGTTTAAGCAGGGGTCGTTTTGACAACGACACTATTACAGTTGCTGAGGCAGCTAATGTGTCTTGATTTGTTTCATTTTATTCATAACATGGTAGGAAATATTTAACTGAACGTCGACACCACAAATAATCACGTGGCACTAACATCGCAATAAAAAAGTCCTTTTGGAAATCCCCCCTTCTTGGAAACGCTGATGATGTTTCCATAGTAATGATCTTGTGGCATTCGATTCAACACCCACTTCGAACCAACATAAAATTGAGAACATACCCACTGATACCATCTAGTGCAATGCAACACCACAGTGACAACTGAGCACTTGTCAGGATTGTCCAAAAGGAACATTATCATTTGGTTACTAAGATTCCAGTAGTAGTACACTGCAGTATTATTCTATTTATATAGAAAAACGTCTTAAATTTATTTTCCATTTTGATCAATTCATTCAAGTCATCTCACTTTGCGGGATTCAATTCCAATTCAATCTGCTTTGATTTTTTTTAATTCAAATTCAAAATCAATTCAAATTCATGCATTTTCTTGATCAATTCAATTCCAGTTCAATTAAGAATTAAACCCGGGGCTGATTATAACAGCTACTAAAGCCTTATCTCAATACATGTACATGTACTACAACATAATTCAAAATCACTGGAAAACATGCAGACCATATACACTAAGAATCACTCCTGATAATTATATTAACAGACAAATGCAAACCCTTTGCATTAATAACAGCCATTTAATCATCAGCCAAGAAGACATGTGTAGGCAATGACAATGCTTCAGTAATAAGTGTTTACGAGTCTATCATAAAGAAAGGGTTAAGTAACTAACCTCTCCTTCATGTGGGCAGAATGTGAGCGCTCAAAGAATGAACTGGTGGAAGATGTGTTCTGCATCCAACATCTTGTCCTTTTGGACAATCCTGACAGTTGTCACCATGGTGTTGCATGGCACTAAATGATATCAGCGGGTAAGTTCTCACGGACGGTGCCTACATGTATCACCATTATGTGGCTTGCTCGCCTCAATCTCAAATCTTCCCGCTAGCTCTCCAGCACTATCAAAGATTTCATACTTCTGGGGTTGGTCCTCTCTTGCTGCAGCTAGGAGATTGTAGTGGTTGCCTCTTTGGCAGAAGTTACTTAGAGGTTTGGACTGTAGGAATGTGGTCAGAGGAAGCCAACTCTTGAGGATACGTTCAATGTTATGATGAAGTCAATATTTTTGATGGACAACAAGTTGTGTCAGCTTTTGTTGTCCCCTTCTTCTTCCAAATATTCCAGTGCAGTGACTACAGCGGTGAATGCTGACTTGAATGTATATAGAACGTTCCCATCTTATCTCACAGAGTGATTGCAGATTAATTCTGTTTTTCATGCCAGCTTGTGCATCCTCATCTAACTGAAGCTCAGTCTGGAAGGCACGAAACCTCTGGGCTGAGTAGTTGAAAGAGAAGTCGATCTGCTGGACTGTATCTATCATACTTCTAACTAGTGGGTATTTGTCGGCATGCACACTAGTCAAGTTAACAGTGTGTCCTCAGTCGTCTCATTGCAGTCCACGATGGATACCAGCCAGATTACATATGGACCATTCTGGGGGAGGATTGGATTTTGAAAATATTTGTTTTCCATTTTCACGTGGAAGCATATGCGTACGTGTGTATGGCTATCTATGCATCTGCAGCTAGTTGTACTTGAAAATTTAATGGGCAAACCAGCCCTGACACTATATATAACTGCTACAATTGGGATTTATTTCTTTTGAATATAAACTTTGGGACTGAAGTACAAAGTTATGGTAAACTTAGCTATCTGTGCTTTAGCGGATGCTGGAATGTATGTTAGGCGATGTTGTGACACCTAGTGGACAGTCCGTGAACCAGTCAGTTTATATGAAATCGGTACGTCAAAGGCGTATCGCTAGTCAATACTTACAAAAAGATCAGGTTTGTTTGCATGTTATTCCAACTGGTAGTAACTATAAACAATGTATATAGACAATGGTAGGTAGGTAAAGTCATCCCCCAGGCATTACACCTTAGGAAGCCATGAAGGCTTATATGGCCAGTGCTTAAACCTGGTTTCTGTAGTGCGAAGCAACTTAGAGTGCAGTTATACTGACTCTCCTGGACGGGACACTAGTCCATCGCAGGTACCTTCAAAACAGTGTTTGTACTCATTTGCAGCTGAGTAGATTGAGGCAAAGTAGGGTAAACGAAATTGCCTAAGCTTCGAAAACGAACCGTGCCCAGTGTGGGTCTTGAACTCACAACCCTCGAATTTAGAGTCCAACACCTTAACCACTAGGCCACGGCTGCCCCCTCGAGACAATGGCTGAGCCGTTATTCAAACAACATGAAAAGACCAGTAGGCTGATACTTTGATGCATTCAGAAATACCTGCTAGATGAAACAATGCAGGAGTAGCAAGCCAATTAATAATTGTTAAGAAGCTTCACACATTCCTAGCACACAGGAAGGGCATGGTTTCAGATATGTGCAGGTAGGCAACAAATGTTATCTTAGAGCAGGAGCTGCAACCTGACACCTGTATTAAATTCAAAGTAAGCTTTGATTTGTGCGGAACCTCTGAGTTGTTTTTTTCAAATTGCCAATTGCCACATGGTAATATTGCCAGACAGACTTTTTTAATTTAGACAAATGTTCTCAACTCAGATCTTCAAATGGTGTACAAATGTATGTTTAGCTAGTACTACAAAGACTGAGTTCATAGGCAATTCTAGGGTTCACAGACCCATAAAAAAATAGTTAATTGACATTCACAGACACTCAGTAATAGATATTCTGGTAACAGTAACAGATTAGAATTAAAGTAATAGTAATAGAAACAGTAAGAAGTAATAGTAATAAATTGTCTGTAATATAACCTGCTTGATGAAGATTTTGTTTAATTGTAGCACCTGGGTGGATGGCAAGGACAAGCAATTGAAACAATGACCTGTAGCAGGGCTCAACATTAATGCTTGTCCGCTAGGACCTCTCTTATTTATTATATATATATATATATCAATGATTTCGCACAAGCCAGTAACATGTTTAATTTCATCATTTGTCCTGATGACACAATCATATCAAGTACTTTAAACATTTTTAACGATAACATACACTATGACAATTTAGAATAATTTAGAATAATAAATAACAAACTTTTAAAAATAAATGAATGGCTTAAAATAAATAAATTATCATTAAAAATCTAAATATATGACATTCCAAAAGGCAAATAAAAATGTACAGATGCTTACTCTGAAGATAGATAATATAAATATTGAACAAGTTAAGGAATTTAATTTCTTAGTTTTAATTATTGATACACTCGGCTTCGGTGCGACGGCAAAGTTACACATATTTATATTACTAAGCCTGTTTTGTTTATTAACGCACCATAGTACAATCATTCCACCGCTACATGTTAATGCACATATGCTGATAGCTACTGCAGCAACCCTAAGCCCTACACTCACAAGCATGTGTTCGTTTTTGTAATTTTTCAGTCTAGTTGCATTCACAGTATTATGAGTATACATAGGTCATAATGAAAAGCACATTAATTATCGGTTAATTTATTCTATTTTATTAATACAATATTTTTTTGTCGTTTATTTTGTTGCATATTGTTACCATTTGCATACTGGATTATCATAATTAATATATTTTGATAAAAAAATATTGCATCTAAGTTTGCATTGTAATCGAGTTATTTCCTTTTGGTCAGAATACTAAAATTTTGCAAAATTACTTTTTAACAGAATACAAGTTGGTAATCGCTGTCTTATTTCTTAGAATTGTTGGCATTTTTTCTTCTACACTCAGAAAATGCACTAAAATATATTTGTTAGAAACATCATCACAGATATTATGTAGATTGTAGATGTGGGTGTTATATCAAGCCATTCACTGCGTTTGTAGTTTTCAGGTGGGACAAGACTCGCTACTACAGGACAACTGCCTTCTACGAGTTAGTGTAGAGCCCTGCTGTGGTTGTGCCTAATCGGATAAAATTATCTGAAACTATGATGGCCCACCGGGCCAGTAAAATATAAAAACTTGTGGCCCGACAGCCCCAAAAAAGGCACCGGGTCAGCAGGCCAGTGTTATTGTCAAGGCATGCATAGAATGGCCACCATAGACAACTTGAAAAAGTTTTAAAATGCAATCATATATTGAATTTGCATTACACAAAAACACACATCCATTATGAAAGAGTATCTGATTGAGTTTATGGCGTTAGAAGCTTTAGAACTTTACCAGTTTCTCGAGACGAGCGAGTTCTTGTGGCACATTGTCAATGCCAGTGTGGTTTAGTCGGATCCACCGCAGTCCAGCCATGTCAGCAACATAGTGCGGGAACTTATCATCCTACAAAGCACAAGTAACAACATCAACAGCATCAGAGAAAAAGGACAGAGTAGGAAGGGGATATGGGAGGAGACACAGGGGCAGATTAACACAACATTATTTGCAAAAAAGCTTTTCTATGTTGACTCGTTACAATGTGAACAAGATCGGTAAAACAGTATACCACAGTAATAAGCACATTAAATTAATCAGTATCAACAAGGCGTAACTTTTGTAAAAACTTACAAATGTATTTCGCAGTGTTCTGTAACTGATTTCACGGTTTTCCCACTTTTCTGTAACTGATTGGAATACCAACTGATTGCCAAGATCTGCGGCAGCAACAATGGCGGATGATGTTACTTCTGATGGCAAGATTTACACGTTTTATCTTACTAAGATGGACTGTTTTATAGCTTTAGCAATGGATGTTTGTAGCATGTTCGTAACAACCGGAATAACAATGTATTCAGTTTTCCGCTAAAAAGTAATAATTTACTATCCTGCAATTTGTAACGTCATCTCCCAAGGTGGGGTGATCTAAAACGTTTGTATATACAATAAATTTGTGCAGTTCCGGGTTAAAATGGACTTCTATGATGATTTAATAACTTTGAGGGCGGCTTTCTGTAGTAGAAGTTAACAAACTTGCAGACCCGGGTTCAATTCTTAACTGAATTGGGTTGATCAAGAAAATGTGTGAATTTGAATTGAAAAAATCAAAACATACTGAATTGGAATTGAATCCCACAAAGTGAGAGGAATTGAATGAATTGATCAAAATGGAAAATAAATTTTTTTAATGTTTCTATATAATAAATTTACACGTATGAACTAAGAAATATATGTTAAATTGTACCATTTTCGGATGTGCCTTTTTGGTCAAAGACCAAAATAAAACAACCAACAGCTGAACTCCCAATGTACGACCAAGGATTTGACACCCAGTGACAAAACATCAGCTGAATTCCTTTGTTCAGCAGATCTCTCATCTCTGCTCTCTCAGTCCCTATGTACACCTATTTACTAGCAGCATTGAAACTGAGCTACTAATTGCAGGTTGTGCCATGCTGGCAGTGACCCCTGACCACCAGAGACCACAGCTACTGTTTGCTGAGGGGTGGATTAGCACTTGCCAATGTCCTGGGTTTAAGTATCCCCTTTATTCTTTAGCCATACTGCAAGTTGGCACTAGACTATACTGGTGCAGGTTTGTCTGACTTGAGTCAACATACTTCTTCAGAACACTCAGCTTGCAATTTTTAGCACCAGGCCTGTTTAGCAGTCTCTTCTGAGAGCAATGCTGGCATTTTATTATCCCTGGGTCTGTCTTTTATTATGGACTTCCTGGCTTATGCTTAATTATACAAACAAAAGGACTATGACCTTGTAACTACTAGTTGCAGCTGTTTGCTAAAAGTGGATATTAACTAGGGCTTCAATGCCATCATATGTGCATAAAATATTTTTTTTATAAATGACTAAACTTTATTTAATCGCAACTCACAACAAAATTGCCAATCAGATGCCAATGTAGCCTCTTCACGAATTGAAACTGAATTAGAATTAAATAAAAGTTAATTTAACTGAACTGGAATTGATCCTTTTTGTCAATACACTGAATTCAATTGGAACTGATCCTTGCTAAATGCACATGAATTGGAATTGATAAAACTGAATTGAATCCAGCTCTGCAAACTTGATATTCAATCAACGATAACAAATATACTGCACAGCAGGGTCATGATGTTTCATTTGCTGTTATCCATGAGTCAACCAACGGCCAAACCACATAAAAAATTTGCATTACCATGCCTAAACGATGACAGAGATTAAATCAGAGAAAGTGTGTACTTCAAAACTTTAAAACAGAATATATTTAGAACTGTTAAAACAGACTACCAGTTGGCTCCTAGACAAAAAGTTAACATAGAGGGTTGATTATTCATGTTGGTCAATGTGACTCATATCATAACACAATCCTTCAGGTTCGCTATTAAATCAAACATTTTGCTTAGTCAATCTGTGTAAATCAGTCGGTGCCTTAATTCTAGTCATTTCGCATAATGACTGACATGTTTAGGCATTACGCAAACTGACTGTTTCACACAGGCATTTCGCGAAATTACTGAACATTTAAGTCATTATGTGAAATGACTAGAATTAAGGCACTGTTATTCCACAGTTTGACTGGTGACCATTTCAGTCCTACTGTATAATAATAATTTGTGTACTTTTGTCATTATATATTGTTCCAATGTTAATTGTGCATTAATGTCAGCTTTCATAATTCTTTAGACATTCACATTACTCAAGTAAATAAACAAAATGAATAAATATTTGCTATATATTTGCTAATAATTTATCCCTGTCTGGGTACATTCCCTCTCTGGGTACAAGACTCTCCGCCTGACAGTTTGATTGACAGCTATCTCACTGGTGTCTTCTGATTTTATGAACAGGTAATGGATGACCCAACCATTCTCCAACTGGGAATGCTAATTGCCTAACAATGGTGACTGTCTCAACTGGCTATTGTGCCTATAAAAAGAACACAATCATTAGGTCTTAATCACTTGCCTCTTGGCATAGCTATCACAATGGCACAGAATAATTACGAAGTACAATTTAAGGCCAGGCTAAAACCCGATTTTTTTTTTTTAAACATGCAAAGTTGGATTTTTTCACTAGATTTATGTCACCTTATCATTCTGTGCACACACAAAATGTCACATATAAATGAGGCTTACAAATATCAAGAAATGTTTATTTTAGTGACCCCCTATCATGTCATATTTGCCTAATTAAATATGCATAATTTTTAATCATGATTTCTCATGATTTACTGAACCGATTTACATCAGGTTTTCACCTAGCTGCATATTGTGCACTATAGAGCATCCTTAATAAAGTCAGCAACTTTTCTTGAAAGCTTGGTTTCTATTGGTTGTTGTTTGTAATTAATTTATTAAATATAAACGTTCTGTTAATTTAGGAATCAAATACATGTGACATCTATCACAACAGCAGAGGCTAGAACTATGGCTATTGGCCCATGTCATATGACAGTGTCAGACTTTAATTAATTTATTAAATATAAACGTTCTGTTAATTTAGGAATCAAATACATGTGACATCTATCACGACAGCAGAGGCTAGAACTATGGCTATTGGCCCATGTCATATGACGGTATCAGACTCGTACTGCCTGCAATAGTTCTAGTTGTCTTATATTACCTTTCCAGCACATTTAATTGCTGTTGTTTGTCCTGTAATTGTTAATCTAAGAATGAAATATATTTTTATTTTGTGGATTTATATCTGAACTATAATGTGGCTGTGTAGAGCCTGTCCTGGGCCTGGGGCATCTTTTCATTCTGTTGGCAGGAACGACTAACACAAATCACCCTTTGCATTTGCTCCAATTTGTTATTTAGATGTAAGTAATAGATACAGGCCCCTAATGGTGAAAAATATTGAAGTGAATTTCATGCTTGATTATTTGTTTGGGCTTTGCAGAATAATTGAACAAATGGTTTACTTTTCAGGTTTGACGGAACCTGAGATTGATCAGCTCAATCATGCCACGCCCAAAGAAGCGGAAATTTGCTGGCAACAAATAGACAGGTCCATTGAAAAAACCAGCCAAGACGTGTGCTTCTGAGGAAAAAGTGCAGTACACCAAGGAGAAAAGTCTGGGACCTGAACTTGATGGTTACAGACAAGATTTAACAAGATTTAACAAGATTTGCCATCCAAGCCAAAGGCCCAGATGGCAAGTGGACAAGGAAGCCATTGGCTTATCGAGAGTCCAACAATGTTCACCTACTTATAACCCGCCCTCCTGATATATGTGTCAACCTTGTTTTTAAACATATTCACGCTGCTAGCAGTTACACAATCTGTAGACAGTTTGTTCCATTCATTTATTGTCCTCTGTGAGAACGAGTGCTTCCTGATGTCCAATCTACATTGATCCTTTACTAATTTTACCTCATGTCCTCTAGTTCTGCTATCCTTCTTGAGTGAGAAAAACATATTTCTATCAATATTTTCATACCCATTCAATATCTTTAACTTTTTTCCCTTGTATGTTATGTTTCTTCTAATCAATCCAAGAATTTGATTACCCTTTGAAGCTGCAATACCACACTGCTCTGAAACTTTCATATCAGCGCTTATTGTAACTCCTAAGTCCTTTTCTTTTACAGTAGTACCAAGAACAGTAGCTCCCATTTTATAGTTTACATTCAAGTTCCCATGTCCTGTATGTAGGCATTTACATTTCCCAAAATTGAACAGCATCTGCCATTTCTCAGACCATTTCACTAATCTGTCTAGATCGTTTGCAAATCTACTGAACTTTGTCAGTGTTTTCCCTTGCCCCAACTGTGGTGGTAATGGATACACAGTTATAGAGGACATTGCTGGGCTCAGAAGTTCTCTTTCATTCAAGTGCTTGAAACCTGATTGTGGTAACACCTACAAACTCAATTCTCAGCCTGATGGTGAAAGTGGCAATACCAGGTTTGACATGGCCATGTTTAGCATTGGCCGTAACTGACAACAGGCTGTGCGACTTCTCGGAGAGATGAACATGCCTCCACCAGTGTCCTGCACTATATGGAACAGAAACAAAGAAAAGATTCACAAAGCATCACACACTGTTGCTTGAAGCACTACCCAAGCATGTGCTGAAAGCAATCAAGCCTGTATTCAAGAAGTTGAGTGGTGATGACCTACTGCAGAAGTGCACCCATGGTGGCACTCAGAATGCCAACGAGTCACTGCACAATATGATTTGGACAAGGTGCCCCAAGACAGTGTTTGTTGGCAGAACCAGGTTGGAAATTGCTGTCTATGATGCTGTGTCGGTCTTCAACAAAGGCGAAAGAAGTAGATTGAAAGTGTTTCAGCTGTTGGGACTCGTGTGGAAACAACATGGTCGAGATGATGCAATCAGTTGACAGAAAGCATGTGACATCAGCCATTAGCCAGTCTACAAAGACTACTAAACAACAAAGAAAGAAGAAGAGAGTGTCTAAGGCACCTGAGAAGGACTCTACCTACCAGGCTGGAGCATTTTAAGTCTTTCTGAGTGGAAATAGACTTTGTTTGCCATTTTCTCAAAAACTCTGTTTTCGTGTTAAGTGACTTTATTCAAAGCAGGACTTCTCTGCTATGCACTGAGGTATCAGCTTGAAATTTGGAACACTAATAGAGGACATATTGAAGAAGAAAGTGGACTATTATCATTGAGATATTTTAAATAGTTTTGATGTTAGAGCTGATACTGTGTCGAAATTAGACATCTGAGAATTACCACACTATATAATTTGTCCATAAATATATCGCATTACCGAATAAATTATTCTTTTCAGTTCATATCCTTTGTTTCATAATGTCAAATGTGATCCTAAAATTTAAGCCTAATATCATGAGTAGTTTTTTAGATATCCTGCTTTTCCTGATGTATGTTGTTATCACATGGTGGCCATCTTGAATCACATGACACCGATGCTAAAAATAGAATTTCACTTGATTTTTCAAAAAAGTACATCAATTTGATTTTTTTGTCAAGTTACATCACTTTATATTGATAAATACAATTTTTATTGCCCATTTGTGTTTTGGACTACCAGTCTGGTTTAGTCTGGCCTTAAGGAAGAACTCTACAAAAAGGTCTCAAATATGTCGAAACATCTAATTCCCAAAGTAGAATATTTCAATACTACAGAACTCAAACTTGCGGCAACTGATGAATCTTCGAAGACACATCATGGATATTACAATACTCGGCAAGTACCCATTTTTATTTGTAGTTTCTTATGCTGAACATTGTTTCTTGATTTTAAGTGTGAGAAATTTACCAGACATTTCACAATTTGAGGGGTAGATAGTAGTCCATTTAATCAATGCAAATATTCCAACCTATAATAAATGAGGTATGGGTGGAAATATAGTTGAATACTCTTCCAAATGCAACATAGCTAACATGTAAGTATGCAGTAATGACATCACACCAGAATTATGTCATAGAAGTTATTCCACAGCCCAAGGCCAGACAGGTGAAAACCTAGCGTTTTTCTGCCACATTTTTTAAAGAAGCATAATATCAGACACATGCAATTTTGGTGGCTTGCATAACATGATGTGGTTTTATTTTGATTTGGTAATGGTGAAATTTCACACCTTCATTCATTGATCTGCACATTGAATCGGAGGTAATTCCCTTCAAAGATTTTCTCAGTCAGAAGTCCAAGTTAATATCCACCACAGTTGTATTGGATAAGTTGTTTAATAAGACAGTGTTGTTGTGTCTTAAGTATGTATGTAACATTGTCAACAGTTAATTTAAGATACACAATAGAAGACAAATTGTAATTGATACTTCACAATGTTTGCTCTGGGTATCACAAAGTGCACCTAGGGGGACTGGGGCATTGCACCTCGTAACAAAAACATTAATTTGATGTTAAGTGGTTTCGATCATGTTGAGTAACTCCTGATGTTCTACACAATCCAAAATGAACACGAACAATAATTTTAAATCAATTTCATTACAATAAAAAAAATATATTTTTGAGTGTGAGAAATAGATAACTGTTAGGTGGCAATTTCTAAAAATATCTGGCTAAGTAGATGAAAAAACAGCATGTTTGTCCACATCATTTGTCATTAACCAAGGGAAGCACTGTTTCAGTCATTATGTATATTCTTTTCCAGTCATTTCGCGTAATGACTGAAATGTTCAGTCATTTCATGAAATGCCTCAGTGAAACGGTCATTTCGCGTAATGCCTAATCATGTCAGTCATTACGTGAAATGATTGATTACACAGATTGAAAGTAACATATACACGAGAGTGACCTATAGTGGGGTACCGCTATAGTTATCTACTCTGGATAAATTTGTCGATAGGCGTAACGTTTGCAGTTTTCCAGTTGGTTGGGACCCTCCCTTCACTCAGGGATTTCCAAAAAATCAAGTAGAGTGGCTTTGCTACTTCTCCCACATTACTTTAGAAACTTTGGGTTAATTTTGTCAGCCAGTCACGGCAAAATTTTAATTGCCAAGGGCAAAGATGAAAGTCCCCATTCAATTGTATTGATATTCTACTGTTAACAAGTCAACATAATTATTTGGGTTGCAGTCACTGCCCTCCCCGGACATTTGTCCCGAGGTCACTTGCTCCCCCCCAGACATCTGCCCCCTTTTTCTATAATAGTTGACAAGTCAAAATCAGTCCGCAGTTTTATTATTATTACTCCAATAACATAACATTCAATGACAAGTCAAAGTCACTCTAGCCTGGTGTAGGCACGACACTTAAAACATAGCTTCTGACCTCCTCAGATGGTAGTAGTAATTTTCATCAGGGCTGGGTCCAATTACGTAATTGTAATTGTAATTGATTACAGCAAAATTGTGTAATTGTAATTGTAATTGATTGTGGTTTCAAATTTGTGCTGTAACTGTAATTGTTATAATTTGTATAATTGAAAATTCATTTAAATTACAATCAATTACAGTACGTTTCATATCACAAACTACCTGAACAAACTGTCAATAAAATATAATTTAAGTCTCATACAGGTTCAGGGTTGTTTGATTTAAATCATTGATTATGAATTTAGCACAAATAATTTTTACAAGCATTGAGATCAACATAGTTTTGTATGTCTTTTAATACAAAAGCACAAAGTGTGCACACTTGTGTAGCTGTATTGACACCAGATAGCCTGACAGTCAGATATTTTATGACATTGTGTATGTCTGAGCTATTCCCTTTTTGAATGCAGTGAAACTAAGCAAAGTTGTCTTCCAGAGGAAGTATCTTTTCAAGTCAGAAGCCCTGAGTTAAAGTCCACTTAGAGCTTGTGCTAGTTGTTACCAATTCAGTATGTTGACTCAAGTGAGACAGTCTGGGCTACCATTGTTTAATACTGTACCAGTTTGCAGTCTGGTTAGAGACCCTTAGAAGAGTACACAGGGTCCTGGACAGGTGCTAATCCACCCTCTCAGCAAACAATAATTAGCACTGCTACAGCCACAGACACACAGCATTCTTTCCTTTCCAAGACAGATTATGCAATTACAGGAGGTGAAGCCTTGTGGACATTGTCTAATGTCTTTATATAAGCAAAAATCATGTACCCTCTGTTAAGACAAGTACCTAGATTGATTTGAAAGAGTTTATAAATACATCAACAAATATATATATATATATATAAAATTTATTAATGTCTATATACCAGATTTAAAATATATATTTATATAATAAAAATATGTTTAAATGGCTGTCTTTTTATTTAGTACAATTCAAAATTCAAGCCACAATTCTTCAACAATTTACAATCATTACCATTATATTTGTTTATCAATTGTGTACTCAATTTGAAATTCAGCAAAAGTGCAAAACTATATAATTAACAAATGCTGAATATATTTGGTTCCGCATAATGTAATTGTAATTGAAATTGAAACAGTGTAATTGTAATTGAATTGAAAAATTATGAGTGTAATTGTAACTGTAATTGAACTAAAAATTGAAATGTAATTGTAATTGTAATTGATATAATTATGTGTAATTGAACCCACCCCTGATTTCCATGGTGAAGATATAAGTGAATTCTGACAACTCTGGCTTGTGCATCCAGTTTTATAGAAAAATGGAGTCACTCCAGCTCTCCATGGTAAATGGGTGCCCAGACAGTTGCTCATCAGACAGTTGGTCACCAAGGAAATAAAAAAGCAGACAGTTTTTCAGCCTTACGAAAATTCAAATTTAATTTTAAAATTAAACAGCTCACCCTTACGAATTTCATTTTAAAAAGCAACATATGAGCTTGGCGGGTGTAGGTCATTTGCCCCCCCAGTCTTTTGCCCCCCGGTCTTTTGCCCCTAGGTCTTTTGCCCCTCCAGTCATTTGCCCCTTAGGTCTTTTGCCCCCTTTTTCATTCATATAAATCAAACACAGCGATGTTTTTTTATGTCATGTAATTCTGAATCACACATAATAACATAACAAATATCAGGATATTACTTCAAACGAATACAGTGTCCAAGACTCTGGAGAGTATCTGCGATGGTCTTATCCCCAGCACTGAACTGTGTGCATATGTTGACCAGTCTGTCTTGGAACTGCTTGGCAGTGCGACGTACACGTTTGCGGGGGGTTGTCCAAGCTGGTTGAGTCGCATAGTGCCCTCAACAGCCGCAAAATCCTTACGTAGTGCATCTATCAGGGTCCATATGGTTGGATGAGAATGTCCAACCAGAGTGCTGAAACCCCTGTTCCAGGCTTCACACATATTGTTAGTATGCGAGCCTCCAGCCATGGTTGCATCATGTACGTTCCACAGGGTGGGGGAGTAGGATGGTGCGATGTGACGCATCCTGACCGCTGGCACTGTACCATCATCAGTGGGTGGTGCCTGGATTCGATGAAATGACCCAGTGACATAGGTAGAGTCAAAGTATCGTACAAGATTTTCAAGTCCATCTGGAGTGTTGTCCATGAGGTACTCCATCCCCCCAGGAACATCACTCACTGGCAGGAAGGCTAGTCCATCTAACATGCCGACAAAGTGTCTGATCTTCTCCTCAGCTCTATAGAGTGTAGTCAGTCCCAGAGATTGGATCTTCCTCCAGGTGGCCTGAGTCAGGTGGTAGAAACACCCCTGGACCTGTACATCATCACCAAAGGTGGTTTTTGAAATTGTTGTAGTTGTTAATGATTTGATAATAAGAAATTAAATAATTTTCACAATATATTGAAAAAGTACTCAGATGTACTCGTAATGTACTCTCGTAAAATCTGAGTACATTGAACACGAGTACGAGTGCATGACCATAATTTCAAAAAAAGGGGGGCAAATGACCAGATTTCCATTAAGGGAAGGGGCAAATGACCGCAGGGGCAAGTGACCTAGGGGCAAGTGACCTAGGGGCAAAAGACCGGGGGGGCAAGTGACCGCAACCCGAGCTTGGCGTTTGAATTAGAAATTATTGCTACTATCTGGAAATGTGATTTAAGCGAATGTAATGGCTTCTCTAAACTGGTAAAATGGTCTTGTGTGACCTGTCTGCCAATACAATGGTAGGAATAACTTTGTTTGGCTGCTGGTGGCTGGCGGATTCAGCTGGCTGACCAGCTTCATTTGGCTATAAAACTTTTAATCAATGATATATATTAAAAGATCGCTATGTCCATGCGTGCCGAGATGTCGCAACGTAAGAGCTTCACAAAAAGTCTGTAAGGCGTCACTCTGCAGGTACAAATAGCCATCCTATTAAATGCTACAACTTGAGGATTTAAGCAATATAGATAATGATAATAAATAAAGGAAAATAAGAAAATTATAATAAATCAAATCGGACTGTCATATGTATAGAACTGGAGAAAAATAATTACCTATCCCCAATTAGATATGGACAGAATAACAACCGATCCCACTGTGCGAGTTGGTTGCAGACATGTTTCTATGCTATTAATAGCACTGTATTATGTGAGTATATTTTACGTTAATAAACATCAGTTAGATAAACACCGAGTTGTATTAAATGTGACACGGACCAAACGTAAAGTTTACCCATTATATAATGCTAAAATTAATTAATGACAGTTGTAGTAGCAATGCTGATTACTGCGACACTAAACAAAACAGAGTTTCTGTGAACCTGATATGTTTGCATTTTTAAATGTTGATCGTCATGGAACTGGAAGTGTCCTTTTTAAAATTATACCACAGGATATATATGTAGATATGTATGGAGAATATTGGTGCCTCTTGGTCATTTTAATAGTAACAGAAATGGAAGGATCATTGAATTAAGTTGTTTATACTGACTACTGTTACTTACTTTATTCATTGTCATTTTTGCATGGGAAGAGAAATTACATTTTTACGTTAGATCCCTCAGTAAAAATTTTTTTCCACAATTCGTACTTATTCGTTTTGTACATCAAATAACATTAACACAGGGTGAGCAACTGTTCGCTTTTTCATTTCCTTGATGAGCAACTGTCTGGTGAGCATCTGTCCATGATTCGGTAAATGCAACGCACTAGCTATTCGCAGAGCAGTTCGCGAGTAACAGCCAAACGTTTTCTTATTCACAGAGCAGAAATCAACCAATCACAGTGCACCATTTTCTTGCGGATATGCTAAATGCAGTTTGAGCATCGTGGTCTTTCGGTTGCATCGGCTCTAGGCATAATGTGTTTTATTGCTTTTGTGTGTATATATATATATGCTATGATTTAACAATGGAGCCTCTTCTTTTGCAAGAAGGCACTAGCTTCGACACATGGAATTTTTTCCAGACTACACTAGATGAATATTCGAAGAATTGCCACATTCAATTCCGTTGTGCCAATTCAAGGACTGTTGTGGCTTTGTACCAGTTGCTGACATCCAACAGCACCCAGTATAACACTATAATTAAATAAGCTTACATTAATAAAACACTGTCCTGGTTGTTCACTACATTGTTGCTTTGTGTTCATTCATACCTTTACCATATGTATAATATATACTATTCTCTATACCACAATGTGGCAGGGTGCCAACCTCCCTATACATATTGCTAAAAAAGTATGGTTCATGTAACGGAAAATCAAAAAGCATGTGCAGAATCATCATCCATAATGACTGCCATACTTGTAAACTAGCATAGGTTTAAAGGTACATCTTCATAATGAGTCCTCCCACAATAACTTGCCGTAATAAAATAAAATTACAATTTGCAGAGCTGCTCTGAAAATAAAATTACAATTTGCCATAATTCGCAGAGCTGCTCTGCAAATAAGACCATTTGTTGCCGTAATTTGCAGAGCTGCTCTACGAATAAGAAAAGTTTTAGCCAATATTCATATAGCTGCACTGTGAATAGTCTCTGCCTAAATGCAATTCAAAAGAAGTCTTGTTGAGATGGCTTCTTACAAATATCATCAACCGAACTGTAACTGGTCCAGGTCTTAATGTTACTGGCTTCTTCCACAACTACATAAAGTAATTTACTTAGCTGATCTGGCTCAAAGAACATTAATTGCATATCTTGAACTCAGGTTCAGAAATTTATAAAATAAGTTAAAAAACTATTTCTTATTAAAACTTACAAATAATCTAGAAGATATGAATAGGGGGCAAATGTCTAGATTGCCAATAAGGCAAGGGGCTAATGCCTGGGGGAGGCAAATGTCCGGAGGAGGCAAAAAATCACGGGCAGTTGCTCACCGGACAGTTGCTCACCCTGTGTTAATGTTATTTGATGTACAAAAAAAACGAACAATTAGGAATTGTGGAAACAGAGCAGAAATCAACCAATCAGTGTGCACCATTTTTTGCGCTTTTGTTCACATTGGGGTTTACAGACAATGCTTGCATCGGCTCTAGGCATGACGTTTTATTGCTTTTTGAACATGTCATGTGTATATAATATATGCTATGATCTAACAATGGAGCCTCTTCTTTTGCAACAAGGCGCTACCTTTGACAAACTGAATTCTTTCCAGACTACACTAGATGAGTCAATTCAAGGATTGTTGTGGCTTCGAACCAGTTTCTGACATCCAACAGCACCCAGTACAACACTAAAATTAAATACGCTTACATTAATAAAACACTGTCCTGGTTGTTCACTACATTGTTGCCTTGTGTTCATTCAAATCTATACCGTACGTATAATACTATTCCCAATGCCAATGTCAATGTGGCACTCCTGACATTCCTGACTAACCACGTAAACAGCACACTCTTCAGCTGCATACATTCCACCAAAAAGACATATTTTAACTTTGTGTTTACTTGACATATAGGTCAACGGGACACCCGATTAATGCTGCCTCACTTAGACCTAGTTTTAGCGACTTGGTCTTGGGTCGGTGGGCCTGGGGAGGCGTGAGAATAACTTGAGCTTCCTTAGAGAGCAAATTAGCTACATCATATTTCCATCGAAGTACGCTGCAATAACAACAACTGATCAGAGATTTCGTAAATACGTTTCTCGTGTACCTTGAAATCATTACGAGAAAAATCCACTCCTCGGACGAAAGGAAGAACACCCGTCCCCGCCATCTTGAACTCGAGAGGGAAACTCGATGACGTCATGACTGAAGGGAATCCTGACATGGATTATTTATAACTAGGCTACTTTGGCTTTGGACGAGATAGTTTGTTAAACGCCAAGTTCGACAACCACTGTCACTGAAAACAGTTACAACAACCTGCATACATGAATAAGGATTTTATTAAAGTCCAACTGCGATAAATAATATATTTTATTAATTTATTTTTTATTTATTTGTTTTTTATTGTGAACACCCTGATTCTATTTTTTTTTAGAGATATGAGGTCTCAAGTCTCAATTAAGTGGTTATACTCCAAACAGCCCAAACTTGGGCTAACGCAGGAGTTTGTGGTGCACTGTGCGCATGCGCTGTGGGTGGTACATTCGACTAAAAAGACTAGTAACTTTAATGTTGCTGAAATGGTTTTTATCTTATAGTTTTATTTATTTTATGTATAGGATGTTAAACGAAGATTTTTAATAGGTTGGTTATGTGTATGGATACTAGCTGTCGCTGTCTTGCCACATGCCACACATAGACAGTCTCCATACCCACACCATGGATAAGTTTACGCTGAGACTGATCGAGCTGCAGAGCAGATTAGGTGAGGAGGTGTGGTGAAAGGGAGTTCCATAATAGCTTCTTGAAATTATTTTGGGTTTTTTATGTTGGTAATTTTTGGTGGAATCATATTCCATATGCGAATGGCTCGGGGATAAAATGAGAAGACCATCAATTGCATTTATACGACACCTGGGGGCTATGTATTGTCCACGGGTTCGAGAGCGGGTTAGGCCTGGGGGGGTGATCTCAATAATGTTATTTAGAATTTTGTAGAAGGTTGTGGCTTGTTTAATGATGCGTCTTCGTTCAAGGTTTGGCCATCCAAGGGCAGTAATTAGATCTGCTGGATTTGTGTTCCGTCTGTAATCAGTTTTAACAAATCTGGCAGCAGAGTGTTGCACTCTTTCAAGGCTTTTAACTTGTGAAAAGGTGTGGGGATTCCATATGGGTGAAGAGTATTCGAGTTTTGGCCGGATTAACATGTTGTAGTTTGTTTAACTTCAGGTTTACATGGGCCAAGAGTTCGTTTAATCATGCCCAAAAATTTCGAAGATTTTGAAGTTATGTCAGTGACGTGATTTGTCCAGGTTAATTTGGAATTTTACTCCGACATATGAGTGCTGGATACAGTGTATAATGGCTGGCCAGAAAGCGAGTACTTGTGGGGGCTGGTTTAGTTTTGTTTGTTATTGGAAGGTGGGCACATTTAGATACATTAAATTCCATTTGCCATTTGTCTGACCATGTTTGGAGTTGGTTTAAGTCAGTTTGGAGAATTTCGTGGTCGGCTTTGGAAGAAATTTTACGATATATAATACTATCATCTGCAAAAAGGCGTATCGAAGATTTGATGTTCCCATTTATGTCATTTATGTAGAGTAAGAATAGGACAGGTCCTTGAACTGAACCCTAGCTGTGGGACACCAGATGTGATGTCCGACAGGGCACCGCGTTAACTGAGACTCTCTGTTTGTGGTTGGATAGGAAAGATTTGATCCAATTTTGAGTGTTTCCAGTGATTCGTAGGAGGTAAATTTTGATAGAAGACGTAGGTGAGGCACTTTGTCGAAGGCTTTGACAAAATCAAGCAGGATTGCGTCAATTTGGGTCTTGTTGTCCATATATATAGCAGTCATCCAGTCGTGGACTGTCTCAATGAGTTGAGATTCACAAGACAGTCCCGACTGGAATCCGTGTTGGAAGTGGAGAATGATGTTATGCTTGTGCAGGTGTCTAAATAAACTTGATTTTGATTTGATTTGATAAAATAACATAAAAACAAACGCAATTAATTATATTGGCATGACATTTATAACACTGATCTATATAATATCGGTCATATAGGTCAGTGTCACAGTGACTAGGAAGGCTTTTGGTCGTTGCCGGTGAGGTCGGCCTATAGGAATATCGGTCCTAGTGATAACGGCCTGTTTTGGTCATCGCGGCCTGCTCGGTGGTGATCTCGACCTGGACTCCAGTGATCTCGGCTTCGTGTTGCGATACATAAATAAGAGTGTTTATGCCTTTGAAATAATTATAGTTGTATAATTCACTTAATATGTCCTCGGAATGCCCCGTTTTCTGCCTATAAACTTTTCAGCCGAAATTTGTGTGCTAAATTAAATTTAAAATAAAGACTGTACAGAGAAATAGCGATGATAACGTAATATGTTTGTAACGAAGGCAAGCTTATAATATTATGGTCTTTGATCCAAACAACGATTCCACCTGATTGAATCCTGACTCGTAGCGACCGCGGTTGTAAATGTGAAGCACTGTATGTCCATTCTATGAGACAGAGCTTTGAACATCAGCGGTTTCTAAATAAACATGGCTTCACTTTGATTACGAGTACAGGAATAACAATCGCTGAAAATAGGTTAATCCGTTAGACCCAACTAGCTGCGTTTCCCATGGTTGCCCACGAATGCTTTAAGTGGGAAATGAGGACTTGAGTAGATCTTGCGTCACTTCAGTCTAAGCGACTAGTTAAAAACATTTAGCATTAAAATAACATTAAATTGACCCCATCCTTTATTCAATAAGAAGTAGTACAATACATATAAATAAATGTAGATAGAAATATCAAAAGTTTCACCGCACCGCAGCATCAATCATCATCTGTGAGTTTTGCTGGACCAGTTCTACGGACAACTAGATGATGATGATGATGATGACGATCTTCTTAGTATGAGGACATAACACATCAGCACATACAACAGTGAAGGCTTAGGTTTCAGTGAGAATTAGTGCATGCAATGCTTGAAACCAATGTGAAATGCGATCGTAATTCAGTAAATATTACAGTTAACAAACTTGTGTTATGTCGTACAGTGGCTTCATACCAATTGTATTTGTGTTGGGTTGTTGGTCTCCCTAATCAAACATCGCTTTGTTGTGGCGCCTAAAGAAGAACACACCAGAATGAATGAATGAATGAACGGACGAACGAAAGAACGAACGAACGAACGAACGAACGAATGAATGAATGGACTTTATGTGCCGAAGCAGTGCGCTCAGGCGGCAAGCAGGCTGTACAGATATTTGTGAAAATAAGGTAGCCCCAACCGTTCGGTGATCGGTACGGGTCGGGTGTTGGGGATAAGACAAGCGGTCCAATCAGATATACCATACCTATGATTGGCCAATCAGAAGCGGAGATAAGCCGCCACCGGGGTATTTAGAAGGGAGACTCACCACAAAGTTCAACATACAGAAACACGACAATTAGTTACAATCATCATTTGCGATCGCCGTACGCCATGCAGTCCGAAGAGGCTTGTATGAGTTGTTTGACTCATCCCTTTTCATTTCGTTGTCACTATGATTCAAATTATTACTTTCTTCATTGTGTCTAGAAAAGATTGTAATTATTATTAGTAATTAGAAACATCTGTTCTATATAGACATGTTCTGTTTTAGTGCGTATCCTATCCACATTTAACATTAGTGCATTATACTAATATGACATTTTCTTTTATTGTTTGTATATGTATCAGTCTTTGATATTAGTGTGTTCCATTATTCTGTTATGTTAATGTGCTCCATTAGTCTTTGATATTAGTATGTTCCATTAGTCTTTTATATTAGTATGTGCCATTACTTTCTGATGTTAGTGCTCCATTTAGTCTTTGTTGCTATAGTATGTTCCATTAGTCTTTGTATATCAGTAGTTAGTTCTTTAGTGTTCCACTAGAAGGTTACATATTGGCATTATATATGTGGTGGCAGATCAGGATTTTAATTATGTAGACATTTTCATTAGTAAAAAGCAAGCATGTGTTTAATAAATAAAATGTTGTTTTCATATTTGCCTGATTTCTTTCTTTTTTGGTTGTATTAATTACTACCAAAACTTGTCCATACAATGTCATACAATATATGAATCACATATCATGTATATGTGACACAAATTAACATGAAGGATGGACTGCAAACATAGTGAACTATACTTAAAATAATAATGAAACTAGGTTTGCCTAACATACAAGTCACGCTATTTGATTTCGGCGAATTATACAGCGCGAGTACCATCTATAGCGCTCGACGAAGGACGATAACAAGTAATGTCTAAAACGCGCAGAGTCCCTGCCAACATTACAACAAATAATCACCGATTTATGTGCAGGGCTTGAACAACAAAATAAAAATTTTAATACATTTGTGACAAATCGTCCAAGCGTTTTGTGACATAACGTTCCAAATTGATTAAACATCGTCTAGGACATATATGTGACTTGTGGCATAACGACCATCCATACGCCTATCCAACATTGCATAGAAGTAGCATAAACACTTATAATGATGTATTGCAACACGAGGCCGAGATCATCACAGAGCAGGCCGAGATCACTAGGGCCGAGATCACTGATTCCTTTTGGTGGGTGCTGCCCCTGGCGATTAAGACGTGACAAACGGCGTTAACTCTATATAAAACGGCGTTAACTCTATATAAACCTTCGCATTGACCTGCACACGTACATTTGGTGCTTATTAACGACTCATTGTGACTTAATGGCATCAACTATATGAAATAATGATGTAAGAAGAGTGTAGAAAAGTAAACGATTACCGCCCTTTTGTTTAATTGGCCGCCACCTGGTGACCCCAGTAACAACCACACAGCCCCGCGGCATCTGCTGGGCTCCGACGATATTATCGTAATGTCACTAGAGGGCGGTGTGAAACAGGAACTAAATTTGTCTAGGATTTTAGTTTTATTACATAGTTTCGTTTCATCACGAAAAAAGGTAACATAAACAAGGGTGTCGGTACGTCTAGTACTCATAGACCTCTCTGTCTGTGACTAAAATTATATGTTGAATTTAAACATAACTAAAAATTAAACAATCTGAAGAAGTTTAACAAGATTGCCATCCCAAACTACAAGTTCCAAATGGCAAATGGACTAGGAAGCCATTGGCTTATCGATAGTCCAACAATTTTGTCATCTATATATAGCCCGCCCTTATCAGATATTTGTCTAGTCTGCTTTTAAACATATTCACACTACTAGCATTAATACAATCATTTGACAGTTAAGTTTGTTCCATTCATTTATCACCCTCTATATGAGACCTTCACTGCTACACAACCTACACTGTTCCTTAAGGCTTATAACTAATGCTGCTTTTTTTCTACTGCCTTCATAATGTTTGAAGAACATATTCCTATCTATATCTCATAGTCATTCACTATTTGAAACACTTGTATTTGTTCTCGTCTTAGTCTCCTGGTTTCTAGTGTTGTCATACGACATTCTAATAAGTGACTAGATCTCTCAATTCTGTTATCATTTTAGTTGCTCTTTGATGTATTCTTTCTAGCTTGTCTATGTTCTTCTTACAATAATGTTATGACCTCCATGCTTTTATACAGTATTCCAAATGCAGTCTAACTATTGCTTTGTACAGGGGTACAATTGGCTGCTTCTCCTTATATGTGATTGTTCTCCTAATTAGCCCTAGAATTTGATTACTTTTTGAAGCAGCAATCCTACATTGCTCTGAAACTTTCATGTCAGCCCTAAATGTTACTCCTAAGCATGGATGTCCGCAGGGGGAGGGGGGGAACTTGCCCCCTGGATCTGGATCTGGAATTTTTTTCTTACATATATTCATGAGCTCAAAGTATATGTTAACTTATATATATATATATATATATATATATATATATATATATATATATATATTAGTGCCCTACACAGGCCTATAATTTGAGGCCAAGCCCAGCCCGCAATTACCAGTTAGAATCCAGGCCCTCAAAAATTTGTCAAACCCAGTCCGGCCTGCAAACTAGAATTTAGGCATAGGCCCGGCCTGGCCTGCATGTTTCAGGCCCACGAACCAAAGATGGGTAAGCCCGCAGCCTGCAAATCTTCGACGCGCTAAATTTAGAAAAGATAAACCTGTTATCTTATAACAAAACGAAACACAAATAAACTGTAATACATGCATATTGTTTGATTAAAAAACATTAATATCTGAACATTGTATAATATCTACTTGTCTGCTGTCTACTGAAATACTAATGCCAGTTGTTGTCTAGTAGTGTCTAGCTATATAGTAGCTAGTACTAGCTAGCTAGTAGCTAGTACTAGCTACTACTACTTCTTTCTCATGTTGCTGTTCAGGAACAACATATTGTTCATGATGCTTAGTTGGTCAACTAAGTTAACTTAATTTAATTAATTAATGTTACCGGTAAGGGTGGTAAATTTGGTATTAATTGATATTTCAATTCCATGTCATCAACTGGCACTGACACACAGTGGCATTTCCAGCAGGTCTGCAGTCACTAGCCTGAGAGAGATCAGGTTCAGATATGTGTGAATTAGTACAAGTGTGAATGAATCAGTACTGGGGAAATTGTAGACACTACACAGTACACACTAGTTAACACAATTGGAACATATTTACTACCAATTGGGGTGGGCAGTGGGCAGGTCCATCAGGCAGACAATATTTGGAGGGAAGGCCTAGCCAATATAATGTCCACTGGTAAGATCAAAGGGTGATAATTTGATTGTTCATCATGGCTTGATTGCCTCTGCAAATATGTCTAAAGTAAACATTTGGGGCTGGCTACTTCCAGCCAAGTGAACTATGCAAAAGGCTACATTCATGCAAAAAATATGCACCTGTAAAATATGCAATCTGACAGATTGCAGAATTTCTGTATGTACTATATATTAGTAATATGTACTGTATAATGTGTGTACTCGGTATGCATTGCTATCCAATGCATTATGCAGGTGTGCAAACACGTAGTATACTACATACCCAGAGAATGCAACACCCCGTTTATCCTCAGCAATAATGATACAATACTTGTATAATTAATTGTCGAAACAAGCATCTACAACTTTTAAAATGTGAACAAATGCCCCATGAACAAATGTCTTTGTATTCAAATATGTTATGAGCAAATCTCTTTCCATCAAATGTGTGAAGTGGGCATTCCTACATTCAATACATGCAAGTGTAGCAATAGGAGACGTGCTGTAATTTATAATAAATTTTTATTAATATTAAAATTAATAATCTGGGTTTTTGCATTAATATTTTGATTATGTCCAGGCCCGGCCCAGTCTGCTCACACTAGGCCCAAGCCAGATGTGTTAAATATTTTTTCAGCCCAGGCCCGCAAAATTTAGACCCAGCCGATAAACTTAGTAGAGGCCCATCCCACGGGCCAGGGCACTAAAATTCCTGCGGACACCCCTGTTCCTATGTCCTTTTCTTTTGTAGTTCTACCTAGTACAGCATCCCCCATTTTATATTCTTCGTCCATTTTTCCATGTCCTATGTTTATGCATTTACACTTCCCAAAATTGAATAACATTTGCCATTTTTCTGACCATTTAACCATCATGTGAAGTTTGTTTATCTGTATCATTTGTAACCTTTCTAAATACTTTTGTAACATCTGCAAATTTCAGTACTTTGCTAGATGTCATCTTCCAAATCATCTATATTAAAACAATATAGGTCCTAATACTGATCCCTGTGGTACCCCACGCAAAACAGATGTCCAGTTTGAAATCTCACCATCTAGTATTACTCTGTCTTCTGTGTGTAAGCCACTTTTCTATCCAGTTGATTACATGTGCACCATTACCATGGGCTTTTAGCTTAAGTAACAATTTTTGATGTGGCACTTTATCAAAAGCTTTATGAAAACCTAAGTAGACAACATCCATGGGTGACCCATCATCTACCCACTTTGTAATTTCTTCCAAAAAACATAAGAGATTGGTTAGACTTAGACGTGACCTTGCTGTCAGGAACTCATGTTGATATGTATTTATTAATTCCTGTTTTACAAGGAATTCCACCATGTGGTCTCTAATTAATGTTTCCTGTAATTTGCATACAACTGATGTTAAGCTCACTGATATGTAATTTTCTGACTTGTTCATCAATCCCTTCTTAAATAGCAGCATAATGTTTGGTTCTTTCCATTCTGAAGGAACTACTCCTTCTTTTAGTGACAAGTTAAACACTTTTGCAAGTGGTGTACTAATTTGCAATCTACAATTAATAAATTAATTAATAATATTAATTATTGTCATACTTGTATCATATAACATTCATATGAATGACAGTAGTAATGTCTTATTACTTAGTATTACTACTCAGGCAAGTGGTTACCATATTTCAGCATATTTCAACACACAACAATGAAATCCTTCTGGTGCGTATTTAATGTAGTAATAGAGGGATGGATAAAAACTTACATTACTTTTTAAAAGAGTCATTACTGGTATAAGATTGATTAATTATGATGAAATGTTCATATTAATATTTTACTTAGGAAAATAGTGTACTTCTGCTAGGAGATGTCGTTCTATAATGTGGTAATATAGACCATCTGGTGTGACTTCTGACTTTACCAGATGTTGTAAATAAATGTACAATATGTTCATTTAAAGATTGGTACCCACACATGGACAACCAGGATAAGCTTCGTCTAACGAGGAACTGGGGCACACTGACCTCTGACCTTGATGACAAGGACATAGTTCATCACCTCATCCAGGATGGCATCTTGACATTGGATGACGTGGACGAGATTAAAAGCAAGGGTTATCGCCGGGCTTGTGTTGATGAGTTGCTGACAAAATTAATGAGGAAGGGGCCACAAGCATACACCAGCTTCAAACGGGCACTACAAACTCAGTATCCATGGCTAGCACAGCAGCTGGACACAACCAATGTTAATGAGGCTGTGCATACTGCCACGGCTGGCCTTGATGGCATTTCAGGTCAGACTTTGGGTCAATTACATTGTATTCCGGAACATTAATTATTCTAATTCTGGAATTGGTGTTTTGTTTTTAAAAGTATTTGGAATTGGTGAAAATATAATTGGTATTTACAATAACTTTTTCAATTACATCATGAAAGTTTTAACTTGAATTATTCACCACAAATAATCAACAAAATATAATATATTGTTACGTATATAATTTTTTTTTATTTCTGGGGTATGTACCATAATAAGCTGCTTTAAAATAGATGCTATTTTTTGGCCATTGAGTATATGTATGGTTGCCATGTTTACATACTATTATTTCGGTATAGAATTGATAATTGATATTTTGGAATTGGTATTTTGATGTGTAATTTGAATTCGCATGGTTAATTGATGTGTAATTGGAATTTATATAATGTACACACAATTGACCCTAAGAATGTTAATCTGTTGTTAAGCACTACTGCTTATGAACATTATTGGTATTACCCCAATATTTCTTTTCCATGTCCATTTGATGTTTTATACTAGACTCATCTGACTACTATGCATCTTTCCTTTCCACACCCAGTGTCATTGTGTCCTTCATAATATCATTCCTCATTGTATTCCCAACTTGATGACATGTTGGGGCATACATGACCTGCCTTGATACCATTTTCTAATATTACTCAGTGTATAGGTCATTGACCTGCCTTGGTACCATTAACATTTCTCAGTGTACCTTTACTTGACCTGCTTTGGTACCATTCTCTAATTGTTCCGTGATACTCTCAATTTCATATTTTAGAATGTTCCAACATTCAGTTGCTGTCTTATTCCTCAGCATGTTATTCCAATCTTGCTTTGCTAAGTGTTTTCTCATATCTTTATATTTACCTTTGTGGAAGTTTCTCCTGTATTTCTTTTTATTTTGGCTTTCTGATTTTACTATGTATTTAATTATGATCTCTGTTTTTGCATTGTCCACTAATTCCTTTTGTGAAGACAAAACTATATCTAATACATTCTCTCCCCTGGTTGGTTCAAGCATGTGTTGAGTAAGGAATCTATCCTGTATCAAAAATAGAAATGGTTGGTCCTCACCCCATATACTCTCTAGATATTTCCATTTTTGTATGTGTCCGTGGTTAGCATCTCCCATTACAATACCTTCCCCTTTACCCACTTCCTTTATAGCATTTTGTATTTTTGTGTTATCCTCTTCTTTTATGTTTGGACTTCGGTAAACTAATCCAGTAGGTAATGTTGAATTTCCTGTAACTGTATTGCACCAAACAGCTTCATCGTAATCTGCTTCCCTTTCTAATTTTATTTCGTAAGTCTGAATAGATCCTTTAGTATATCAAATAACAACTTCTTCCTATTCTGTCTCTCCTAAACATTAAGTATCTTGTCAGTCCTAATTCAACATCTGCTGTGTCTTTATTGGCCCATGAATCGGTTATGTAAATTATGTGAGGGTAAATATCTTCGACCATGATGTTTAATTCATTTTTCTTATTTAATATGTTCCTTAAATTTAAACATGCATTTAAAACCAGCTTCAGGAATGTTTTCTGGACATTTTATTTCTGGTTTGTGTGTACTAGTGGCCTCTTATCCTGTTTGAGGCACCTCTAAGTAACCACCCCATGCGCTTCTAGTTTAAACAATGTTTGCTTCTTTCGCAAGCACTGATGCACCCTTTCCACATAGATGAAGCCCATTCCTATTGAACACGTCAGCCCTCCCAACAAAACAAACCCACAAATCCAACTTCCTCTTCCCTACATAGCTGCTGAACCAGCTTGTTAATTGCCATCCTCCAGCAATTTCAATAACCCTGACCCCTGCTTCCCATTACTGGTAAAATCCCTGACATTGTGCTAGAATAGATCCTTCCTTGCCAGGACCCATGATTTTCTCCACCCTTTCTGTGACAGCCTCTATCTTTGCTCCTGGAAAACAAACCACCATGCTGTCCCCCTTATTTAGTGCTTTGTCAGTTTTCCTAACTATTGAATCCCCCACAAACACCCTCGCTTTCCTCTTCACCCTTTCTATCACTACCTCAGTGTAGCTCTTGCGTCAGTTCCCTTCCGTCATATTCTGTCCTGCAGTCGTGTCATCTGGCAGCGTGGTGTCCATCTCCTTCTCATCCATCAACATGTCACCTTTCCCTCCTGTCTCCTTGTTATCTTGCGCTCCTGTCACGTACATCTATGTGGTCATGATATCCTTGATTGTGTTATGCCTTCACTTTTACAACCAATACCATGGTTATTGGCTTATAACAGCAATCCACTCGATTATCATTGATAGTCATTACACTATGTATTCTTCTGTATATACACTACAGACAATCATATATCTTCATTCTTCCATGAAATACATGAATATAGGTTAAGTCTCTGGGTAGTTTTGAAATCCTCATTTTATTTCTTGCATCTTTTTCAGAACTGAACTCAATGACTTATATAAATCTCGGTAGAAACGAGACTGTACAGAGGAACTGGAAGATGCTAGCTCGTTCATTGGGTGTGGATGAATCTGACATATTGAACATTGAGTATAACAATAGACAGAGCATGGGGACCCTCAGTGACCTTGTACATGATAGTCTGTGCAAGTGGGAACAGGCAAAGGGACATGCAGCCACAGTTGATGATCTGAAGCATGCACTTATAAACATTGGTGTTACCAGCTTAACGTAGGCAATGGGGCTGCTGTGCTCACAGAAAGGTGACAATTATGACCCTGGCAGTTTATGCACACAGCATTTATGTTTTTAACCTGTTGACATATCCAACTAAAACCAAGCTCTCAATTTTAAATGCAAAAAGGTTTGTTAGTTAATTTAGAAACAAATTGAACCTTTCTACTTGTGGTCTCTTAATTTGCCTGCTTCTGTGCATGGGCATAGCCAATCCTAACATGTGAGCATGTCATGTAAACCTAATGTACATGTAACTTAAACAGTTTATCCTAGTTAGTGTTGTGTCACTTTGCATGCACCATTGTGTCGCTATGAACTTCTACACATTCCACCCATGTTTTAATGCATTGTCATGTTGTCATTGTCATGAATATTTATATATTTTATACTATGTAGGTATTGTTGGATGAGTATCACATTACCATTTATAACAAATAGAATTAAATGTCTTCCTATAATAATTACAATACACTGTATGTATGTATGTATGTATGTATGTATGTATGTATGTATGTATGTATGTATGTATGTATGTATGTATGTATGTATATGTATGTATGTATGTATGTATGTATATATATATATATATATATATATATATATATATATATATATACATATATACAATGCATATTTCTATTGCGAACAATTTAAAACTCATCCACGAATATAGGTTGTGATATATATATATATTTAAAAAAATTTCTATGGACTCTGTTAACAATTTAACACAACATTTCATATGTGCATGTGCTTTTTACTTAGTAATAAAACATCTTTTTTATGTAACTATATTTAATAAAGTTGATGTAAACTGGTGTGTACTTAGTTGCATTTTTCAGTCATAAACACATTTGCATTTGGGTAATTTCAGACACGTATTTGAATAATCTCAAACACTTGCATTTGCATCATCCCAAGCATTTGTATTTCTATTTGAATCATTTTAGACACTTGCATTTGCATAATTTCAAACACTTGCATTTGAATCATTTCAAACACTTGTATTTGCATTTAAATGCAATCATATATGGGCGCATTTGCATAATTTCAAGCAAATGCATTTAAATTTGCATTTAAATCATGCTTTGTTCTTTGAACAGTATAAATTAACAATATTTAACCAAATTATCATCCAAAGCAGCAAACCCCAGATGTTGTATGGCTGAGGAGACTAGAGTCCTGTTCATGTTTTTCATACATTATTCACACCCATCGCTCCCAATTATATGCATTGTGTGCCACAGACATATATTTCTGTATGTAAAGGTTATATTCATATATGGGACGGTACTCTGTCCTTGGGATGATTCAAAACACTTTACACTTAATGTTAATGCTAGTTTCAACAACAACCTCTCTGGGAAACATTCTGCCTGTTGCAATTATTATCGTGTGAAAGCTACATTGTCTATAGCCAGGTACTTCTGGAATCAGCACACATGCAAGCATGCACACATTGGTTTCTTTTATAACAGCTACTATAATTACCTGGTACACAAAATAAAACTGGTAAAATTTGCCATGTCAATGACAATTCAGTAACATGGCTGGAATCAAGAGAAAGTAAGTGTATAAACAGTTTCCAAATTGGTCAAGTACTTTTTGATATATGAATTGTTGTAGTAGTCAGATAAAAAATTTCAGGAGGATGATACCTATCTCTGATGCAATAACAACAAACCAGAAAATGTCATAAATATTAGGACATAATTAATTTAATCTCATAATTTAAGTTGTATTCAATGTTTGTTAATGAAATTTGACACACCGATTGCTCTCATTGCCAGGCTTGTATCGTGACTGGTGCATCATTCATCTTGTAACACACCTCACCTCACCTGTCCTCTTTAGGCCCAGTGGCCCATAAGGCCGAAGTGCATCTCCTCCAGCTCTCTGTTAGCTGCTACATGTTTGGCTTCGTTCCAGCAGTTCCACCCCAGTATGCGTCTCATTTTCAACAGTTGATCGCCACGTTGTCTTTGGTCGACCAACCTTTCTTCTACCTTCGGGCGTCCAGGTCAACGCCGTCTCACATTTGCTGTTCTTGTCCATTCGTAAAATATGTCCTACCCATTTCCATCTACTTAACCTGACCTCGGTGCTGATTGTGTTAAATTTTGTTTTTGGAAGAACATCTTGATTTGACACAACATATGGCCATCTAATTTGTAATAATTTTAAGCACTTAAAACAATATGTATCTAACTTTCTGTTGTCTCCTTCATTTATTTTCCATGTTTCACTTCCATATAACAACACTGGTTTAGCAAGTGTGTTAAAAAGCCTCAATTTAGATCTCAATGCATATATATTTGAACTCCATATTAAAATTTTGCTTTAGCTTCATGAAAGATACCCTAGCTTTACAAATTCTGTTACCAATGTCATCACTGCCTCCTCCTTTTTATATATTCTTAGTCCTGTCCTTGCTGCAAGTTGATTCAGTTGTCTTGTCTTTGTTTGTGTGTGTAGCATGATGTCATCGGCAAAGTCCAGGTCCTCTAGTTTTGACGTGAAGTTCCATCTTATCCCTGTTTTATTTCCTGCTGTTGTGTTTCTCATTATCCAGTCCACTACCATCAAGAAGATAAATCCAGATATTACATCTCCTTGTTTAACTCCGGTTGTAACCTTTAACCACTCAAATTCCTCACCTTTGTCTAACACTGCATATTCACTATCTTCGTATAAAATCTCAACCATGTGGATTATGTTGCATAGGATTCCATAGCTCTCCATGACTCTCTCAGTGCACTGAGTCAAACACTTTTTCAAAGTCTACAAAAACGTGATGTATATAGTTGCCTGCCATTCCACTGTTCTATAATATTTTGCAAAATAAATATATATTCAACTGTGCCTCTCCCACTTCTGAAACCTGCTTGTTCATCTGTCAACTTGCTGTTAACTCCATCTCTTATTTTGTAGATGAGTACTCTTCTGAATACTTTACTAGGAACAGATGTTAAAGTAATTCCTCTCCAATTCCCGCACTCTGTAAGGTCACCTTTCTTCGGTATTTTAACCATTAGTCCCTGCTTTTGGCACTTTCTCTTGTTCCCAAAATTTTCTGAATAAGCATACAAGCCATTTCTTTGTTGCATTCATGTCTGCTTATAATAATTCTGCTGTAATTTCATCCTTGCCCCCTGCTTTCCCGGTTTTTTATCTTCCTTAGCGCTGTTCTAATTTCTGCTTTTGTTATTGGGTCAGTGCTGATTTCATTTACGATTGGATCTATCTCCACATCTGTTACAGGATCATCAGCGATAGATCTATTTAGGATTTCCTCAAAGTGTTCTTTCCATCGCTCCCTTCTGGCCAATCCTTCCGTTAATAAATTTCCACATTTGTCTGTCACTGCATATGTTGTCTCATGTTTGTCATTACTGAAGGTTTTGTAATATCATATACTTCTTTCATTCTTCTATTACTTGATGCTTCCTCTGCTTCCATGGCAAGGTGGTCAACCCACTTCCTCTTGTGTTGCCTCATTCTCTTCTTCACTTCTTTGTCTTTACACCTATATTTATCCATGTAATTCTGCTTAATTCTGTCCAACTTTGTCTGCTCGATGTTGTTCTTCAGTCTTTTCTCTCTTCTACTAGCTCCCACGACTCCTTGCTGATCCATGTTTTTTCTTTTTGCACCCAAGTACTTCTTGAGCTGTTTCTTTGTTTGCAGCCTCAAAGTCTTGCACTGTTTCTCAACTAATTCTTCGTCTTTCTCATCATAGTCTTGTAATATATCATATATGTTGCGCAACTTCAGTGAGAATTGTGTTTTAATGGCTGGTTGCTGAGCTGAATTATATAAAATTTCTTTCTGATCACCTTGTTCTTTTGTTTTCTCTTTAGTTTCATCTTGATTTTTGAGCACGCTAATTGATGGTCGCTCGCAATGTCTGCTCCTCTCATGGCCCTAGTGTCCATTACTGATGTCCGGTGTTGCCTGTTCACTAACACATGGTCGATTTGATTCTTTGTCCTTCATCCTGAAGAAGTCCATGTCTGCTTATGTATCAGTATATATGGGGAAATGGTACCTGTTACCACAAGGTTATTGAGTCCGCAGAAGTCAACGAGTCTTTCTCCGTTGCCGTTTCTTTCACTTACTTCATGGCTTCTTATTATGTTTTCACATCCTTCATTGTCTTCTTCAACTTTGGCATTTAAATGCCCCATTACTAGGAGTATGGCATGCTTATGAACACTGTCCACAACTGTCTGAAGCTGTTCATAGAAATTGTCTTTATCTTCGTCGTTTGCTTCATTCATTGGTGCAAAGACTTGAATGATCGATAGCTTCACACATTTGGAGAAACATCTAGCATAAATAATTATATCGCTGATAGGTTTCCATTGCAGCAATGCTTGTTCTGCTTTCTTTGTCATCATTATAGCCTCTCCGTGTCTGTGTATGTTGTCTTCTCTCCCTGAAAAAAATGTACTCTCTCCGGTATTCAACTTGACTTTTTTTTGCCCCATCCATCTGCATTTACTAATGCCCATGAAATCTGTTTTGTATTTATCAATTTCCCTTGCAAGGTGGGCGGATTTCCCTATTGAGTACAACGTTCTCATATCCCATCATACTATATTTACATTAACTTTTGACTTTGTTAACTTCTGTTTGGCTTTGATCCGGAAGCATCATAGTGTCCACATATATGATGTCATCATCTGCTGGTATATGGGCCGTCGCCTTCCTGTAGCTATTTCCAGCACAAGCTGGATTTTGAGATTCACTTCTAGTTTCCGTAACATCGTTTGAGCTGGGAGGGTTGTTGGCCCTCCGCAGTAGGTTTATTTTCGGGGTTTTCGTTCCCTTAGCCATAGCCTCGTTAGCCCAGCACAATGTACTGGTTACCAGGGTGACTCGAGTGCCTTTACGGTTGAGCGCACCCTTTATACCCCCCCCCCTTGATGATGCAACTTTGAAATATATTGCTGAGGTAAAAAAATTATTCTGGTACGAGCTTTCAAATTCCATTTTTTTACCTGAAGATCATATTTTGAATGGTTTTTCTAGAATTGTTGCTCCTCAAAGTAAATTAAGTGGCAGGGTATAGCTGAACATTTGAGGGAGGAATTTTGGGTGGACGTGGTCGAGTAGGCTGTTTGCTGTCATGCAGTAGTGAGACACACACTGATTGCCCAAACATTCTAGGAACTTGTACAATAGCCACAACAGATCGACTACTGTAGTGTTCGAGTACTGCGAGTGGAAACGAGAACGATATGTGTTGTGCGCGGTGTAGGGGATATAAATAAATGTGCGTGTTCAGAATTGGGCGGATTACAAAAGACAACAATGGCGACGAGGATGGAGATTCCGGTTCCAGGACTTCCTCCATTCGACACAGCGGACGAACCAATTACCCTGTGGTTGAAATGGAAAAAAATGGATAAGGTCATTCAATTTGTATCTTGCGGCAAAAGGCGTGGATAGTGATGGCCAGAAGCTTGCGTTGCTGCTGCTGGAGGAATGGAGTTCCAGGAAATCTTCTACCAAATCGTACCCGAAAATGCCCAATTAACATTCGACCAAACAGTTCAGACGTTAGATGGATATTTCCAACCTAAAATTAGCCTACCATTCGAGAAACATCTTTTTCGAAAGATGGAGCAGGCACAAAACGAAACGGTAGACCAATTTGTGTCTCGTCTACGACAGAAAGCAATATCATGCGGGTTTGGCGATGTTGATGAAGCTATCAGAGACCAGGTAATAGAGAAATGCAGAAGCATGCACCTACATAGAAAGTTCCTTGAGAAGTCGGGGAACATACTGTTGAAAGATCTACAAGATGTCGCCAGAGCATTTGAAGCAGTAGACCTTCAAATGAAGGCAATGGAAAATCGAGCAGCATCAAATGACGCACGAGTGAATGCTGTCAACAAAAACAAGCCAAAATGGAAAGGAAAGGGAAATGACATTGTTACTGGAAGAACAACATCTCACAGGCAAACGGAACAGAGATGCTACCGTAGCAATAGACAGGGACATTTTGCGCGTGACGCACAGTGCTCGGCACGCGACCAGGTGTGTAAATGGTATGGGAAGCATGGTCACTATGCAGTGTGTTGTAAAACACAGGGGTCTGGAAGGCCAAAATGGAAGACTAGTGATACAAGGAAAGGAAAGGGATGGAAAGGAGAACTCATGAAGTTTCTGTTGGCATAGAGAACTACAGTACAGGTGTGATTCCAGCATATCTCATGTTCGGCAGAGAGCTGAAAACAAAGTTGCCAGAACTTCGAAGTGACAAAAACATTCTGGACGAGAATGTTTGAGACCGTGATTGGAACCACAAACTAACTGCCAAAGCATATGCAGTTAGCCGACGTGGAGCCATGTTAAGCCCAGTGTTACACGGAGAACAAGTTCTACTAAAGAACACAAAGACATCCGGAAAACTGTCAACCAACTTTGAGCACACTCCGTTCACAGTCGAAAAGAAAGAAGGTCAAGAACTGACAGTGAAATCACCGGACGGTGTTGAGTACAGGAGAAACAGCTCGTTCGTGAAACCATATACAGCCACTGAAGGAACAACTTCATCAACGGTGAACCAAAGGTCTTCTGTGCCTGATTGTGCAGAAACAGGAGGATTGCAGGCCAATACTCCAATGAAGTCACCAAGCATGAGTACTCCGATGAAGACACCAAACTTGGGGTCACCGCATCGAACAAGGTCGAAACGTTTGGTGAAGGTACCTGTGAAGTACCAAGACTATGTAGTGAAATAAAGTATGCACGTCAGATACTGAGGTGAGCCTAGCGCCCTCAGATAAAGGCTGTGAAAGCCTAGTGACAAATATGTTTGGACTTTAATTGACAAATATGTTTGGACTTTAATTAGCAAATATGTATTGGACTTTAATGGACACTGTGTGGACTTTTAGTAACTAGCTTGGAAGCTGAAGTCTCAACAGTTGCGATTGAATTTGTTAAACTGGCTGTGTAGTACATACTAGTAGTCTAAGTTGTTAATTGCATGTTGGAAGTATACGTTTAAAGGAGGAAGGGAATGTAGTGTTCGAGTACTGCGAGTGGAAACGAGAACGATATGTGTTGTGCGCGGTGTAGGGTATATAAATAAATGTGCGTGTTCAGAATTGGGCGGATTACAAAACACATAACAACTACCAAACCTGAATCTGATGACCCATCAACAAATAACAATTCACGAGTGCACAACTCTTTCTGGTGAATTTGAGTATGGCGCGGTTAAAGATATTGTGCGAATGTTGACACCAGTCCAGCAAGATCATCAGACATAATATTATTATGTTTAAGTGCGGCAGAAACAAACAGTGTTGGCTCAAACAACACAGCCCGGTATCACACCATGTGTTACTGGAAAAATATCCAAAGGTTCGCCTGCAAGTGATACCTGCCCATTCATTCCATTGTGAAACTGTCAAATGATCTCAATCAACTGTGTATACAGGACAACCGTTGTTCGCAAGAACTGTTAAAAGCTTTTGTAAAACTTATGAATACAATGTAAAAACAATACTGTTCCACAATTTCTTTTGTAATAGGCGAAGATCAGAGTGAATATCATAATTGTTTGTGCTTCTTGATGCATGGAAGCCGTATTGACTTTCAAGCAAAACGGTTTCTGATATTATTGTGAGTCTTTACCAATATCTTGTTTTGTTAGCGGAGTGTATCTTTTCGGCCAAGTCTAATGAACATCACCTGCCCAGAAGCATCTGTTTTCGAAGCGACAGATTCTCACCTTTCACAACTTTGCCCTTAGCTTAAAACGGAGATTGGCAGGAGAAGTCGCACCATATGTGTTTTGGTTAGGATAGTCTATTTGCGACGCTGATCGTAGGTTTTTTTTATGAGAGAAGAATTTTCCTCACCATCCCAATCGGCTGCAATTCTTTGAACCCCTAATGTAATTATATAATATTTAAATTTAATATTGGTCAAAGTTCTTTCTAATTCAAAGTTTGTTTTTCCCTGTGATTTTGGAAGGGGTATTGCTTGTTGTTTGAAATTTTTCATGGTATGTGAAAGGCTGCTCCTGACATTAATCCCAATGATACACTCAGCTCTGTTGCATATCACTGACTTGTGGACGTGTGTAATATTGTGGCATTGACCCTCCCCCGCCCCGCCCCGCCCCCGCTCCCGCTCCCGCCCCGTAGTGACACCCCTCCCAAGGCGGGAGAGAGAGAGAGAGCCAGAGAGGAGGCGGGCCTTCTATTGTAAAACGTGTGTGCGGTGTTGACTGTTGCCGTGTTGCCCTGTTAAACTAACTTTGATTGTATATCATATATCGTGTATCCGTTACCGTGATATCACATTTGGTGCCATAACCAGCGCAGTCACATTGGCCGTTACAGGGAGGTACTGTTTGTTGGATGGTTTCACCGCTCATTTATTGACTTGTTTTCCCGGCGTTTCAGTTCTGTATTTGCAAATGGCGCGTTCAGGCTATCGTAGCGCCGACTTGCTGGACAGTCGCCATCCTTCGCATCACTCCCGAAGTCAGCGATCGAGATGGCGCCCGAAATGGAAGTTATTCGCGCCATTTCAGCCACCCGCAGCAGGGCTGGTCCGAAGGGCCGTACAAACGTGTCTTCCCTGCCAAGACGCTCACGCCCGGCTGCCGTACGTGGCTCCGTTCATCGGACGAGATTCGCTTGGCTACCAGGGGCAACGGACCACAGTCACTTTTCCTATAGACGGCCATTATAACGTTCTTGCGCCTACATTGAAAATTACATTGTTTCTTTTTTTATTCACAGCAAATGACAGACCCACTAAGACACCTCGTGTGTGAAATTCTTGAAAATTACATACCGCCTTTTTGTACAAATTGCTTCGACGCATGACACCCCTGGATTTCTGCAATAAAATTCACCGGTTTCCAAAACATAAGTACATCTTGCCTGATGGCCACTGTGTCCTTAAGCAACAGGTATACCAACTGATAAATTGCATCATTTCACAGCTCAGATGCTACTATGCATAAAAACATCATTTACACTCACTCATTCACACAATTTCTGCTAATTTCACTAATACACCCAAACTGTACAATTAATTTTTTCATAGGGACTCTTTATCGTTGTAATGGCGGATGCATTCTGATTGTGGTCCGTGCCCACCAGAGCAGCTTCCCGAAAGTGAACTCGCTCACGCCGTTCGCGTCGCTCTACTGCGACATGCGGCGCCTTCTTCGACGAGGTCAACCTCCTTGGATACGGTTACCGATGAAGCCGTATACCATCGGTGTGGCCTACGCACACGTCACCCACCCACTGTGCTGGATTTGTACCTCAGAATCGATATATCATTATATAATTATGCATTTTAAGTTGTAGCTCTTGGATGTGCATGAACTACATTTAAATTACCCAAGCATCACTGTGGAAATATTTCGTCGACGGGACACACAATGAAGAATTGGACAATAATTGTTTGTGCAGACAGTAACTTTACTGATAAGTTCTGAACTGGATTTATTTCCATTGAATGATAATTTATTAACATTTGTACTGCCAAGCTGGCGTTATTATTAATAATAACATATTATTGTTTATGTTGCCGCGAAAAAGCAATTCTGCTGGAAATGAAAGTAACAACAGAAGTACATGTCATAGTATTAAGAGAAACCAGTACAGTAGTTAGATAGCTATTTTGGTTATCCACGTGTGGCACCATGAGCGGTCATTTTGTTTATATCCTGTCATGCACCTCCGGTCATTCACTTCCTGTGTCATCACATCCAGTCAGTTACTATCTGTGTCGTCACATCCGGTGGTCATACAGGTACGCGAACTTTTTATGGTGATGTATATGTATCGTAAAGGTATGTGACGTTCTGTTATTGTGTGCTTGACCTGGTCACTGACCTTTTGAACAGTCGCTTTGTGTGGTGCCTCCTAGCCATTAACTAAGCCATGGCTGGCTGCGACGCGTCCTGTCTGTACAAGACCTCTTGTCGACTAGAGACTGTGACGGTATGTCATTATATTGTCTTTAAGAATCAGCAAATGAAAGTGGATTTAGTCGGAGGTAACTAAAAACAGACATTAGGAAAACCCAAGTATGTAAAATATGTCGACTAAACAATATGGGAACTTGCTGCCACAGGATTGGTTGTCTAGCAACTGAGAGACGAGGGTTAAAGGGAGACTTTGGACCCGCAGGCTACTACGATTTCTGTACTGATAAAAAAGCAAAGCGCGCTAGCTGGTATGTTTACTTTAAAAAAAAAACATTAAAAAACAATAGCTAAGGAGTCCATTACAATAAGCAACGGGGGGGGGGTTACTAAAAATAAGCCTGTATGACCACCGGATGTGATGACACAGATAATAACTGACTGGATGTGACGACACAAGAAGTGAATGACCGGAGGTGCATGACGGGATATAAACAAAATGGCCGTTCATGGTGCTGTAGACGTCAGCTGAGACAGGTTATCGGCTGGCCGATTCGTGCCCATGTTGTATGTGAGCACAGGGACTATACACGCATTGTACTGTAGCAACAGGAGTTCTTGGGATACAGGGTGGTGTCTGACCCAGAGAGACAACAGCTTCCGGAAAGCCACAGCCGCAAGTTGTTTTCTCCGTGCTGCCGTGCCACGTCTTGTACGCCCCAAAGTAGAGAGCCTAGCTTGCTTGCCGTGCGCCAGTCCACTCCAGCATGGTTGTTTCTTCTGTGAATGTCGGTACATTATGTTTTGGCTTCGTTGATATTAAGATACCTTTCTGACAGACAACCAGGAGCGATTCGTTATACTTCGTCCAGGAATTGGCTGGCATTGCTGATGAAGTCAACGGCGTCGGTGTATGCCGTGTAGTATGGCATTTCAATGTCTTCTCGAGGGCGTTGGAGTAAGTTTTATCTCATATCACGGACGGCGGCCTCCATGTGGAGCACGAAGAGTACAGGCTGTCTCCTTATGGTGTACCAATGAGTAGAAGGGAAGTCCTTTACAAGGTACGGTGAAGGAAGAAGGCGCCATCTAGATAATGGTGGCGCCACCCAAAGGAGATTGACGTCAATACGAAACGCCCCATGATGACCCGTTTGGTACCCTACCGACCAAATATGTAATAATGTGATCCATATTTATTCCATGAAGCGCCCCTAGTGACCATATATGTAATTTGTAACGCATTTAGTGACTATATATGTGTTAACATTGACCTGTATTTTCCCAGCAAGCGCCCCTTGCGTGCAAAATGCAATAACGTGACCCATATTCCATGAAGCGTCACTACCAACCAAATATGTAATAAATTGACGAATGCTTCCCAAGAAGCGCCTCCTACCGACTAAATATTTAATAATTTTACATATATTTCTCTCAAGAATCGCCCCCTACCGACCAAATACGTAGTAACATGACCTGTATTTTCTCAAGAATTGCCTCCTACCGACCAAATATGTAATAACGTGACCCATATTAATCCCACGAAGCTCTCCTAACAACCACATATGTAAACACTTGCCCCATATTTCTCCAAATAAGCGCTCCTACCGACAAAATATATAATAATGTGACCCATATTTATTCCATGAACCCCGCCTGAATTGCCTCTTACGGGGTATTTCGCCGGTCCCAAACCTGGGTAAAGGGAAAGGGTTAGACATGTGGCTAACAACCTCATCCTGTAAAAAAAACTGTTACAGAACCATACCAGAGATCAAGTCAGTTGTGGCAACAGGAATGAAGCAAGCCAGGAAACTGGAAGGATGAAGGATGCCAGCCAAACCAAGATTGAAGCTGAAAGACCGATGGTGGATTTCCTGAAAACGAAGAAGATGAGAGTCGCCTCCTGGAACATATGTACCTTGTATCAGACCGGCAAGCTGGCTCCGGTGGTGAGGGAGTTCGACAAGTACATCTTAAACATTCTTGGAATCAGTGAAAGAAGGTGGACAGGAACAGGTAAAAGACACCTTGTATCATGCCACACCATACTCTACCTAGGAGAACCAACAATCAGCACTCAAAAGCAGTAGCCATAATATGCCGAAACAAACTGGAGAAAACATTTATCCAATGGTGATAATGGTTATAGGCGAACTTAATTCCAGGGTGGGCAATTGTAACACAGGTAGAGAGAGAGAGAGAGAGGGGGGGGGAGAGAGAGAGAGAGAGAGAGAGAGAGAGAGAGAGAGAGAGAGAGAGAGAGAGCAGCATCAGCACGGGCACACACGGGTTTGGAATCATAAACGATAATGGACAGCGCCTCTGCGAACTCTGTGAACAAAAAACAAACTAGTCTTGGGGGGTGCATTTTATCATAAAGAAATCCACAAGAAAATTGGACTTCACTGGACGGGGTCACCACCGGTCAGATAGACCACATCCTGTAAAAAAAATACAGGGGTTCACTGCAAGATGTAAGGACAAGAAGAGGGGTAGATGTGGCCAGCGATCAAAGCCTAGTCACAGGAACAATAACCCTGAAACTGAGGAAGACCAAAAGAGGATAGGAGAGGGCAAGGCAGCTAAGAGGCTAAAGAACGATGAAGTCAAGACTACATTCCGGCTTGAGATGAGAAATCGATTTAACGTCCTATAGGAAGAACAAGAAATTAATATAGCCAACTTCAATAAAGTAATCATTGAAGCAGGAGTGAAAGTCCTTGGATACAAGACAAACCAAAGGGAGGAATGGATGAATCAGGACACTTGGACAAAGATTTCAGAAAAGAAAGAGACCAAGCAGAACATTAATGCCACCAGATAGCAAAGGCTAAAGGACAGACTGAAAAGCAAATATGCCGAGCTGAACAGAGAGGTTAAGAGGATGGCTAAAACAGATAAAAAAATATTTCATGGAGGTACTTGCAGAGGAGGCCGAGGAAGCAGCTCGAAAACAGGACCATAAAACTATTTCCAAGGCACTGGAGCAGCACATCAGGGAAGAACAGGCAAGCTTCAATAAATGGAAATCCTGCAGCGACCATATATATACTCTGAGGCAGATACCAGCAGAGCAAGGAGTGGAATACACCCTTCTATGCTAATTTCACAGAAAAGGCTTTTGACAGCCTTCATCGGGAGTCCTTATGGGGCATCATGAGACACTACAGAGTTCCTGCCAAGCTTGTCAACGTCATCAAAATGTTGAATACATATTTTTCAGCACAAGTGATATGCAGCAACAGTCTGACTGATAAATTTGAAATCAAAACAGTTGTGAAGCAAGGCTGCATCCTCTCACCATTTCATTTTAAGCTGAGCATGGACTGTATCACGAAAAGTAGAGCGTGCAGGCAGAAGAGGGATTAGATGGACGCTGACAACTCAGCTAGATGATCTAGACTTTGCAGATGACATCTGCCTAACATCCCTCCGCATCTCGGACATGCAATCCGACAGACTAGCTTTCCACAACCGCACAAAAGATTGGACGCAAAGCTACCAAAACGAAGACCAAGCACATGAAGATTAATAGCAGGGCAGACGAACCAATAAAACTACTAGAAAACATTGAAGAGGTGGATGAGTTCACGTACCTGGCATCCTAGCTTACTGCTGATTGAAGTTCCCAAAAGAGAAATACGCGCAAGACTGTCAAAAGCTGGCCATATATTTGCTAAATTCAGAAACATGTGGAAATCTGGGAAAACGTTTCCGAAAACACACCTCTTCATGAACAATGTTATTAGTATCTTCCTTTGTGGATCAGAATACTCGAAAATGACAAAGACTACCAACCACAGGCTTGAAGTCTTTCAGAACAGATGCCTTCGGAAAATACTCAAGGTATTCAGGCCTAACACCATCTCCAATGCAGAACTCCATAGAAGAACATTCACCCAACTCATTATATTAGAGATAAAACGACGCAGATATCAGTGGATTGGCCATGTCTTGAGAATGTTGCACACAACAATAGTCCGAACTGCTCTCAGATAGACACCGGATGGAAAACGGGTGAGAGAAAGATTGAAAGAAACCTGACGAAGAACGGTGGAGCGAGAAATGAAAGAACATTACCTGACATGGGGAAAGCTCGAGAAAACACCAAGAGATAGACAGCAGTGACGTACTCTGTTACTTGTGTGCACTTCCGCACGAACATGATTAAAGTAAGCATTTATTCCATGAAGCGCCCCTACTGACCAAATATGTAATAACTTGACCCACATTTTCCCCAAGAAGCGTCCCTACCGACCAAATATTTAATAACTTCACCTATTTTTCTCCCAAGAAGCGCCCCCTACCGACCAAATATGTAATAATTTATTTGACTTGCATTTTCCCAAGAAGCGCCTCCTAGGACAAAAAATTAATTTGCATTAAATCGACCCATATTCCCATTGTAGTATGCAGTATTTTTAAAGTAATGGAAACCATTCGTTGTTTCAACAGAAAGATGCAACAGTGCCGACTCCCAAATAAGATAAACGTAAACGCATTGGTGGTGAGTAACGAACAAATTTAGTTAACGAAATAGTTCTGTAAATATGTATACGTCATCGAAAACAACTGTTGTGTCAGCTCCCCGAATTTTACTAGTGCTTTCCAATATGGCCGCCCCACACACTGTTTTCCAAAATGGCTGACCCCACGTCTTTATTTCCAACATGGCTACCCTTTCTCGAGTGCCAACTATGTCATGTTTGTTTGTTATATGACATATTAGTATAAATGTGTGGGAAACCGAGATTTGTCCGCCGATCCGCTTTGCAGAATTTTGTAATTTCGGTCACACGACTAAGTCACATGATTATCAAACTACCTTCAGCGGGAAACTTGCGTCCACGACTTGCTGGCTTGGAAGTTGTGAGCCAGAAAATTGATTTTGGATTTTGGTGACTGAAAGTAAATTTTGTCTCGATCAAATGTTTGTACTTACTTATAAATGGCATTGGTTAGACATTCAGAGTGCCGAATAAAGCCCTTATATCAGAGCTATTGCTTGGATCTTGCGTTGTTGCTCTATCCAGTTGTAAGATTCTCGCTTCTCTTAAGGGCGTGTGCATTCGTCGAGAATACTCACAGTTGTGTAGTAGTTGTCTTTATCGCTCGCCAGATCGTCTAGCTGCTTACTGATAATACCGCACACGATCAGATCGGTATAATAAGCCGTGAACGCATCTTCCAGATTTGATTAACGCAGAAGTGTTGATCGTACAACATAGACTGGTCTCTCTACCGTTGTTCTTGTTTCTCCCATTTAACATTTAAAAGTCTTCAATAAATTTAGTTTTCGAATGGCGTGGCCCACCCTTGCCGATAATTTTGAGTCCAAATTGAACGAGGTGCGTGGTAATTTAGATCGCGCGCACCCGTGGTTTTATGAGTCTATTTCGGGCCTATTTATACCAGAGGTTTCAGAAGAACCCCGCCCCAGTGGAGGCGCGGTTAACCATTTTAGGAAATCGAGAAAGCCGTTATTGGCCGATGTCCATATACAACCGTCATCCCCTATATGTTGGAAATGACCGTCGCATGCAAGGTATCGAGTCACCTTCTGAACCCCTCAGGACTGGGAGACCTTCTTATGTTCTTGGGGACGGTCAGTTGCCAACTAAACTAGTTTCTTATGGCCTGCATTCTAAATCGGGTAAACATTTCTGCCGTTTGATAATCCAGTTATTAGACTAAATAATAAGCAAAGCTACAAACTGGTCAGAAACTAGCTTGACTTACATAAGTTGTATCACCCTGGGTTTTCTTTATGCAAACGTTAAATTATTGATTAAATATGTCTGAAATGACCACTATCTCTGTTCTTACCATTTTAGGCTGACCAAACCTTACACAGTGTCAGTGATATTTAGTTGAGGATTTTAAGTTTCTAACAAAATGTCTCTCACAAACATTACTTTTTTGACATAAAAATCAGACAAAGGTGCAATGTTCTTGTGTATTTGCTGCTTAAAGTACGTGTGGGGCGAACTTGCCCCGCCCGCTGGGCGGACTTGCCTCGACATGGGGCAAGTCCGCCGATGCTTGGATACATCTACTAGGAATCAGATTTGGATATTGTCTTGTAATAGTTTTGGCATTTGTTTATAGCACAAATGTGGGCAAGATATTTACGTTCAATTTCAGGCCTAAACCGATCATCTAGCTCTACAAATACAGTCTCCAGATATATTAGAGTGTCTAAGAGGCGGACTAGCCCCGGTCTCCCCTACATTATAAAATTCACGACTAACATTTACACACATAGGTCTATTCTGCATTTTATTTAACGTGTATGTTAATCTGCCTACTGCATTGAACATTATTCGTCAGTTGTAACGCCATCTGACGACTATATATGTATTAACCTGACCCATGTTCCTTCCAACAACTACCCTCTAGAAAGTATACACGTAATAATATGGCGAATAGTTCTCCTAAGAAATATCTCCTATCGACCGTATATGTTTTAACGTGACCTATATATCTCCCATTCAGTGTGGACAACCAGCTGGAAGCCAACCGAAAACAAGCCAACAACTGCACTACCATGATTTGCTTGACGGTAAAGTACAACTAGACGGTAAAGTACAACTAGACGGTAAAGTACAACTAGACGGTAAAGTACAACTTGACGGTAAAGTACAACTAGACGGTAAAGTACAACTAGACGGTAAAGTACAACTAGACGGTAAAGTACAACTTGACGGTAAAGTACAACTAGACGGTAAAGTACAACTTGACGGTAAAGTACAACTTGACGGTAAAGTACAACTAGACGGTAAAGTACAGCTAGACGGTAAAGTACAACTAGACGGTAAAGTACAACTTGACGGTAAAGTACAACTAGACGGTAAAGTACAACTAGACGGTAAAGTACAACTTGACGGTAAAGTACAACTAGACGGTAAAGTACAACTAGACGGTAAAGTACAACTAGACGGTAAAGTACAACTTGACGGTAAAGTACAACTTGACGGTAAAGTACAACTTGACGGTAAAGTACAACTTGACGGTAAAGTACAACTAGACGGTAAAGTACAGCTAGACGGTAAAGTACAACTAGACGGTAAAGTACAACTTGACGGTAAAGTACAACTAGACGGTAAAGTACAACTAGACGGTAAAGTACAACTAGACGGTAAAGTACAACTAGACGGTAAAGTACAACTAGACGGTAAAGTACAACTAGACGGTAAAGTACAACTTGACGGTAAAGTACAACTTGACGGTAAAGTACAACTAGACGGTAAAGTACAGCTAGACGGTAAAGTACAACTAGACGGTAAAGTACAACTTGACGGTAAAGTACAACTAGACGGTAAAGTACAACTAGACGGTAAAGTACAACTTGACGGTAAAGTACAACTAGACGTCCTATGCCACCAGGCAATTGATGGTATACAATTGAAGATGCTATGGTCTTTCGTGTAAGCAAGGTTTAGTGCGTAAATAAAAGAATTTATACAAAACAAGTGGTGTCGATTATTTTATTGATTTCCAAGCAACAGCATAACACGCAAACTCCATTTTCTTTAAATGTGTGACATTTTCTTTCACTTTATTTTAAAGCAAACTAAGTAGGGCTTAATTAATCATAGTTCGTTCTTACCACTCATAGCATTATTGTGCAGTGTCATATTTCGACGAAACGTCTTTTCGTAGTTCTATTAGCGTAAGTGTTTCACTAAAAAAAAACAACATTCCATGTGGCATGTGGGCCCGGAACCAATAAAGTCATTCAAATATGTAAAAAAGTTGACCCATATCCAACCCAAGCATAGAGCCTCCTACCTACCAAATATGGAATAGCTTGACCCATATTTATCCCAAGAAGCGCTCATACCGACCAAATATGTAATGACTTGACCCATATTTTCCTCAAGGAGCGCATCCTAACAACCAAATATATTAAAGTTTCAATTATGTTCCATACAAGAAGCGCCCCTGCCGAGTAAATATGCAATAACTTGACCCATATTTCTTCTAAAAAGTGCGACGTAGCGACCATATAATGTGTATTAACATGCCCTATATTCCACAAAAGAAACGCGTCTACCGACCATATATACAATAACTTGACCTATATTTCCCCAAGAAGTGCCCTTAGCGACAATATATGTATTAACATGCCCTATATACCATCCAACACGAAACACTGAAACAGCCAAAAAAATAATTGTAGTATACATTATGATCTGAATGCTTAAGAATGGGTTACATATTTCGATGTTCACTAAAAATGGAGTTCGGGGATATGTCCAGTGTGAGAGTATAGGGAAAGAGGTCTAATATCGCTCACAGGACATCAGCGCCGCATGTCGGCTTTAGGACTACATGGGCATCATCAGTGCTCTATAGCGACGAAAGGACGGGTCAAGGAGTGGTCAAGGAGTCCTCTACGAATGGCCAGGGGTTATCCGACGTAAGGGAGCAGCAGCGGCGGCGGCGTCGGCGAACATCAAAGGACCTGACGCGGAAATGAGAAAGGAGTAAGACACGGTATCTTACGAGGGTATTTTATTGATCAATACAACCACAATAAATGACGAAAAAGTAATATACTAAATAATGTTCACCTTCTAGTAAAGTTCGTATTTTAAAAGTCGAAAAAGTAATAACGTTCATATTTTAAAAGTCGTAAATGTAATAAAGTTAATATGTTAAAAGTCACAAAAGTGTTGGTCATTATGCTTAAGTAGGCATGTCACACACGCATTCTTTGTCATGTGCATGACGCAGCAGTATGAAGAGGCAGCGACCTTCCTCTTCTATCCAACATCATGGCTGGTCGGCGGCGACGGGCGTCGTGTGCGCCGATCGGTAAGTTGACCGATGTCATTGGCTGCGATGATCCAGGAATGATGAAGCAGGACCCTGCTAGCGGCGAACACGGCCAGCTGTTTTTTTATCACTAGCCCGACACCGGCAGCCAAGCCATCGTGCGTAAGTATGATCCTACGCCGCGAAGGGAGTGACGTAGAAGCACTACCTTCAGGTAAACGTTATGTCTGAAAGTAGCAAACACAGTCTAAGTAAACAGAAAACTGTAGTAGGAGTATTGTAGTTGTCAAAGTATCATATATACGATATTGCTAACAGTGGTAACCCTATGTGTTAAAGTATGTGCTATAGAGCCATTGTAAAATTTTTCAATGTTATAGAATCTTAAAGAGTTACCATCCGTTCAAGCTATGATAATACACACACTATATTTCTAGCATGATATATACTTACAAACGATCCATCATGAGAAACAAAGCGGTCCACATTTTACGATAGACGACCACCAAAGCAGTGAACAGACTAACCGACATGTTCGCAGCAGCAACAGCGCAGCGCAGCGCAGCGCAGCACAGCAGCAGATTCGCAATGGAAGGAGTTGTTTGTAAAGAAATGACGATTCTCGGGCCTCTTATATAGTATTCGACAAAACAATGGCCCAAAGACACATTCGTCATTATGTCTAGAAAAGAATGCAGACTACCGACGTTAGCCTTACAGAACAATGACACATCCGTCATAATTAAAAGGAATGAAATAAACGTGTCAGAGAACTGCCGGAGAACTGGTGGTCGAAACAACAAGACATCCGCCATTTATAAAAAAACGAGGTCGGCGCGTATTCAGCTAGCGTTGCATAAAGCCTTATATAATATAGTTCGTGGACATTTTAACATCATAAAGTCAGAATGAATCGCACTATACACTTCAGAGGAGGAGACCATTTCCTTTCTAACTTTCATGTATGCAGCATCAATGCATGGGGATACTTATTTACAACCGATGAAAGCGCCGACCAGCCATATTTTATGATGACCTTGAGAGAGCAGACAAGATCCTAGCCACGCGGATGGGACTAGAGGCCAAAAACTTGAGCAAGACAATCAAAGAGAAGGCACATTTATGCACGGAATGGAACTAACAGAGACGTTCGATTATGTATTCGTTGGTGAGTATCAAATTCCGTGATGCACGACTACGCAATAGGCTGTTAGTGACGCATCACTCTCCATTAAAGGAATGTGTAAGAAGTCGAGAGTATGCTCACATATGCTGGACAGCCAGGACAAAATATTCTTGGTGAAATTCTCAAATAATTGCTAGAGTTCATTCGAAACCAACAGAGCCCGCGAAACGTGCCCAGACAAGTGTCCAAAGTGCGGCGTCATCAACGGACTCACATTCCACGAGTAGTCAGACATGTTGTGCGTACTGTAACGGTCGGTGTGGCGAGGTAACCAATAGCGCGCCATCAGCACTAGCAGCACTGTATAAACCGTACCAGTCAGCGCAAAGGCATAACTGCTCTGCTCTGATCGATAAGACTCCCCTCTCTCTACACGACACTGCAAGACAAGCGGCATGGCTGCTCAACGATTCGTCGACAGCAAGTCGCCACAGAATTTGTTACGCATTCAGACCAAAGTAGCGGGACTTGTATATTTAAACGATCGTTAACCATTGTGAATTGTGCAACGCAAGATAAATACATCGTCTGCGCATAGTGCCAGCATTGCCTCATAGGTGTATAAACGGATGGTAATGGCTATTTTTGTTCCATACATCAGTTGCAGCGTGTTCCCGTGTACAGGTGGGAGGGCGCAGAGTTATGAACATGTATTTTCGATGCGTTGGCGACAAAATTAGTAGGGTTCAATGCCAACACCTACACCAGTTTGACGTCAGACGCAGACCGCTATGCCTCACTGTCCACGCTCGGGGGAGCCCACGTCATGGCGACTATAAAGAAATGCACAAACGGCAATATGTGAATTACAACGTGTCAGAACTGGAAGTGGCAGATTCGTAATTCTCTTTGCAGGAACAGACCGGCAAAGAGGATGACGTCACTTAACCCACCGACGAGGCTATGTGCACCACACTCAGAAAGTTGTTTTCTCTCATCAAGCCTTATGTTATCAGACAATGAAGACGATACTATGCAGAACGCTGCTACCGTAATATTACTAAGTAGCAACAGCAGCGACGACATGGAGGCGACGGTGGGTGTTATAAATAGAATTCACGGTGGTACGGAAGCCGTGTTAAACCAGCAGACCTTCAATGAGGCGTTAGATGTGGCCTGCGTTCGTTTTGTGTGTGATGAGGTGTCGCACACTGAATCTGTCGGAAGACGAGTATTAAACGCTTTCCTCTGGTTTGATCCATCACACCATGCGCTGGGCTGTTATGTCATTAACATAGGTGCGAGAAATTGCAAAGGCGGCTCGATATGATGGGAAGGTTAGAGAGTGGTGAGATGATAGGCAGTCGATACGTAGGCAGAGGTGATGTTTGTTACAGTGTTTAAACAAGTGTCTTTTCTTTCCTCTCTATATATATATCTAATGATTTGTACATGATACGCTATGTCTACGACGACGAAGATGACGTGCGCGCAGAGGCGGTGGCGGTGAAGAACACTCTGCAAAGAGCGGGGAAACTATAACCCAACGACCTCAGGTTTTAATAAAAAGAAACGACAATCTTCATCATTATATCAGTCGTCGGCGTCATTGTCGATGCCACAGTCACCGCCGCAGAGGCCACAACAGTCGCCACCACGTCCCTCGTCGCGCAACTCGTCGCCGCAATCGCCACCACAGTCGTCACTACTTCCCTTGTCGCTGCAGTCGCCGCCACGTCACATATCGCTGCAGTCACCCCCACTTCCGTTGTCACAGTAGTCACCGCCACCACGTCCCTCTTCACAGCAGTCTCCACCACCACATCCCTCTTCATAGCAGTCACCACCGCATCCGTTGTCGTCGTAGTCGCAGCCCCTACACATCCCTTGTCACCGTGTGTAGGCGTGACCCTTCCAGACTACATCAAGAAAAATAAAGCCGTCATCAGTCTGGAAATGGAACCCAACAATTCCAAGAGGTACAATGATAACCTGTGTCTTTTTCTGTGTCTGCATCGAGCAGCGAGCAGGTGACATCGGTTGGAACCGGCGTTGAAAACACTGTACGCGATGTACTGTACACGACCAAGCCATGGAAGATGGTCACGTTGGATGAACTCTATCGCGTTGAGATCACGTTTGAGACGAACATGCGAGTATACAAACTCGTCGAGTCGGATGAAGAGGATGGGAAGATGACTGCCGAACTCGTCCGTCGATCGTTATGTCATTACTCAGATACATTGCACGTTAACCTTCACGAGACATACTTTTCCTACATACAAGATGTACGCATATGCTGTCACTCTTAAAAAGAATGCGGTGACTGTGTGAGGGGTGTGTGCGCCGAGTCTATCCGGCTGGCGTGTACCACTCGACACCCTCAGTGTTCGAACGTCTGGATGACGAGAACATTTGAGTCTCCGAATCGTTGCGCTACTACACATAAAGCGCCCCGCTTGACTTTGAATATTGGTTTGACACCGCACAACTTCCGACGGAAAGCGACAAGGTCCACTGGGTAGCGTGTCACATTCCGTTGAGCGTCAGCGTTGCATCGAACGTACCCTGGCAAGAACAAGTGTAATGTCTCGTCACGGATGGATACACCAATAAGTTGGTGAGCAACATGATATATATATTGATGAGTGACGCCGCGTACGAAAAGATCAAAGACTCTTACAAGTACGTGTTGGAACAACTCGCAGAAGCACAGACGGACCGGGACAAACGGGAACACGCTGCACGATCACCCGCGGATGATGATGCAGCATCATCACCAACGACAAGGAGTTGCTACCACCGACCAATCCGTACAAAACGCTCATTTGACAATTATATGGATGGTTGCATCAATTATCCGTCATTGGGTTCAATTCGGGTAAGTACGATCTGAACGCCATCAAACAGTTGCTCATATCCTACTTCCTGTCCACGACAAAGATATATGAACAAGAAGAAGACAAAGAGAAAGAAGACAAAGAAGAGAAAGATGGTATCGGGTCCTTTTTCGTCATTAAACGCAACACCACATTCACGTGTCTGTCAACGGATCAGCTAAAATTCCTAGACATGACCCATTACATTGCCCAGTAGTTCACCTACGACAAGCATCTGGAAGCGTACGGATGCGATGTCACGAAAGGTCATTTCCCGTAATAGTACATGGACTTTGGAGAGGCTATATGACACCACGCTTCCACCAAAAGAGGCCTTCTTCAGTCGACTGAAGAACGAGGTTATTTCCGACGAAGATTACGCCAATTGCGAAGTGGCATGGGGCGAAACGGCATGACGACTTTGCGAGACTTTCTTGTCTGGTACAGCAATCGGGATGTGGTTTCCTTTCTGCAGGCCATTCACATACAGTTTACCTTCTACCAGCAAAGTGGCGTAGACATATTCAAGCAAGGCATCAGCGTACCCGGTCTGACTTTGCTCTACATGTTCAATGACCTACCGGAGAAAACCTACTTTACGCTCTTCAACGAGAAGAATAAAGATCAGCATCAGCTCGTCAAAGATCACGTGGTTGGCGGTCCGTCCTTAGTTTTTTACCGCTGTCACGAGAAAGGGGTCACCAAGCTAAGTCAGAACGAGTACGGAGAGGTCGCACGACCGTGTCAGTCGATCGTCGGGTACGACGCAAACGCTCCGACCCGAATTGGCGCAGCTGTACGGAACACTACATACGTCATCAGATCAACGGTCGAGAGCAGAAAATAAGCAAACTTCCGGTGGACGGGTGGTGCAGTCAAACGAACACGAAGTTTTTACTATCATGGACACCCGTGCACTCGTCAAGAGGTGGTGCAGTCAAACGAAAACGAAGTTTTTACTATCATGGACACCCGTGCACTCGTCAAGAGGAAAAAGCCGTCAACGGGAAACCCATGTCCAAACTTCTCGCCGAGATCCCAAATGTCGTCGATCTGTGGGAATGCGAGTGGAAAGACATGAGAAGAGACCCGGCCGTAAAAAGTGTCTGGAAGCTGCCTTTCCTCGGCGACGACACGCGCGGTGGACGGTGATGTCACAACAGGTCCTGGTCGGCGTGTTTGCCGGAACCGTGTTCTGTATGATCGAATGCGACGGTCCCGTATCGGAAGCATTGCATGCGCACTTTGTCGAAATGCAGCCCCTGTTCAAAAACATCCTTCTGACGCGCGATGTTCTCGGTCTGTTGTCGACGACGCGTACGAAATCTAGATGAACAAGAGAACCGTCACGTACGCTCTTCCCGTACTCGTGGGATTCTTCGTTCTAATTCTAATAATTGCAGTTCTATTACGACTTTATGAACAGGTATCTGGAACGCTCTCTGTTCAAGTACTGCGAGATGGACACAGATAACGCCTATTTGGCCTTGGTCGGCGAGTCCGTCGATGCCCTCGTGAACCCGGAACTATGAGAATATTACTTCCGACACCGCTCCGAATGGCTCCCTTCCGAATGTTGCAGCGATCATCTTAACAAGTACGTGCGCTGCCGACTCGCCGGTCGCTCGTGGGGCGGCGCCGAGCCATGCTGTAGCACGCGCAAGGCGTATGATAAGAGGACACCGGGTCTGTTTAAGGAGGAGTGGTCTGGTGACGGGTTCGTGGGATTGTGCAGCAAAGGCGTAATATAGTTTCGGAGCCACCGACAAGTACAGCACCAAAGGACTGAGCAAACGTCACAACGATATCGACAAGGACGCGTTCCTGGACGTGTCCACCAACCGTCGGGTGACAAAGTTGACCGTTTTGACATACGTGCAGGAATGAGCGGCCTTTATCTACTTCTACGCCAAACGTGTGATGCAAGAGGACGGGGTGACCATGGATCCGGTGGACGTGTAGAAAAGGCGATGCACTCTGGTCGTCCTTCAAAAGTGACCCTGGATGCACGATGGAAGCATCCTTTCACGTTCATCTTCGCCGGACCGACGGGGTGTGGAAAGATCATTTTCGTGACGCGTATGCTGCGTCACGCTGCCGCGATGATCGATCCACCCCTCGAGAAGATCACGTTGTGCTAAGGAGAATGGCAATCCGTTTACGCCACAATGGATTTAGCCGACGTGCGGTTCGAGGAAGAGTAGCCGGGTGTGACTTCATTCGATTCTGCAACGAGGAACCTCGTCATCATGGATGATCTTATGGAGGAAACGGACGAACGGGTCTCGACCTTGTTTATTAAAAAAGTCATCACATGAACACGTACGTGCTGTATCTCGTATAGAACGTTTTTTCGAAGAACAAAGAGTGTCGTACCATCAGTCTGAACTCTCAATACATGGTGGTGTTCAAGAACCCTCGTGACGCATCACAGAAGTCGCACTCTGCTCGGCAGATGTATCAGGGGCGCGTGAAATTCGTGCAAGAGGCTTTCAAAGATGCCACATCGGTACCATACGGTTATCCATTGGTCGATCTCAAACAGGACACGACCGAGGATATGCGTCTGCGCACGACCATCTTTCCAGACGACCGGTGTTCAGTACGCGTACTTGCCGAAGGTATAAAAAAAAAGAGCGAGTGCGTGGTTCGTGTCTTCATTCGCACGATGTCCGAACTAGTGAAGAGACACATTTTGTGAATACAGGCGCTGAATAGATAAAAGAGCATCAAACTGAGAAGAGCCATCATCGCCAACGCCGATGACGACCGTCTTTGTGCGCTGACCGAGTTTGCCTACAACATATTGAAAATTAAAATTCCATTGAGCGAATTAAAGAGGCGGCATTTGAGCAAATACAGAACGAAAGTACGCGAGTTGTCTCAGAGACGAGCACCCGTCGCAAGGAGGAAACGCATATTACTTCAACAGCATGTCGGTGAGGGTCAGAGCGGGGGCTTTCTATCGGCCTTGCTAGCGCCGTTGGCAAGTTCAGTCTTTCTACCCTTGCTCCGAGAGGTGCTACTCAAGAAGTAGAGATGGAAAACACACGGAAAATGGCCTTGGTGGCCCAGCGACTGGTGGACACCCTTCGTTCAGCATCACCGGATACTCTAGGTAAGAAGGTGCAAGCCCTCGATGACGAGATGATGTCCATCCTCGACGACAGGGCCAAGGTAACATTGTATAATTAGGTGTTGCAGCAGCACATCTCTTCCGATAAACATGTCAAGGAACCGGTACGCGTGGTCGCGGTGAAGGACTCGATGCCAGCAGCGGCGGCGGGGGGCGGCGGCGAAGGGAGCAGTAGGAGCAGTGGCTCCTAGTAGCGGCATAGAGGCCGACGTCTCGACACCGTTCCCAAAACCAGGCAGGTCAAAACTAGACGATTGATAGAGCGTCTCAAAAGACCGTCCCCAACGCATCGGACATTTTACAATACGAACAAGGAATTGTATTAGCAAATCGCCACATTCGACCGTCACGATTGTGAGGAGTCAACAGCTCATTAGACCCGAAAAGGGTGGGAAGTTACGGCGGAGTCAACGCCTTGCGACGTGTCACGCGCGTGTCGAAGAAAGTCTTCGAAAAATGGTTGTCGGAACAGGACGCCTATACCCTACACAAACCGGTGAGAACTCGTGTCAAGAGACGGCGCGTCGTCGTGGGGGGTCGACTTCAGCAGTGGCAGGCCGATCTCGTCGACTTGTCGAATTTGAAACATGACAAGGACGGTACGACCTTTCTCATCACGGTGATAGACGTCTTAACGAAAGTGGCCTGGTGTGTTCCGCTGAAGAACAAGTCCGCGGCGTCGTTGATGACAGCGCTGAAAAGTACGTTTACCAAAGGCTGACCAAAGACAGATAAAGGACTCGAATTTCTTAACTGCTCCCTTCAGGCTCTGTTGAAGAAGTACGGCATCCATCACTCCTCCACTCACAACGAGGAGACGAAGGCGGGCATCGTCGAAACATTCAATCGAACGTTGAAGACGCGCATGTGGCGATACTTGACGAAACACTAGACGTGGCGATACATTGATGTCCTTCAGGACTTTGTGCGGTCGTACAACGACACTCCCACCGCAGCATCGGTATGACGAAGAATCAAGAAGAGGTGTGGCAGGCACCTGTACGGTTACAACGGTAAAGGCTTGCCCAAGTTCCGTGTGACGAATCGCGTGCGCATCAGCAAGGTTAAGAGACTGCATCAAAAAGGCTACATGGCGAATTGGAGCGAAGAGATCTTCACGATACACGAGGTTCATCCCTCCGATCCGCCCGTGTACCGAATGATCGATGATCTCGGTGAAGTACTGGACCGAACCTTCTACGAATCGGAGCTGCAGAAGGTGTCGCCATCCGCCGATAAAATGTACCGCGTGGAATCGGTACTGCAGCGCCGCAAGGTGGGCAGACGAACGGAGGCTTTGGTGAAATGATACGGCTACCCCTCCAATTTCAACGGCTGGATCGATGCCGAGGTCCTCGTCCACTATAAAGACTAGCTGCGTGTCTGTCGTCGCTTCATTCGAACGGTGACAGACGAGTCGACAACAAACTTTCACCGCCATAGAAGAAGAGCAACAGAACGCAGAAGAGAGTACGCGCACAGCGACAACGACAGCACTGCTTTGCATATCATCGGTACCGTGTGTCCCAAAGAGGAGATCGTCTTTCTGTGCAAGGTCATCGTCTTGTCACGACAACTCTAATCTGTGGACGGCCCTGTTGAGTAGTTATTTGGATTACTTACTTTCGACCTGACGTTGCCTAGCAACGCTTCCATGAAGGTGCACTCCGATAACACCTTGGCCCATTACATATACACTAATAACGTTTCAACGTACATCGCTGTCCAGCGAATGGGACTGCGGGCTGACAGCGATACAGTATCCGCATACTTGGTACAACGGTCGAGAGGAGGAAACTTGGTTCTTCCTCAACGAGGTCGATCCTGTGGGTCTTACCGCGACTACGAAGATCGACGCTGGGTATTACCACAGTGCTATAATATTGTTGAACCATGTCAACAAGGCGCTGAAACGCATGTGGACGGATAAAGTACCGACAAAACTGAGCTGTAGCACCATCACTCAAACAATATGATGCCCATAAAGACTGCTGGTGGCCAGTACTTTTTTCCGAAAAGTAGCCGATAACGTGATGAACATGAGCCAAGGGTTCGATGCCATCTACGTCTACACGGATGTTGTGGAGTCCCGCATCGTCGGCGACAGTATCGTACCGTTGTTGCGATCCCTCCCGATTCGCGGAAATAACGGCACCATGATATCTGATTCTTACACTAACATCCAGTACGTACCTCTGTTTCAAAGACATCGACCGATATAAGAGTCGACATCGGGCGATCCGTGATATTCGAGTACGGTAAGGTGACGGGGACGCTTCATTTTCGATCGCGTAGAACCAGACTGTTCTGAAGATGAATTACGACTATTACGCGCGCCATGCGGGTGGTGCACTGCCTTACTATGTCGGTGCCCGATATCAGCAAGGTCACGGGTTAGGAGTCGTGGCGTTGGGAAAGGGAGCGTTGTGCGACCTCGTAAACGTATAAAACGCGCGACTGCGAAGAAACGAGTCACTACAGTGGTGAGACAGCACAAGAGATAGACGCCCAAGAAATGTGAGGCCGACATATTCGACGATGGCTTTCGTGCATAGTCGTGTGAATGGGTGAAGAGCGAGCTGGATCTCTTTACCGTACACCCCGACTCAGAACAGCATCGTCGACAGCCATATAGTGGAACATCAGCCCATGGCCTCTCTTGACTCGGGTGGACCAATAAAATTCGATCGGGAGATGATTACCTGGATCTCGCCAACACGTTGCTGCACGTACAATCGAAGGTGACTTGAGCCGACGGGGCTGACCTCGACTTGGCCCATCCCATGGGTCCGGTGAATAACGGGCTCCATTCGCTCTTTACTACGTCTTCCTGATCGCTGGTGACCCTTTCGGCCAACACGTATCCGTATTGCGCCTACATCGAGACGCTGCTTAGTTACGGCGACGTTGCCAAGGCTACGCAACTATCGAGTCAGCTGTAGCACAAGGACACGGTCACTCAAATGGATGCCGTCGAAATCGCCGACGGAGCCCCAGCTAATGCAGGGTTCCTGGCTCGACGAGCGACATTATGGGCCGTCTCCACGTGGACCTGTTCATGTAGGATAAATTCTTGATCAATGGCGTCGATTTCAGACTCAAGAACTGTTATTAGCTGATCTCGCCTGGTGGCGTCAAACGCACGCTCCTGTCGATACCTATTACGCGCACCGAGGTTTGAAAATCTTGCGTTTTGGCGGCTAGCTAACGATAGTCAAGTACGACATCTGCAGTGCTGGCTGTTGCGGTCATGTAAAAACCCGTTTTATCCTTGTGACAGATATTGCACCTACTGGTTTTCCAGGTTTCGAGAGCGGGATCATGACCAATCCTATGACCAAGCTGTGAGTGTCTTTGCTGTTCAGTTAACAAACTGTTGAAGATGCATGCAGTTACCTTACGTTTAGTACATAGTTGGTTACGTAATTTCCCGGAAAGCGGAGAAGACTATACACGAGAGGATTCATTAGTTTCAGTAGAAGTTTTTAAAGATAAATTAACCATATCTTCACAGATTGTTTTCCAGATTAATAAAATTTGCAAGTTTTTTATTTGGTTGTTACAATATTTTTTTTTCTAAATGTAAAAACGTTGCCACGAAATGTGAAATTATTTCGTTTTGAGAAAATCCCCAAAGAAATAAGTGCCATACAAGTAAGTATGACAGTGCCACTGACATCTTTAAGATACTTTTTGGTTAACGTAAACGAATTACGTCTGCTACACCACCGTGAATGAATTAAGCAAAAGTTGAATGACAGCTTAAAGTGGCATTGTTTTTTTTTATACAAATCCTTCACAAATCGTAATTCAATGTCGTATTACGTTGCCTACGTGTAAGACGCGTTCATGAGCCAAATTGCGAAGTCGTAAGTGTTGTAGGTTTGTTTAAATAAAAACTAAGCATAATTTCCTGGTTATTAATGAAAACGCAATCTCAACAAATGCTTGTTTTTGTGTCGAAATTTACGGTTTTTTACTGTCGTTTTACGTACTGTTGACAAAACATGATGACCATTTGTAATATTGACACGTGCCGTTAATTTGCCGCAACAACGGCCCTTGACTCTGTATTTGTAACGTGTTGTCGTCTATTGTATCAGGTTACGCAAGCCATCTGACAAACGCAGCTTGACCAAAGCCCGGATACGCCTGGAAATAGTCCTATATTTCGTTTTGAAACGTTCATGACTATCGACTATAAAAATCACTTCTCTTACAAAACATTATTCACATCAATTTTGCACGAGACTAATAATTTGTATTTTGCATAAACAGTCGAAGAAAAATTAATGAGTTGTCGACGCAATAATGCAATACAACGATACCGTGAAAGGCGTTCACTGCCGTTGTGAATGTTATTTTCGGTGTAGCAATGCTTCTCTGCCATTCGGTTTTTCTGAACATTAGATTTGTTTTAAAATAGATTGTTCGTGAAAAAAATGTCGCGTGAGAAAGTCGGTGGGACATTAAAAAAACAGCTTTTAATTTTTTTTTAAATTACCCAAAATGTGGTCGGCGGATACGCAAACCAAAAAATAAAAACCGTCGCCTTATTTGGGCAAACAAATTAATAAAAAGAAACTACTTTAAAATTCTAGATATTTTACTGTTGCAATGTTTAGGTAGGCCTACTGTACGTTATTATGTATTGTTATCAATATCATTCATATCAAGCAAGTGTCCCAAGTGGGACAAGGTACGATTAAACGTCTTAAAACTCCATCCTCAACTGATTTAGCTTATCGCAACTCTGGTTGTTTAAAGTCCAAATGTGTAGTGTTTGAATAGTTTATGCAACATCCGCAGTCGATTTAATAAAAAAAATTTGAAATCATCAAATATATATATATATATATATATATATATATATATATATATATAGTCTTTGATGATTTTCAAATTTAGCACCTGTCCAGAGCCCTGGACAGGTGCTAATCCACCCTATCAGCTAACAATAATTATCACTGCTACAGCCACAGACACACAGCATGCTCTCCTTTCCAAGAGAGATTATGCAACTACAGGGGGTGAGGCCTTGTGGACATTGTCTAATTTCTTTATATAAAAAATCATGTACCCTCTGTTAAGACAAGTACCCAAATCAATTTGAATAAAACACGTTTGAAAGAGTTTATAAATATAAATATCTATATAAATGTCTATATACCCGATAAAAAAATCTAATAAAACAAAAAATCCGATTTAAATAAAAAATTCGATTAAAAATATCTTTATTTTTTCAACCCTGACTTTGATACTTGCATGGTCTTGATTGTTATCCACATGTTGCAAGCGCAACGTCAACACATCAATCAGTCCATTAAATCATGATTATCTCCATTAGATTAGAATGACCGCAGGAGTCACTCACTCTTGCAGTGGATATAAGTAGCTAGGTTTGATTTTTCACTTAGTGAATTTGAAATGAGATTAGCAAAAATAAATTAATTGAAGAGGGACCTTTAAATATAGCAACTTGATTTGATATAATGTTGTTCCCGGATCGTTCGCTAGAGGCGTTCCACGCTTAGGAAATCCATGATGGCGCACAGCTGTTCTGTTCTTAATATAATCATTAATGTGAATGGGCTGCTGACTCAAACTAAACGTCTAAGATATTTGTCTTGCAAGATTCGTAGTGAATGTGACATGACAACGTTTCGGCATTGAAGTGGGAGGCTTTCGCTGCGAATTTTGCATGGAATTGGTCTATTTTTATAGTATAAAATCAGCACATCTAAGTATAATCGAGCTAGTGTATGTAGGTTTGTATGTGGTTATGTTCACGTTTTCCTCCTAGACGGCTTGCACCTCGGGCGCCAAACTTTCAGGGATTAATCTGCAACCGCACGAATGAAACGTAACGCCTTTATTTTTTTCGAAATACCCCGTATATCAAGGATTTTTAGTGGTTTTTATGGTAAAGTAAATGTTCGCTACGTAAAACGTTAACTTCCAACAATCGCAGAAACCGCGCGCGCGGCGAATAGTATATTAATTATAGTAGACAACACGCACCCACGTATTGGCCCGAGGTCGCAGTCCCGAGGGACAATACACAATAAAAATATAGTAGAAAGCACGCACCCACGAGTAGTATAGATGTAGGAGAATGACCCCCCTTCTGCGGCGGCTACTATAAACAGACACAGGGATCGTGTCAAAACGATAAGGAGTCGTATTATTGTGTTAAAATATATAAGGGGTCCACTTTAGCCGTGATATATGGAGACGTCCCCTGTATCCAGACGTTTTTATAAGTAGTAGAACTGTTGTGTATATTTAACAGTGTAAAAGAAAAGGCACGATCCAAGGTCCAATCCTTTTTAAAAGTAGTTTTATCAGTCCGACAATGAAACAAAAAGAGTTAAAGTCGATGAAACAACAAGGGTTAAAGCAAACGCTAATGCACTCGTTGGTTAGCAACGGATAAGGGCTTCATAGTAGAAGGGATCGTGTCAAAAGATAAGAGGTATGTATGTAACACGTATGAAATCAACAAACAACATAGATACACACGTGTTTTTTTTTGCCGTAATACGATACATCAGAGGCTATTCAAACGACTATAAGCCTCGTTTGAAGCCAGTCATTATTGACATAATACGATACATCAGAGGCTATTCAAACAACTATAAGCCTCTTTTTGATCTGTTGAAGCCAGTCAAACACGCGACAATCGTTAGCGACTAGATTGGTTCCGAATATATCGTCAAAAGTTCTCGTCGGATAGTCGTTACAACGAAGCAGTACACAATAGTTGACAGAAGACTCTGAAATCTCTTGGTATTATGAGTCCACTTGGAACAATGTTTGTTCATAAAGGTGCGGAACGCCGCGTGCAGTGGCGACAGGCGGTACGAGCAGAAATATTCGCCGCGTCTGTCAGCGTCCAAGTACAGCGCTATCCAGTGTTTGCCAGGGTTCGTCGCCGTCGTCGCTGTTGCACACGAAAGCGACCGGGAAAGCATCGATCGTCGTTGGCAGTCCGTCTTTGGGTACGATTTGGTGCGCACAAATCTCGCTAGGAGCTTGGCGATCTGCTTAGTGTCCATATAGAAGTCGTAGACGACGTCCCGACTCTTGTCGATTTCCAGCACGGTTTCGAACTCGGCGTACGAACCGTTGTACGCGTCGTTGTCGATGCAGCACAACACCAGTCGTTTCGGCGGGGACCCGAGGAACAGGTTTGCGTTCGTGTGCGACCGGTTCCACGCGGGATGGAACTGACTTAACAGTCGACGGAACGAATCGGATACTTGACCGTGCTCTTCTCTGGTGCCTTGATGTGTGCCACCAGCACGGCCGGACTCAGGGTGGCTTTCTTCGCGAACAAGGTGGCGTCGACGAATTAGATCTTGTAGGCTTGGTTTGCACCAACGGCCATGAGCGCGAACGCATCCTAGATGCGCATCAGTCGTATCTAGACATCGACGATCAGGAAACGATCTTGCAGGAACAGGTCGACCTGAGTAGTTATAGTGTGCTAATGAAGGATCAAAAGAGCCGCCCAGTAAAGAGCAGCTCATCACTTCCGGTATAGAGGCTTCTGGGTAGCCCCAGCGCCCCCTAGCGGTGACCTACATCCACCACGAGCGCCCCCTAGCGACTGGAGATAACCCTAACGGTCATAACCCTAACATGTTGACATGATCCCGACCTGTTGATGTCATGTGTGTGGTGACCTTTGACCTCAGTAGTGACCGCTACCCTAACGTAGTGACCGCTACCCTATGTGAGCGCTACCCCAATCCTTGAGGAGTAATTTTATTCCAAGACATATAATCCGTGGTTCGATGTAGTCCGCGATACCCTAACCGTTGGTTCGTTGTGCCCCGCGTTACCCTGTTGCTAACAGACACAACACCTCATTGAATGAAATCATCAAGAAACTTTAATATTTAATAACGATACATCATATTAAAGCACATAAAATCATATAAATATAGTAATATAATTATTTAAAAATAGTTATATATCAAATCATATAAATATAGTAATATTTAAAAAATAGCCATATATATCAAATCATATATATCATATTAAAGCACATAAAATCATATAAATATAGTAATATCATTATTTAAAAAATAACCATATATATCAAATCATATTAAAACACATAAAATCATATTAATTATTTAGAAAGATAGCCATATATTTAATCATATTAAAGCATATAAATATCGTTCGTTATTTCATTTAAAAATAGCCATATATAAAGCATATAAAGTCATATAAATATCTTTCATTAGTTCATTTAAAAATAGTCATGTTAAAGCATATAAAGTCATATATTGAAACACAGTGTTCATCTTGTTTTCCATTTCAACACAAGTTCAGTGGTGGCAGTGATTTTCCTCTTCTGTCAATAAGTTTTGTAGGTCGTTGTACTGGTGGGTATTTTACTACATTGCTGCACTCCCTACAGGCCTTTTCCATTTCTATCACGGAACGTGGTATTGCTATTTCTCCTTTATCGTTAAACCCCCACAGCATTTCCATTTCTATCTGAGAACGTGATTTAAATAGTTTCATTTCCTGCATGACAGCCGGCCACAGGGCTCTGTGTTTTACCAATGCGGCGTAAACGTTAGCAGGTTGCTGTCTCGCTTGACCCATAGCATTGCAGCCCATGGCAATTTCCATGGTAACCCTCTCTATTGGCCGCACCATTCCTAGCTCTGTCATAACGCCAGCCCATAATTTTCTGTGGTCTATAAATGCAGCGTAGTCATCGCACTCGTTGTCCCAACTCTCGGACTGATAACCATCGTCGACGATGTCGTCGTTGACCACGAGCGGCGTACGATCACGTAACTGTTTCATCACGAACGCCCAGTGGATTCTATGGAAGCTGAAAAATCAGAATGAAAGACACATTGAGCCATTGGTAAAGGACTGTGTTAAAAGCATCGTATATACATTAAATAGCACATGCACATCTGTTAATAATAAACTATGAGTAGACCTGCTGTGAGCGGTGTACTTTGGATCCACCACGGCGTATGTAATGCTACACCGACAGCCGTAGAAGCGCGTAGAAACTAGGTCGTCGAAAAACTGATAAGACTGACACGGCGACCTTGCTCGGCCGACGCGGCGCGCGTGCTATTTATAATCAGACTACCAGCCGCTTAGCAAGAGGCATTGTAACTAGGTCACAGACGCATAAAAGATGTCTCTTAAAGTTAAACTGTGTGTGTTATGTAGACGCTTTTAAAACCTTTTATAAACACAGGAGTACGTATCACCAAACAGCCACGGACAATATGTACTTACGATCGATACAGTATCAGGCTCAACGCAACGCCAATCTCGATATAGGCTTGCATCAAGTCGGAAAACAAAGCGACACTAGACAGCATCGTGATGACGTCAGAGGCAGCAGCAGCAGAACGACGGTTGCAGAATGGCGGTAAGTGTATAAAGAAATACCTTGTCTGAGGACGGCTTTATATAGGAAACGCTAAACAATGCAGACAGCTGACATAAGCTGCTATAACACAATAACAAATCCATCAAAGTCAGAAAGTTATGTTAGAAAACACCCATAATAAAATTATTATTAAACTGGAATGCTGATAATCAACTCCCAAATCCGCTAGAACAATAAGTCATCCTTCACAACGAAAAACATGTTCGATAAGTCTGTCACAGAAGTGTCAGAGAATCGATGCTGAAAGCAAAATCTCATTTATCACGTGTAAAAACAAAGTCAACCAGTTCTCAACCAACGTTGTATCGATTCCAGACATTCTGCGCGAAACAGTAAACAACTCCTCCTCGATAAGCTTGTCAACTAACTAACGCTGAATCCGAAAACTCATTTATCACGCATAAAAACACCATGTACTTATGGAAGTTATTGCTGCATGGAAACTGGTGGACATTAATGCATATGCATTAAGTTATATATGCATGCATTAATTTATACATGCATGCATTAATTTATGCATTTTATGTATATAAATACAGTGCATGTAACATTAAACAGCATAAAATCAGAATGACTCCTCCTGCTATATACTTCCGCGGAGAAACCTCGTTTCTATCCAATTTCTACGCATGTAGGATACATGCATGGGGTCATGTTTTTAACACAGTTGAAGCTGCATACCAGTACAGGAAATGCATCTTTTATGGAGATGTCGACACGGCGCAGAAAATGCTTGCCACAAGAACCGGACTACAGGCGAAATATCTAAGCAAGACCATCCGAGAGAAACAGGAGTTACGCGCGCAGTGGAACAAACAGAGACGATATGTAATGAGAGCGTTAGTTGCTATTAAATTTCGCGACACGACATTACGCAAACTATTATTAGAAACATATCCAACGCCGTTAATGGAAAATGTGAGAAGTAGGGAGGGATACTGGAGCATATCCACTTACACTGGACAGCGTGGACAGAACGTGTTGGGCCAGATACTCGTGAATTGCCGCGAGTTCATTCGAAAAAAACAGGCGCCATAAAGTCTGGCGCGCATAGCGATAGGAATGCGCGGTGATTGCGCAATACATACCAGAGGGCCAGCTGGTAAATATAACACAGACGCGCCATGCAACCGGCTCGCTATATAAGGGACCCGTAGCTGCAACTGTCATAACACGATTCTCGCAGCGATTCACTCACTCGACAGTCTCTCTCGCTCTACCGAAGCAAGATGGCCGCCGCCGCACAACAGCAGCTCTTCGACGACGAGCACATGATGACCCTGACGCGTTTGCAATCGGAGGTAAGCGATGGAACATACAAGTTTCCAACACCGTTAACCATAGTGTCTACCGCACGGCAGGAGAGATATGTAGTATATCTGGCATGCTCACAGTGTCCCGTAGGAGTCCAGCGTACTACCAGTAAGGGGTACTACTGTTCGGTGCACAAATGGCAGCGGTCTCCAGCGTATAGATTCAACCTCCGTGTTCTCCTGCAGGACAGCATAGGCAGTGAATGTTGGATTAGCGTATTTGATACGCTGGCAGTTAAAATCCTTGGCTTCACCGCGAACGAGTACGTTGCAATGAAGTCAGAAGACGAAAGGGTGGCAGCCCTGTCTGTGTTGAGGGGGGTCCGTGTCAGAGCGACCATTAAAAAGCGTGTCAACAAGGAGTACGTAAACTACATTGCGTCAGAGTTGGAAATTCTTGACGAGGCATTCTCTTTGTAGGAGGAAGACAAAGAGAATGCCATCGCCACCAGCTCTGACAACAGCAATGAAAGCGCGTGCGAAAAGATACGGGGCTGGGAAAATACCATGAATAAAAAGGTACAGCAGTGGTTAGACTCGTATGAACAACGTAATCTGTTACCATCCACACCATCCATCACTTCCTCTACCGAACCGACTCTGTGTATGACAGACGAGGAAAATAAAGATGCAGTTATTAGCGTAAGCAGCGAAACAGCTATGACCATAAGCAGCAGCAGCAGCGGTAGCAGCGGCAGCAGTGGTGGTGGCAACGATATGCAGGCGACAGCAATGAACATAGACAGAATACGAAATCGTACAGAAGCCATGATGAACCAGAACACCTTCAACACATTGATAGACGCAGCTTGTGTTCGTTATGCATGTAACGAGGTTGAGCGTATATTAGATTTATCGGAAGGTGAATATTACGTACCGTCTTCCGGTCTGATCAATCACATCTTGCGCTGGGTTGTCATAGCGATAGAGGAGAGGGTTGGTAAAAGACAATGGCATGACGATATGGCAGACACGATCAGAGCGACCATAGCCAGTCTATATGCGGGTAACAATGAAGTTCCTGACATTGATTAAACAGGTGTGTCTTTTGTTGTCCCGTCTATAGATCCATAACGGCCTGCGTCAGTTACGCGAGGCGTACGAGAACGATAACGCCGACGACGATGACAAGACACTACCACCACAACAGCAGCGCAAACGCCGGATGTCATCGTTGCCTGCAAACGATCTGCGGTTGGTGCTCAACAGAAAACGTCGGTTTGCAGCACCAACCGCAGCAGCAGCAGCAGCAGCAGCAACCCCAGCAGCAACCCCAGCAGCAGCAGCATCAATGACACCGCCACCTCCACCGCCGTCGTGTTTACAAACCTTCGAATTCACACCAGCGTCGCCACCATCGTCACCGTCGCCACCATCATCACCGTCGTTCGAAACAATGAACAAGACATTGTTAACACCGCCATCCTCCGACACACAGCAGCCATCAACATCGTCAACATTACCCTGCACCTGCGATCGCTGCTGCGAAGGAAACATTATTTTAGCATCATCACCAACGGAACCGAACATTTTAAACCCAGAAATAGCAAATACCATGATCACAGAAGCAATCACGCATCTCATCATGCATAAAGCACACAACACACCTCTGACAGTAGCCGAAGCTACTGTCAATGTATGTGCAGAAGGATGCACTCGGCTACTGTCAGAGGAGATGCAAGCATACTTAATACAAGAAGTGGCGTGTTTCAATCCTTGGATGTTGTAAACAAAGGATTGAAACACGCCACACACACACACACACACACACACACACACACACACACACACACACACACACACACACACACACACACACACACACACACACACACACACACACACACACACACACACACACACACACACACACACACACACACACACACACACACACAAACACACACACACACACACACACACACACACACACACACACACACACACACACACACACACACACACACACACACACACACACACACACACACACACACACACACACACACACACACACACACACACACACACACACACACACACAGTAATTGTTTAGTGTCTTTAGTAATTGTTGATGAATTTATAGTAATTGTTTAGTGTCTTTAGTAATTGTTAATGAATTTAATCTTATGTATTTAGTTGTTATATATATCATTAGTGTCACACAGAGTAATTGATTTGAATCTTATGTATTTATTTTTTATATATCATTAGTGTCTTTAGTAATTGTTATTGACTTTAATCTATGTAGTTGTTATATATCATTAGTGTCTATGAAATACATATAGTAATCTTTATGCATGAAGAGATCGACTTCTCTATATACAATTATTCACACACGTGACCTCTGTCGTGGTGTAAAAACCCACAAGTCCGCCATTATTCACACACGTGACCTCTGTCGTGGTGTAAAAACCCACAAGTCCGCCATTATTCACACGTGACCTCTGTCGTGGTGTAAAAACCCACAAGTCCGCCATTATTCACACACGTGACCTCTGTCGTGGTGTAAAAACCCACAAGTCAATCATCATCATCATCATCATCAACTTATATATAGAGAAGCCTATCTTTTCATATCAGTATATATATATTTCATAGACAATGTATTATATTGAATAAAATAGTCAAAATGGAATGGAACGTGTTGTACCTTCATTATTCGCACGACTGACACCCCTCTTCACGAAAGGGAAACCCGTAGTCGATTATGATGGACATAGTGGACAATACTAAGTGTCCAAGTTAGGAACGCCCCTTTTTAGTAATTGACCAATAGGAATCAAGCTAGGAACGTCTCTCGTTTGTGATCGGACAATACAATAGTAGCCATGTTAATTAGTAATTGACCAATAGGAACGTCTCTTATTAATGATTGACATCTTATCCACCTCGCGCCTACTATATAGATGTAATGAGAGTCCATAGTACTCATGTTAGGTTATTCGTGATTGGTCAATAGTACCCATGTTAATTAGTAATTGACCAATAGGAATCAAGCTAGGAATGTCTCTTATTGCTGATTGGTCAATAGTTAATTAGTAATTGACCAATAGGAATCAAGCTAGGAACGTCTCTTAATGCTGATTGGTCAATAGTACCCATGTTAATTAGTAATTGACCAATAGGAACGTCTCTTATTAATGATTGACATGTTATCCACCTCGCACGCACTATATAGATGTACTGAGAGTCCATTCCCTCTCAGTTGTAGACGCAGCCATGAAAAGACACCAGTGTCGTCACTGCGAGGTCGCCTTCGACACGTGCGCAGAACTACAACGTCACGTGCAGAGTACTCACTCGACGCCATCATGCGACTTACATTCATACTCGATGGCACCGCCTATGGTGGCGCCACGCAGCGACTATGCAAAGAGAGCGAAATACGCATGCGAGAAATGCGGCGCCACCTTCGGGAGATATAACAACCTACAGCGTCACGTAAGGTCGGTATGTAGAGGTAGTAGTAGTAGTAGTAGTAGTAGTAGAAGTAGTAGAAGCATCGTCTACGCGTGTAAGAAATGCGGACGGAAGTTCGAAAGACGTTACGATCTGACCATGCACGCACGAACCGCGTGTGCCGACGTCACCGAACCACCAGCACCAAAGAGATCAACAAGAGAAGACACTATCCCATCCCACAACCATCCGCTCGTTACCGAGGAAGATTCGTTAGACCCACCTGATCGACTTCCCTTCGCTGATACTCTGTCGACGGAGTTGCTAGATGTCGTTCGTGCGCACTGGTCTGCTATACGGACCCACGTGTTCAGAGGTCCACTTCAATGCAGGTACGATTACAGATTAATCACGCTAGACACGACCGACTTGGAACCGTCTTTGAAGATCATGTTCCAGGAACAGACCAATGCGTTCAAGATTAACCTCAGTTACGGTTTCATTCTGAGAAACAAGAACACGGGTCAATACAAGTACTATCATACCTCTTGTAATTGCTGTGGACGCTACCTGGACGAACCCAGTCTCGTCGCCAACAGCAAGGACTTTGATAAATTTCTCGAACGCATCCGAGAACCCGACCTCTTGCAATGGGCCATCAATCAAAGACCGGATTCTGCGTGGGTATGCGAACTCGTGACGAATGTCACTTTTTTCGTTAATCGCATCATCGATCATCCTATAGGATGTGTAGGCATGATCTCTCTACCATCCTACATCAAGAAGAAGAAAAGCATCATCGGATTGGAAACGGATCCCATCCATAACAAGAGGTACAAAGATAACCTGTGTCTGTTCCGATGTCTGGCCCTGCATCGAGGATGCGATCTATATCGATTGGAACCGGCGGTGAAGACGCTCTACGAGACATACGATCGAGATCACGTACCCATGGAAGAATTTACAGGGGTCACGCTGGATGACCTCTATCGCGTAGAGACCACGTTCCAAACGAATGTGTGCGTGTACCGTCTTGTCAGCGAGGAGGACGGTAAGTCGACTGCCGAACTGGTTCGTCGATCGTTATGCAACTACCCCGAAACAATGTATCTCAACCTTCACGGGACACATTTTTCATTCATCCAAGATGTCTGCATGTACTGCAACTCGTATCGATGTCGGAAGTGCGGTGACTCGTTATGGAAAAAGGCATGGTTGCTGTATCGACACGAACGCACGTGTACGGGAGGTGTGCGTCGAGTCTATCCTGGCGGCGTGTACCATTCCACACCATCGGCGTTCGAACGTCTGGACGACGAGAACATTCGCGTGGCTGAATCGTTGCGCTACTATCCGTATCGAGCCACCTTTGATTTCGAGTGTTGGTTCGACACGGAACAACTTCCGTCGGACAGTGACAAGGTCCACTGGGTGGCGCGTCACGTTCCACTGAGCGTCAGCGTAGCATCCAACGTTCCCGGTCACGAGCGAGTGCAATGTCTCGTCACGGACGGAGACACCAACAAGTTGGTGAGTAAAATGATGAATATCTTACAAGCGATGAGTGACGCCGCGTACGACAAGATCAAACACTCGTACGAAGATGTCTTGGATCAACTCGCAGAGGAACTGACGAAATGGGACGAAACTGAGAAGGCTGCACGAGCAGCCATCGATAAGAAGAAATCTCGTCCGACGACCAATCCATACAAAAAGCTGATGGGACAACTCTATGGCTGGATGCATCAATTACCTGTCATCGGGTTCAATTCGGGTAAGTATGATCTCAATGCCATCAAACAGTTTCTCATACCCTACTTCTTATCCACCGGATCAAAGGAACAAGAAGAACAAGAAGAAGAACAAGACGACAAAGACGAAGAGAATGAGGGTGTCGGTACTTTTTTCGTCATCAAACGCAACAACACTTTCATGTGTCTTTCGACGGATCAGCTGAAATTCCTAGACATGACCAACTACATAGCTCCCGGGTTCAGTTACGACAAGTATCTGAAGGCGTACGGATGCGAGGTGACAAAAGGTCATTTCCCGTACGAGTACATGGACCGTTTGGAGAGACTCGACGACACTGCACTTCCATCGAAACAGGCCTTCTTCAGTCGACTGAAGAACGAAGGTATCTCCGACGAGGATTATGCCAGTTGTCAAGAGGCCTGGCGCGATAATTCCATGACGACTTTGCGAGACTTTCTCGTCTGGTACAACAACAGAGACGTGGTTCCCTTTCTGCAGGCCATCGACAGACAGTTTGCCTTCTACGAACAACGTGGCATAGACATGTTCAAGCAAGGCATCAGCGTACCTGGTCTGACCTTGCTCTACCTGTTCAACGACCTTCCCGAGAAGACCTACTTTACCATATTCAACGAGAAGAATAAAGATCTTCATCATCTCGTCAAAGATCACGTGGTTGGCGGGGCTTCGCTCATTTTTCATCGCTATCACGAGAAAGGGGTCACCACGCTACGTCAGAACGAGTACTGGGAGGCCGCTCGTCCTTGTAGGTCCATCGTTGGATACGATGCCAATGCCCTGTACTTGTGGTCACTCATGCAAGACATGCCTATGGGATGGTACACGCGACGACGGGAAGAGAAGGATTTCCGACCGGAATCGGCGCAGCTGTACGGTCAGATGGCCGCGGAATGGTTGACTTGGGAATCCGAACGCACGGGACGCGTCATACGACACCAGATCAACGGTAGAGAGAAGAGAATAGGCAAACTGCTGGTGGACGGGTGGTGCAGCGAGACGAAAACGGCTTATCAGTACCACGGATGTTTTTTCCATGGTCACTCGTGCACTGGCAAAGAGGTCAACGAGGTCAACGGGAAACCCATGGCTGAACTGCTCGAAGAGACCCGAAAGAACACCGTCTACCTCCGTCACTTTGTCAAAGTCGTAGAGATGTGGGAATGCGAGTGGAAACAGACGAGACGAGATCCTGTCGTGAAAAAGCTTCTGGATGCTGCATTTCCGCGCCGACGTCACGCACGATGGACGATGACGTCACAACAGATCCTGAGCGGCGTGCGTGCCGGAACCGTGTTCGGTCTGATCGAGTGTGACCTTTGCGTACCGGAAGCATTGCGAGAACACTTTGCCGAGATGCAGCCCGTGTTCAAGAACATCCGACTGACACGCGACGATCTCGGACCGTTCATGCGCCGATACGCCGAGGAGCACGACATCATGACGACACCGAGACGCATGCTCGTGGGTAGTTATCGAGGGGATAAGATCCTGCTTGCCACGCCTCTGCTGCGATGGTACATGGACCACGGTCTCGAGGTGACGCACGTGTATCAGGTCATCGAGTACGATCCCGTCCCGTGTTTCAGACGGTTCGGCGATGCAGTGTCCGCAGCGCGACGCGAAGGAGACGTCCACTCGCACAAGGCCATCATCGCAGACACCATGAAGTTGCTGGGGAACTCGGGTTACGGAAAGACCATAACCAACGTGGACCGACATCGCGACGTCAATTATTGCAAGGAGAAGGCGGCATCGCTCTTGGTCAACGATAAGAGATTCCGACAACTCGATGTCATCGTGGACGATACGTACGAGATAGAGATGAACAAGAAGACCGTCACGTACACCCTGCCCATACACGTGGGATTCTTCGTTCTGCAGTACGCCAAGATGCGTATGTTACAGTTCTACTACGACTTCATCGACAGGTACCTGGAGCGCCCTCTTTTTCAGTACTGCGAGACAGATACAGATTCTGCCTATTTGGCCTTGGCCGGCGAGTCCGTCGACGCCCTCGTGACTCCGGAACTACGAGAACATTACTTCCGGCACCGCTCCGAATGGTTACCGTCCGAATGTTGCGACGACCATCGGAACGAGTACGTGCGCTGTCGACTCGCCAATAGACCGTGGGTCGGCGACGAGGCGTGCTGTAAAGCGCGTAGGGCGTACGACAAGAGGACACCTGGTCTGTTCAAGGTGGAATGGTCCGGCGACGGGTTCGTGGGGTTGTGCAGCAAGACGTACTATTGTTTCGGACCCACCGACAAATACAGCACCAAAGGACTGAGCAAACGTCACAACGACATCGACAAGAACGCGTTCCTGGAGGTGCTCACCAACCGTCGGAGCGGAAGTGGAAAGAACCGTGGGTTCCGGGTGCGTCACTCGATCGTGATGACGTACGTGCAGCAACGAGCGGCTCTCACCTACTTCTATCCCAAACGAGTGGTGCACGAGGACGGGGTGAGCACGGGTCCGGTGGACGTGTAGAAAAGGACGATGCACTACGGTCGTCTTTCATAAGCGACCATGGACGCGCGGTGGAAACATCCTTTCACGTGCATCGTCGCCGGTCCGACGGGATGCGGCAAAAGTACTTTCGTGACGCGTATGCTACGTCACGCTGCTGCGATGATCGATCCTCCTCCCGAACGGATCACGTGGTGTTACGGAGAATGGCAAGAGGCTTACGCAACGATGGACTTGACGGACGTGCGCTTCGAGGAAGGATTGCCGAGTGCTAGCATGTTCGATTCGTCGACGAGGAACCTCATCGTCATAGACGATCTCATGGCAGAAACGGACGAACGGGTCACGACCTTGTTCAATAAAAAGAGTCACCACAGGAACACGTCCGTGCTGTATCTCCTACAGAACCTTTTCCCCAAAAACAAAGAGAGTCGTACCATCAGTCTGAATTCTCAATACATGGTGGTGTTCAAGAATCCTCGTGACGCATCGCAGATGTCGCACTTGGCTCGACAGATGTATCCGGGGCGCGCCAAATTCGTTCAAGAGGCTTTTAAAGACGCCACCTCGGTACCGTACGGCTATCTATTGGTCGATCTCAAGCAGGACACGCCCGAGGACATGCGTCTGCGCACGGCCATCTTTCCAGACGACGGTGTTCAGTACGTGTACTTGCCGAAGGTATAAAAAGACCGCACGCGTGGATAGTCTCTTCATTCCCACCATGTCTGCCCTGGTGAAGAGACACATTATATGCATACAGGCGCTGAACAGGATCAAGAACAACAAACTGAAAAGAGCCATCATCGAAAACGCTGACGTCGATCTTTTGTGTGCGCTAGCCGAGTGTGCCTACAACATATTAAAACAGAACATTCCATTGTCTGCATTACAGAGGCGTCGTTTGAGTAAATACAGGAAGAGGTTACGGGAGTTGGCTCACAGTCGAACGTCGGCCGGTAGAAGAAGACGCCTCTTGCTGAACCGACAGGTCGGCGAGGGACAGAGCGGAGGGTTCCTATCGGCCTTCCTAGCACCGTTGGCAAGTTCGGTGTTTCTACCCTTGCTTCGAGAGGTGCTGCTCCCGCAAGCAACCAGGTCGCGCCACCTTCGTTCGGGAGGTTAGATGGAACACGCACGCAAGATGGCCTTGGTAGATCCACGAATGTTGGACACGCTTCGATCACCCCCACCCCCGACGGATACCTTAGGTAAGAAGGTGCGAGCTCTCGATGACGAGATGACGGCCATCCTCGACAGAAAGGACCTCGACGACAGGACCAAGGTCACATTGTATAATCAGGTGTTGCAACGGTATAACGTCTTGTCCGATAAACACGCCAAGGAACCGACACGAGTGATCTCGGTGAACGAGTCTGGACCGGGGCCGGGGCCGGGGCCGGGGCCGGGGCCGGGGCCGGGGCCGGGGGCGGGGGCGGGGGAAGCTCCTGCTAGCGAGATAGAAGCCGACGTCGTGGATACCGTTCCCAAGACCATGCAAGGTAAAGCCAGACGGTTGATGGAACGCATGAAAAGAAACATGTCTTGGACCGCCCGCGGCGAACTGATACACGAGGGTGTGCCCATCGTCGGAAGTAACGTGGTGGATCTCGTGAACGATGTGTTGCGCAAGAGAAAGACCAATCCGACGGGATGGCAACCGTTTGCAAGACAACTCCGTGCCATGAACCTGCCCATGGAGTTGGTCGGTAACGTCGCCAGGAGAGACTACATACGCCAGGCACCGACACCGACCACATCCACTCCAGGTCGTCGTCGAATACCGGCTACTCCTCGCTCTGGTGGTGGTGGTGGTAGCGCAAGAAGATCGCTCAGTTGGACACCCCTCGCTCGTCGACGCGGACAAATGGAACATTCCATGCTCACCCCACCTCCAGAACGTCAACGCAAGGCACTGACGTCATTGGCTAGTTGGGAAGACATTTAAGTCGTTGCAACACGTGTCCACAGCTCAGTGTGCACTGCGATGTCGAACGATCCACAGGACGCGTGCTACCGTTCCGTCGTCGTTACAGTATTTTGCGTTGGACTGTACTTGATTGCTGACGCCGTAGTGCGAAATCTTTACAACATTTGCTCTGCAGAGTATGATCACAGTACTAGAATATAGATCATTCGTCATCGTCTTGGGTGTGGTAGTGGGGCTTCTGGTGTACGTCAGCGTACTCTTTCTTACTCGTCACGAACCGTGCTGCGCACCGTGCTGCGCAGTAAACGTCACAACCGTCAGTCCATCGGAACTCTTTTAATGGCGCCGAAGAAAGAACGAGTACTTAGGACGGTCTACTTCGATCCGAAAAGGGTAGGTAGTTACGGCGGACCCGATGCCTTGCGACGCGTCACGCACATATCAAGAAAAAAGGTCGCGGAATGGTTGTCGGAACAGGACGCCTATACCCTACACAAGCCGGCTAGACGTCGTTTCGAGAGACGACGCGTCATCGTGAGCGGTATGCGTCAGCAGTGGCAGGCCGATCTCGTCGATCTGTCGCATTTGAAAAAGCACAACAACGGTATGACCTTTCTCCTCACGGTGATCGACGTCTTCTCGAAAGTGGCCTGGTGTGTTCCCATGAAGAACAAGTCCGCGGCGTCGTTGGTAGCGGCACTTGACAGCACGTTCAGCAAAGGCTGGCCAAAGATGTTGCAGACAGACCAAGGAAAGGAATTTCTGAACAGATCCGTCCAGGCACTATTGAAGAAGCACAACATCCATCACTTCTCCACGCACAACGCGGAGACGAAGGCGTGCATCGTGGAAAGATTCAACAGGACGTTGAAGACACGCATGTGGCGATACTTCACGAAACACCAGACGTGGCGATACATCAACATCCTTCAGGACCTGGTGCATTCGTACAACAACAGCTACCACCGCAGTATCGGCATGGCTCCTTCACAGGTGAGTTACCGTAATCAGGAAAAGGTGTGGCAGCGACTGTACGGTCACGACGGTAAGGGCGTGCCCAAGTTGCGCGTGTCGGATCGCGTACGTATCAGCAAGTACAAAGGTAAGTTCGAAAAGGGGTACACGGCGAATTGGAGCGAAGAGATTTTCACGATACACGAGGTTCATCCCTCTGCTCCGCCCGTGTATCGATTGAAGGACGATCTCGGCGAAGTACTGGAAGGTACCTTCTACGAAATGGAGCTGCAGAAAGTGTTGGTACCCCCCGATAAACTGTTCTACGTGCAAGAGGTCCTGGATCGTCGCAAGGTAGGTGGACGAAATCAAGTTTTCGTGAAATGGTTCGGCTACCCCTCCAAATTCAACAGCTGGATCGATGCCAAGGCACTGGTGCAGTCTACTATAAAGACTAGCCACGCGTTCGGTAAGACTTCATTCGAGACATGACACATGACACGACAACACGAGACTTCACCGTCGTAGAACAGGAGGAACAAGAGGACGTAGTAGCAGTAGAGGACAGTACTGACGCGCATAACGTAGAGGACAGTAGCAGTAGCAGTAGCGGCAGCAGCACTCCTTGGCATCTGTTCGGTACCGCGTGTCCTAAAGAGGAAATAGTCTTTCTGTGTCAGGTGCTCATCTTGTTTACGGTCATTCTCATAAGCATTTACAATCTGACCACAGGTCACGAGAATTCTACTCTGTGGACGGCTCTGTTGAGTAGTTCTTTGGGTTACCTGCTCCCCAATCCCACGTTGAGACGTAATGGCGACTGATTTCTACTTGACACTGCCTAGCAACGCTTCCATGAAGATGTATCCCAACAATACGTTGGCTCATTACATCACAGACTTACCTCGACTTATCGATCTGACTGGCGAGTGGGAATGCGGGTTGGCAGAAATACAGTACCCGCATACGTGGCACAACGTTACAGAGGAAGATGTCTGGTTCTTCCTCAATGAGAACAGTCCTACGGGTCGTATCCCGAGTATGAAGTTAGCCACTGGGTATTACAGAGGTCCTGTGACATTGATGAACCGTGTAAACAGGGGTCTGCGACTTATGACAACGGACAAGACACAAGCTAAATTGAGCTACAGCGTGATCACTCATAAAATGACGTTGCACATGTCATACAACACCGTGTTCAGCACACCGCACCACAGTGCGTTAGGATCTATGTTAGGATTTCGTGAGTCGATCGTCACCAGTCCGCCGGCACCAGACAGCACACACCAGCGCGATAACCCGAGACCAGTTAGATCGTCAGCCAGCGTGGTTATACCACCGCCACCTACACACAGTTCCGATGCTCCGTACCCCTTCCATAAAGAGGCCAAACACGTGGTGCAGATGAATCAAGGGTTCGATACCATATACGTTTACACGGACGTCGTGGAGTCTCGCATAGTAGGTGACACTGTCGCGCCTTTGTTGCGAGCCCTCCCGGTTGGCGGACGTCACGGCGAAACGGTATCCGACAGGTTCACTAACATTCACTACGTGCCTCTGTTGTACTCGCACTTCAAGTCGATTGAAATCGATATAAGGGACGACACAGGACGGCGCGTGCCATTCGAGTACGGTAGAGTGACCGTGACACTTCATTTTCGACGGCGCAGGATCGGACTGTTCTGAAGATGAATTACAACGAGTATTACGCGCGTCAGGCGGGTGGTGCGCTGCCCTACTTCGCCGGTGCTCAATACCAGCGGGGACATGGACTAGGTAGTCTGTTCACCGGTCTGCTGCGCAGCGCCATGCCGCTCATCAAGAGAGGTGCCGTGGCGTTGGGAAGGGGGGCTTTGAAGACCGGCGTGCGCATAGCCGACGACGTCATGTCTGGACAGAGCATAAAAAAGGCAACCAAACGACGCGTCACAAATGCCGGTAGGAATCTGATGCGTATGGTGGTTCCTGGCGTGCGTCCTCGAAAACGTATAAAACGCGCGCCGGCAAAGAAAGGAGTCACTTTAGCAAAGAGACGACGCAAGAGACAGACGTCCGCGAAACGCGAGGCCGACATATTCGACGACGATGGCATTCGTACATAAACAGTCGTGTGAAGGGGTCAAGAGCGAGCTGGATCTCTTTACAGTACCCCCCACTCAGACCAGCATCATCGACAGTCACGTAGTGGAACATCAGCCCTTGTCCTCGCTGGACTCGGGTGGACCCATAGAATTCCTCATACCCGGATCGGGAGACGATTACCTGGATCTCGCCAACACGATACTGCACGTGCAGGCGAAGGTGACACGAGCCAACGGGGACGATCTCGACTTGGCCGATCCCGTGGGACCGGTGAATAACTGGCTGCATGCACTGATCAGTCAAGCCGACGTCTCCCTGAACAATACGCTCGTGACCCCTTCGACCAACACGTATGCGTAGCGCGCCCTCATAGAGACGTTGCTCAGCTACGTTCCAGATGCCAAGGACACGCAACTGACGAGTCAGCTGTGGCACAAGGACACGGCCACTCGCATGGACGCCGTCGAGATAGCCGACGGACCCGCAGCTAACGAAGGGTTCGTGGCTCGACGAGAGAACATCCTGAGGAGCCGTGTTGTCGATATGATGGGCCGTCTCCACGTGGACCTCTTTCTGCAGGATAAATTCCTCATCAACGGCGTCGACGTCAAGATCCGACTGGTGCGTAGTAAACCTGCTTTTGCACTCATGGCCGGTGGAGCCAACCCCGATTACAAGATACAAATAGTCAATGCCTGCTTGTTTGCAAAGAAAGTCACCGTGAATCCCAGCGTGCAGATAGCACACGTCAAGGCTTTGGAGAAGAGTACGGTCAAGTATCCGATGCGGTCGGTCGAGTGCAAGGTGTACTCCATTCCTGCCGGCACTCGCTCGCACACGTACGAGAACCTGTTCCTCGGCACCCTGCCGAAACGTCTGGTGCTGTGCTGCATCGATAACGATGCCTACAACGGAGCGTACGACAAGAATCCGTTTCACGCCAAGAACAACGCCATCAGCTTCCTCGCGGTGTACGTGGACGGACGCCAGATACCCTCCAAACCTTTCCAGCCGAATTTCGAAGACGACCTCTTTGTCAGGAGCTACATGAGTCTGTTCTCGTCGACCGGTAAGTTGTGGCAGGACGAAGGGAACGGACTGACTCGCAGCGACTACCGACACGGCTACACCTTCTTCGGTTTCGACCTGACCCCCGATCAGTGCGATGGTCCCTGCTTCCATCTAGTACAAAAGGGCAACCTGCGCATAGAAGTGCATTTCCGCAATGCGCTGCTGAACACCGTGAACGTCGTCGCCTACGCCGAGCTCGAGTCCGTGCTGGAAATCGACAAGAATCGCAACGTCATCTACGACTACTAAAATGGACACCCTGCAGATCGCTAGACTACTGGCAGTGGACCCGTGCACCAGAACTATATTTCGCGGCGTCGTACCCAGAGACGGACTACCCACTACGATAGACGGCACTCTGCCCGCAGCCTTCGTGTGCAACACCGACAACGGCGACGAACCAGGCGAACATTGGATAGCGCTGTACCTGGACGCCGACGGACGCGGCGAATACTTCTGCTCGTACGGACTGCCGCCTCGTTACGCAGCGTTCCGCACCTTCCTGAACAAACACTGTTCCGAATGGACTCATAATACCCAGAGGCTTCAGAGTCCTCTGTCTAACGTTTGCGGACAATATTGTGTTGCTTATGTAATGTTTCGTTGTAAAGGTTCTTCTATGAAGACTTTCGTAAACATGTTCCACACTAATCTGGTCAATAACGATGTTGAAGTGTTCGATTGGATGAGACTATTGAAAAAGGGTATACCCTACTATCGTGTATCTTACAGAGACTGATGATATATTCGGCACCTATTCAGTAGTTAATGATTGCCGCGTATTTGATTGGCTTAAAACAGCTGCGATATTGTGGTACACTGTATTATCGCTCATAGCAGCAGCAGTACACCACATCATCATCGTTCGAGCCTCTGGCGAGGTGGTGCACCACCCGTAAGCTCGCGACCTCTGGCGTGATGGTAAACATCCGCAAGTCGCCTCGTCGTCGTCATCATCCTCGAGCCTCTGGCGCGGTGGAAACACCCCTAAGCTCACGACCTCTGGCGCGATGGTCAACATACGCAAGTCGATTCATATATATATTCATCGTAGTTGTAGTTGTAGTGATATTACACGCTACCACGCTTGATGTATCGCCATGCTGCTTGTATTATACTCAATAAAATACGTGTGCACTCGTACCCTATCGTGTTGCGTTGATTTCTCGTCTCCATTAGTCCTCTTTGATAGTTGATATAATTAACGACCCTATTATTAATTGATTACTAATGACCCCCTATAATTACTACGTATGAATCGTCACGGTCACTACCTGGTCAGTACAGGTCAACACACACACACACAAGGTTATGATCGTTAGGGTTATCTCCAGTCGCTAGGGGGCGCTCGTGGTGGATGTAGGTCACCGCTAGGGGGCGCTGGGGGCTACCCAGAAGCCTCTATACCGGAAGTGATGAGCTGCTCTTTACTGGGCGGCTCTTTTGATCCTTCATTAGCACACTATAACTACTGACCTGGAGTCTTCCCATCATCTCGACGTGACTCTGCGAGATGTGCCTTCGTCGAGCCACGAACCCCTGATGCGCTGCAACCCCGTCGATGTCGACAGATTTCATGCGATCGGCCATGTCCTTGTATTACAGTTGACTCGACAGTTGCCACTTCTTGGCATCGATACCGTAACTCAGCAGCGTATCGATACGCCTACGTGTTGGACGAAGGGGTCACGAGCGTGCCGTTCAGGTAGACGTCGACTTCACTGTACAGCGAATGTTATTCACAGGACCCACCTCGGCCCCCGGGTCGATATCGGCCCCGGCAGCTGTGGTCACCTTCGTTTTCATAATCAGGAAAGTGTTGGCGAGATCTAAGTAATCGTCTCCCGCTCCGGTAGTAAGAATTCGATTGGTCCACCCGAGTCGAGTGAGGCCGTCGGTTGATGTTCCACCCATTGGCTGCGGGCGACGCTGGTCTGAGTCGGCGGCACGCCAAAGAGATCGAGCTCGCTCTTGACCCCCTCGCACGTTTGTCTATGCACGAAAGCCATCGTCGTCGTTATCGAACACGTCGGCTGTCCTCGTCTTACGGTGTCTCGGTGCTGTACTGACGCGTCGATTCGCGATCGTGCGTTTTATACGTTGCAGTCTTGGCGGTCGCAGGCCGGGAGTCGATAACAGTCCGCTCAGTACGTCCTTCCTGGCCTCAGTGACACATCTTTTGGCGGCCGTTTTTATTTTCTGTCCGAATATGACGTCGTCGGCGATGTGCACGCCATTCTTCAACGCTCGTTTTCCCAACGCCACGGCGCCTCGTTTGATGAGCGGCATGGCGCTACATAGCAGACTGCCAAACACGCATCCCAACCCGTGTCCACGCTGCAGCGCGCCTCCCGCTTGTCGCGCGTAATAGTCGTTGTAATTAATCTTTTTCAGAACAGACCGGTCTCGCGACGACGAAAATGAGGCATCACCCTCACCTTACCGCGTTCGAATGGCACAGGTCGTCCGGTATGGTCCCTTATATCGATCACGATCGCACCAAATTCTTTGAGCAGCAAGGGTAGGTATTGGATGTGATCGAGTGCCTTGACATCGATCCAGTTGTTGAACTTGGAGGGGTATCAAAGTCTCCATTCGTTTGCCCACCTTCCGCTGCTACAGCACCGACTCGACGCGGTATAGTTTATCTTTCGGTACGGTCACCTTCTACAGTTCCGGTTTGTAGAAGGACCCGTCCAGCATCTCTCCGAGATCGTCGAACAACAGGTACACGGGCGGATCGGAGGGATGAACCTCATGTACCGTGAAGAGCTCCTTGCTCCAATTCCCCATGTAGCCTTTCGCGAAATCGCTTCGCTTTGCTGATGCGCACTCGACCCGCCACCCGAAACCTTGACACGCCCTGAACGTCGTGACCGTACAAGTGCTATCACACCCGCTCCTGGTTCGACGCGTTCACATACAACGGAGCCATGCTTATGCTGCGATGGTAGGTGTCGTTGTACTATCGAATTAAAGCACGTCGATGTATCGCGTCGTCTGATGTTCTGTAAATATAGCCACATACGTCTTTTCAGAGTTTGATTGAACCTTTCGACGAAAAATCGGCTTGGTCTCCTCGTTGTGAGTGGATAAGTGATGGATGCCGTACTTCAACAGACCTTGGCGAAACGGTTTAGGAATTCAAGTCCTTTATCAGTCTGCAACGTCGTTGGACAGTCGTCGACGAACAGGTTTTTCAAAGCCGCAACCAACGACGACGCCGACTTGTTCTTCAGCGGAACGCACCAGGCGACTTTCGAGAAGACATCGATCACCGTGAGTATGAACGTCGTACCGTCGTTGTCTTTTTTTAGTCTCGACAAGTCGACGAGATCGGCCTGTCACTGTTGGTTGCGTCCTTCCACGACGACGCAACGCCTATTGAAACGGCGTCGCAGCGGTTTGTGCAGGGTGTACGCATCCTGTTCGATCAACCATTGTTCGACGGTTTTTTGTCGGTTCGCCCGCGACGCACCGCAAGGCGTCGACTCCGCCATAACTTTCCACCTTTTTCTTGCGTCGAAGTAGATGTTATTGAGGCGATTGACAAGTGACGACACCATGCTCCTTGGTGTCGAAGTATGTCTCGTAGATGACTATCTGAAAATAAAGTTCGTCGTCCGTGACAGGTCGTTACATCTAAAAAGAGACTTCCGCCGTCGTTGCGTTGGTGACAACTGCTGACGAACGAAGAGTGACGAGTCCACTGACGTAGACAAGGATACACACCGCCACGACAACGACGATGACTGTAGAGCAACAATGCATGTTAGCTCAGTAGCGGGAAGAGGAATCGTACAAGCAGAATATGAGCGACGAAATCAGCAATCGTATACAGTGTAGTGCAAAGGAGTTCCAAGACCAACGTGCGACACGCATCCACTATCATGGTAATAACGTCGTTGCGATAGCGCTACACCTTTTAATAGGACTACCAGTCGTCCAGTGCCGTTCTGGACCGTGCCGTGTACCGTTGAGTGAGAGAGGTCCAACGCGGTATCCTTGGCAATCGGTTACGCGGCGTGGGTATAGTAGCCGCTGTCGCCTGGCGTAAGTAGCGTCGCCTAACGACGTTCTAGCGTATGTACCGTCGCCTATTGACGGTACCGATCAACTCCATAGGTATGTTGATGCGTCTGAACTGCTGTGCAAACGTTTGCCATCCCACGGGATCAATCTATCTCCTCTTTCTCAACAGGTTATTCACGAGATCCGTCATGTTGCTTCCGGGTACCGGCACACCGTCGTGTATCAATTCTCCTCGATCGGTCCACACGACGTCTTTTTCGAGACGCTCCATCAACCGTTTGGCTTTTGTCTACATGGTCGTGGGAATGGCGGCAATGACGTCGTCGATGACTTTCGGAACCTGTGTCGGTGCATCATCGGTTGTTTAACGCGTCTGTCGGTCAAGGCGATCGTTGATCATGGTCGACGCTCCAACCTCCGTGCAGTAGGTCACGTCGCGATGTCGATCCACGTTGGTGATAGTCTTACCGTGCCCCGAATTTCCTAGCAGTTTCATCGTGTCGGCGATGATGGTTTTGTGCGGGTAGGCGTCTCATCGCGTCGGGCTGCGGTAACCGAGTCGCCGAATCGACTGAAGCACGGGTTCGCATCTTACTCTATCACCTGGTAGACGCGTGTAACCACAAGTCCGTGCTCGAGGTACCATCTCAGGAGCGGTGTGCCGAGAAGGATCTTATTGCCTTGAAAACTACTCACGAGCATGCGTCGCGGACGAGTCATGATGGCGTGATCTTTGGCGTACCAATGCATCAACGGACCGAGATCTTCGCGAGTCAGGGCGACGTTCTTGAACATGGGCTGCATTTTGGCGAACCGCGCGCGCAATTCTTCCGGTACGAGAACGTCGCACTAGATCATACCGAACAGGGTACCGGCTCGCACGTCGGTCAAGATCCGATGTTGTGTCATAAGTACGTATCGTCGTCGACGACGAGGAAACGCGGTTTTCTCGCGTCTTTTCACCGACAAAGTGTCGCAGGTAAGCGGTGGTCGCGCGGGTTTCGGTTCATGGACTTCCCTTTGACGGCGTTCACCTCTTGTCGCATGCACGGACAGCCTTGATAGTAGCATCCATGGAACTGGTACGCCGTCCGCGTTTCGCTGCACCATCCATCCACCCGGTATTTGCCGATCCTCTTCTCTCGATTGTTGACTTGGTGCCGGATAGAGAGTCCCGTCCGTTCGGCTTCACACGACAACCATTCCACGGCCATCTGCAGTTGGTACGATTCAGGACGAAACCCGTTCTCCTCGCGACGACGCGTGTACCATCCCGTCGGCATGTCTTGCACCAGAGACCACAGATACAGGGCATTGGCGTTGTACTCGAAGATCGATCGACACGTTCGAGCGTCCTCTCCGTACGCGATCTGACGGATCTTAGTGATCCCTTTCTCGTGGTAAAGATAAGAGACAGGCCCCCGACGATATTGTCTTTCACGAGCTGATGCAGATCTTTGTTGAAGAGCGAAAGTACGTGTTTTCCAGTAGATCGTTGAACAAGTAGATCAGGGTCAGACCGGGTACAATCATACCGTCTTTGAACCTGTCAATGCCGCGCTGTCTTTTGAAAGCGAACTGTTTGTTGATGGCTTGCGAGAAGTGCACCGCGTCTCGGTTGTTATACCAAACGAGAAAATCGCGCAGTCGTCATGTTGTCGCGCCAGCCGCGACAGGTGGCATAATCCTCGTCGTATATACCCTCGTTCTTCAGTTGACTTAAGAAGGCCTCTTTCGGCGGAAGCGCAGTGTCGTCGAGCCTCTCCACACCGTCCATGTACTCGTAGGGGAAATGTCCTTTTGCGACATTGCATCCGTACTCTTTCACGTACTTGACGTACTGAACCCCGGAGCGATGCAATGGCTCATGTTCAGGAATTTCAGATCACGCGTCGACATGCACAAGGACTCGTTGTTTCGTTTGACTACGAAAAACGATCTGGCGTCGTCGTTGCCTCGTTCTTCAGATATGAGGTGAGGTATCAGGAATTTATGACACTCAGATCGTGCTTTCCCGAATTGAACCCGATCACGGGCATTTGATGAAGCCATCCGTGCAGTTGTCCGATCAGTTGCTGTAGCGGTTAGTCCACTCCTCGTCGTCGTCTGATGCCGTGGCGGTAGCCATGCGATCGTTCCGCTCTGTCTGTGCATCGTTCAGTGTATCGAACACGGTGTCGTACACCACTTTCAACTCTTCGTGGGCAGCGTCGCTGGTCGATCGGAGGATGTCCATCATGTCGCCCACCAACTTGTCGGGATCGCCATCCCTGACGAGGCATCGTACTTGTTTGTGTCCGTGCACGTTCGATGCCACGCTGCACTCAACGGGACGTGACGTGCGATCCACTGCACGTTGTCACATTCGACAACTCGAGTGTTCTCGACATCCAGATGTTGGAATACCGTCGGTGTCGAGTGGTACACGCCTCCCGGATAGATCTGGCGTACACCGCCGGTGCATGTGCGCTCCTGTCGTTGCAGATTCCACGCCGATTTCCATAAGCAGTCGTCGCACTTTCGACATTGTCCAATTGATAAGAGTGACAATACATGCGCACGTCTTGAATGAAATGAATAAAATGAAAAATGCGTCTCGCACAGGTTGACGTTCAACGTCTCGGAGTAGTGCACAAGGATCACCGGACGAGTTCTGCAGTCGTCTTTCCATCGGCCGACTCGACGAGCTTGTACACGCACACGTTCGTTTTAAACGTGGTCTCTATGCGATATAGGTTCTCGAGCGTGACCCCTGTAAAATATTGCATGGGTACCTATTCTAATATAATTCCTATGTGCTTGTTTCCGCTTTAACTTACCCATCTTTTCCTCTCGTTGCAGCCATCACAGAGAACAATGGCCTGTCATCCTCCGGGTAAACTGGAACGTGAGCGTGCAACTCTCAAAGAACAGTAGCAAATCGTCATGAATTAACTGCTTACCGTCGTTTCCTCATTCCCACTCCCTGTGCTACAGATGCCACAGAAAATTGGATGGACAACATCGATCAACGTGAAGAGTGGCTCAATGCAGCGTCCAAACAACGACGCCTAAATACCGCTGCTCCATCACTCGCAGTGGCGCTGCTCACTCATTTTCGCCAATGGGCAAAAATCATGCTGGAAATTCGTTTAGTTACGAATCACACTACAATTGATGACAAGGCGAGGCAAACTGTTACCCAGATTAAATTTGTTTGGTCTATCACACTGGGTGCAGTGACATTCCATGCTTGCTTAACTAACACACTGTTGTTTCGATGATAATACAGTGAACACTGATTGCTTCAATAATACAAGCGAACACTGCTTGTCTCAATAATAAAGCACACATATGCATCCATACTTGCTTATATAATGCATACTGTTTTAATAAAGTGCACATGTGTACTCATATCCATGTGTTTGTTCCTTCACCTAGCTATAAAAAGGACTGGACTTTAATTTCATATGGATCGTGTTACTTACAGACCCCTTATATTCTGATACGTTCCCTAGTACAGAGAAATTCTATATGTCACAAATGACACACCTCGTCGACCACTACGACTGATGACCAAACAATAAAGCACACATATGTACTTACATGTTAAAGCATCCATGATGATCTTGCTTATATAATACTGTTTCAATAAAGCACACACATCCATGATGCTTGCTTACATAACACTGTTTCAATAAAGCACACGCACATCCATGTGTTTGTTCCTTCACCTAGCTATAAAAAAATACTGGACTTTAGTTTCATATGGCTCATGTTAGTTACAGACCCCTTACATTCTGATATATTCCCTAGTACAGTCCTCTTATCTTTTAATACGATACTAAAAAAGACTGGACCTGGTTACTTGGACCATGTATCGTGCCTTTTATTTTACACTGTTAAACATACACAACAGTTCTACTACTTATAAAAATGACTGGATACAGGGGACGTCTCCATATGTCACGGCTAAAGTCGATCCCTTATATACTTTAACACAGTACCATCATTTTAACACGATCATTCTCCTCATCTATACTACTCCCACGTATTGGCCCGAGGTTGCGCCAATACACAATGAAAAGATATTCTACTGTTCTACAACCAACACAAGTATCCATGGGTCTAAATTCACGAGACCTTCAACATTTTGAACATGCAATGAGTATTACATCACGTGCGTGGCGCGGTTGTTTCTGGTAATACGGTTGACGTTCCCTTAAACAATCTTGAGCGTATTGGTGGCATATTGGCCTGAGGCATTTGGTAAACATTGCTATCATGACTGTCATGTATGAATTACCTAGACGGACATTTTTGCTAGTCTCAATAATTAGCCACTCTTCTCCAACATGATTAACTTTGTAAATACACTGTAGCACACATTGTCAAAGTACACTTATATAAATAACTCTTGACCAAGGAATGTGTGGTTTATTTATCCAAATATTGATTAATGAAATAGCTATTGTTAGACTTTTGAACATAAATGCATGCACAAGTTTAGTGCCAATATTGAGTATATGCTGAAACCCCATTTTTATTAATAAAAGTACACATAATAACTAGTGTGTTTCCGGCTACAAAGTTGTGTTTGTACTTCTGGTACAAAACGGGGTTCGTTCGAAACTGTTGCTAATAAATCAGAAATATCATTGTTTATTGTTTTCTACCCCAAATTAACTTTTCTTCAGACAATTTCTGACTTGGAGGTAAAGGATAACAACTGCATTGTCAAGTGACACTCATCCAAGGAACTCTCAGCAAAGGAATTTTTCATTTATTGATACAAATATCGATTACTGAAAATGGATATTTTTAGTTTTTTATAAATGCAAAACTTTCGTGCCAATTTTCAGTATCAACTGAACCCCATCTTGATCAATAAAAGTATACGTGCGTTTCAGGCTAGAAAGATTGTTTTGGTACTTCTGGTACAAAACGGGGTTCGTTCGAAACGGGTTGTTGAAAATTACAGAGTTCATTATAAATGTCAGTGTTTATTGTTTTCTACCCCAAATTTACTTTTCTTCAAACAATTTCTGACCTGGCAGTAGAGTATAACAACTGCATTGTCAAATGTCACTCATCTAAGGAATTTTAAAACTTAAAAAAGTGAACTCATTCACAAAATTTTTAAAAGTGGATTTTTCCTACATTTCTAGACAGTATAAAAGGCTAAATAATATATTTATTGTAGCAATAATACTTATATAAATGAAAATGCTCTCAATTGTTCAATTTACGTTAATTCCTATTAAACTTTTCTAAGTAATCGAAATTTGTTTGAGAATCAGCGCAATAGGAATAGCAGACTTACTTGAGCCGCCATGCTGATGAATTTTGCGCGTCAAGGTGAAGGTCGTTTTACCCAATTCCAGCCCCATTTCGAGCGCATGTAACAAGTGGCGCTGCACGGTTGACTTGGCCTTGGGCACCAGTCTAGATTTGACAGTGATCACATGGTCTTGGTTGTTATCCACATGTTGCTAGCGCAACGTCAACAAATCTAGAGAACATTATAACCGGTCTCTTGCTTTGCATAATAACCGGTCCCTTATACCAGTACGCATGCGCTACTAGAAACGGAACCAGTACACACTCGCATTTCAACCTGTTCAATACTTGTTTAGTTATTGTCATTTCAAGCTTTCTCTTTAGTAAAGTAACTGAACAAATGGAACTCTGTTCTTATTTATAACTAAACAACTTGATGGCGCCTGTGAACGTGGAGTGTCCGATCGAGGATTGTGACTATAAGGCTACGCACGCAGAGGTGGCAGTGGTGGCTGCTATGCTGAGTGTACATGCCACTGTGCACGTCGCAGTCCCCCGGGCGCTGGGCGCGAATACGAAAATGGAGAAACTCAAGCGTCCTTCCGTAGCACTGGCCGGGACGGGCGAGGCCAGGTCATACTTCATAACCCGCTGGGGTGAGTACAAGACTTGTTGGACCCGACATAGTCGCACAACTACTGGAATGCTGCGAGGAGGAGTTGAGAAAAGACCTCACTCGCACAGCGGGCAAGAGCCTAACGAGCAGTGACGAAAAAGATGTCCTCACCGCCATGAAGGCACTCGCCATCCGAGCGGAGAACACCATGGTAGCTCGGGTAGTCCTATCTAACATGCGGCAGGGACACGAGGAGCTCATCCGGTCGTTCTACGCCCGTATCAAGGGGCAGGCGTATACATGCAAGTACGAGATGAAGTGCACTAAGACGGAGTGCGAACAAGTCAACGACTTCACAGAAGAGATTATACGCAATGTGTTTGCCGCGGCATCGCAGACCAAGATATACAACTTGATCTGCTCGGTGAAAAGAACCAGGACATGCCATTAAAGGACATGATTGAGTATATCGAGGCCAATGAGTCTGGAAAACGCTCGGCATCGCGTCTACTTGACCCTCAGAGCACGGATGCGATCAGCAGTTCGTATCGGCGGGGAAAACAGCAGGACGTACGCAACAGGGGAGGAGCCAGGCCGGAGAAACCGAAAGCCAAGCCCAAAGGGGTGTGTATCTATTGCGGCGAGGTGGGTCACGGCAAGACGCCCCTGTGGAGTGTGGCACACCAGACGCACCGAGTGCCCCGCGTATGGTAAAAAGTGCCAGAAATGTGGCCGCCAGAATCACCTCGACAAGGCGTGCCTGAGCGGATGACCGACTAAGCCCCCATCGGAGGAGACAGACGAGCTGTATGACGAGCAGAACGTGACGGACACCTCGGACCGCATATTCCTCTCCCGCGCAGCTTGCATGGACCTGGGTATGATCTCGGACAAGTTCCCAACACTCGGGGAGGTCAACCTGGCGACCTCTGAATTGTGTGGCTGCCCGCGACGTGCAGAGCCGCCGACCAAGCCGACCACACTCCCCATGCCGGCGACCGAGGCTAACAGAGAAACCTTACAGAAACACTTACGCAGAATATACGCTCAGAGCACTTTCAATACGTGCCCGCACCAGCCCTTACCGAGAATGACTGGCCCGCCGCTACGTCTTATGCTCGATGAGGATGCGACGCCGGTTGCCCATCACACTCCCATCCCCGTGGCCATACACTGGCAAGACGTTCGTCTCGGCGTGTTAGAGGAAGTACCCATCGGTACGCCGGTGACATGGTGTCACCGCATGGTAATCTGCGCGAAAAAGAACGGCAAGCCGCGACGCACCGTCGACTTCCAGGCCTTGAACAAACATGCGTTCCGCGAAACCCACCACACCCAATCCCCGTTCCACCAGGCGAGACGCATACCTAGCGGAAAACGCAAGACCGTAATCGACGCATGGAACGGCTACCACAGTGTCCCTCTACACGAGGACGACCGCCACAAGACGACCTTCATCACTCCATGGGGACGCTACCGGTACCTCTCGGCTCCACAAGAGTATATAGCGTCAGGAGATGGTTATACACGACGATACGACGAGATCGTCGCGGACATTGGTGACAAGACCAAGTGCGTGGACGACACGCTATTATGGTCAGATACGATCGAGGGGAGCTACTTCCAGGCGGTCCAATGGCTGGATATATGTAGCCGGAATAGAATCATCCTCAACCCGGAGAAGTTCGTCTTCAGCGCACCCACAGTGGACTTTGCAGGCTTCACGATCACCATGACTGACGTGCAACCATGCAGCCGCTACCTGGAGGCGATCCGCGATTTCCCACAACCGCGTAACATCACCGACATCAGATCGTGGTTCGGGCTGGTCAATCAAGCGGCTTACGCGTTCAGCATGGCCGAACGAATGCATCCGTTCCGGAAGCTCCTGAAAAATGGAAAACGCTTCACGTGGTCCCCGGAGTTAGAAGACATATTCCTCGAGTCGAAGGACGTGATCGTTCAAGAAATCGAGCGCGGTGTCCGCATCTTTGACAAGACCTAGCCTACATGCATCGCCACAGACTGGTCGAAGGAGGGCATTGGATTCTGGCTATTTCAAAAGCACTGCCGATGCTCGCCAATCAGACCCTTCTGCTGCAACGACGGGTGGAAAATAACCCTGGTCGGCAGCAGGTTTACACACGCAGCAGAATCCAGTCGCGGACGCCTTGGACAATGCGCGCCACTTCGTGCTGGGTTGCGAGAACTTGATCGTAGCGGTAGACCATAAGCCGCTGCTGAAACTCCTTGCGGACAGAGCCCTTGACGACATACCTAACCCCCGCCTCAGGAACCTCAAGGAGAAGATCCTACGTTATCGCTTCCGCATCACACATATCCCAAGCATGAAGAACAAGACGGCAGATGCCATGTCACGTAGACAGGTCGGCACCGCGCTACCATCACTCATGAACCTACCAGACGACAATGCCGCCATAGTGAACCACCTACCATCCAGCATGCACACCAACGTCCTATCTCTCCTACGCCGAATCGAACCGGATGACGACGACGACGACGACGTCGAGGAGGACAACCTGACATGGTGCGCCGCGGGCCTCGAATCATTGCGATCAGTGACATGGGACCGCGTCAGGGAGGCTACCAGCAGCGACGTCGATATGCACACACTGGAGGAAATGGCAACCGACGGCATCCCCGACTCGAAGATCGAGATGCCAGAGACGATTCGCGACTATCACCAGTACCGCGAAAACATCACATCGACAGACGGAGTGATCCTATACAAGGACAGGGTTATCATACCGCCCTCACTCCGCGGTGAGATACTGAGCACCCTCCACGCTGCCCACCAGGGCGTATCGATGATGACCGCCCGTGCAGAATCCGCTGTGTTCTGGCCAGGCATATCGGCCGACATCAGCACCACTCGGAAAAATTGCGAACACTGCCACCGGATGGCACCCTCACAGCCTGGAGCGCCGCCCATCCCACCGATCCCGGTCGTTTACCCCTTCCAGGCAGTGTGCTCGGACTTCTTCGTACACATGGGCGTACACTACCTCGTGACGGTGGACAGATACTCAAACTGGCCAATCATATCGCAGTCGACAGGTGGCGCCACCGGCCTCATCGACCACTTACGTTGCGCCTTCGTGACGTACGGGACGCCAGAAGAGCTCGCATCGGACGGGGGTCCGGAGTTCACCTCTACCGAGACCAGGTCTTTCCTGCACAGATGGGGCGTACACCACCGCCTATCATCGGTGGCCTTCCCCCACAGTAACTGTCGTGCAGAGATTGGGGTGAAGACGATGAAACGACTCATCACCGACAACACCGGTCCGAAGGGAGAACTGGACACTGACGCTATGCAGATAGCGATACTACAATATCGCAACACACCCGACCCTGACACAAAGATCTCCCCTGTCTTCGGCCGCCCGACACGCGATTTCATCCCGATTATCCCCGGGAAATACAGACCACATGAGACTTGGCGTGAGACACTCAAAGCAAGGGAGGAAGCCCTCCGTAAACGCCACATCCGCACAGCTGAAACCTGGGCGGAGCACACTAAACGCCTTCCACCACTTGCGGTAGGGGACTTCGTCCGCGTACAGAACCAGACAGGACCTCACCCCAACAAATGGGACAAGACGGGCAGTATCGTTGAGGTACGTCAGCACGACCAATACGCGATCAAGATTGACGGATCGGGCAGAGTCACACTTCGGAACAGGAAATTCCTGCGCAAGTTCAGCCCAGTTCACAACGACCGGCCGCCAACCCGATCGATCTATGACGACCTAGCAACCCGCGTTACCGTACCAACACCCGTTGTGACACCGCAACTACCTGACCTCGATAACGACCCTGCGACACCCGCGACGCAGACGGGGCACACACCGCCACCGACACTGACATCAGCGAGAATGCCCCAGCACAAGACACCGCCCGCTGCAGTCACGCCTACAACCCCAGGACGAGACACACCGAGGCGCGCGACCCTCCAGACGCCACCACCATCCCCAACGACCCCGAGAGCTCCACCCCCATCGGAGTCTGACGTGAAACCACCAGCACCAACGACCCCGAGAGCTCCACCCCCATCAGAGTCTGACGTGAAACCACCAGCACCAGCAATTGGTCAACGACGATCCACCAGAGCGACCAGCGTGCCTATACCTGGCACAAGGACTACTCCATGGGATAGTCAATAAACATTTATCAGCCTTTATCCAGTAGCATAAAGACTCGGAGGGAGATAGAGAACATTATAACCGGTATCTTGCTTTGCATAATAACCGGTCCCTTATACCAGTGCGCATGCGCTACTAGAAACGGACCCAGTACACACTCGCATTTCAACCTGTTCAATACTTGTCTAGTAATTGTCATTTCACGCTTTCTCTTTAGTAAAGTGACTGAACAAATGGAACTCTGTTCTTATTTAAAATCAACCACAAGTCCATTAAGTCATGGTTGTCCCCATTAGTAGGCATTACTGCATTAGGCATTATATTAGAATAACCGTGAGACTCACGCATATAGCCTACTATTAATGATAAATGACCAAATTATATTTATGTCCCTACTTAATATGTTTTAAAATTATACAAATATCTTCATAATGATGGAAGTTTGGCATAAAAAAGGTGTTGACCTGCTGCATTTTCACATTAATTAGCCAATATTTACTTATTAATTACATCAATAGGGTTATGAAATAACTGTGTGATGTATATTTTATGACCATGTTTAATGAATTTGTAAACCCTGAACAAATTATACAAATATCTTTATAATCATGGAAGATATGGCCTTTTATAAAAAAGTGTTGGCCTGTTGAATTTGCGCATTAATTAGCCAATATTGACTTATTAATTGCATCAATTGAGTTATGAAATGAGTGTGTGATGTATATTGCAAACCCTGAACAAATTATACAAATATCTTCATAATCGTGTAAGTTATGGACATGTGTCGGTCGGTTGACTTCACGCACTAATTATAGCCAATATTGACTTATTAATTGCATTAACTTAGTTACTCTTAAAGATATGACTGGACTATGCATATTTATTACCCTACTTAATGTGCTTGCAATTCCTGGAAAAAAAATATTAAAATATATGCAAAAAAGTTATGCAATTTTAATCATACATTGATTGAAAGGATACACAAAAATTACAGTATTTTTCCTGTATACGAGATACACACAATTTTATAATTTTTACCGTATTAAAATTGCAATATCTTTGGATCTAATAAAGATATATTAATAAAATAAGCAGTTTTTGGTTCCTTTACATTTCCCCTTTCATTTAAATCAGTTGCCAATGTTCTATCATGATATTTTTCTTTGAAGTGCCTACTATAATATAGGCCTAGTTGTTCGTTGTTTGAGCCGTTTTACTTTTAAAATTCTACATCATACGATGAATGAAAGAATGAATGCGAGAGACAAACGGTGGCGCCGTATAACGGATAATCCAGTCTATGCTAGCGTCCTCTGGTTTGTTACTACATCAGAACCGGATGTACGCATTGGTTGCTTTCTGAAAAATCGATGAGGCGAACCTACGTGGATTGGTTTGTAAACTATCGTAAAATCCGTCGATTTAGAGTCATTGCTTTTTCAAATCATTACCATATATAACAAAAATGCACACGAATTGGTTACAATCAGTTGGAATGAATTTTGGTATGTATTAACGTCGGCCTTTTGTGAGCTAAAACCTATTGTTTTGATATTCGACACAGCCACAAGCCAGACACAGCCAATGGCAGTGACAATGTCGTCAACAGTCTGTGAAAAAATCACACCACTGTATTTCTGCATTTTATAATATTGAAATAGTTAATTTATATGGAACACGATTTTTAACTAAAGGTTAGTTATTGTAAAAGTCAAACTAAATATTATTACGAAGTGGCTAGCGCTCCGGACAGTGGGCTGTAAGCACAACTAAACTATACCTTGAAAGGGTTTGGGGCAGTGAGTCTTTTGTCTCATATATATAGCCCTCCCCCCACCAATCAGTGGTTATGGCAGTAATTTTGATATTTTGTTTTGAAATTGTTTTCTGTTAGTGCATTGACACAATCGCTTGGTAGGGTATTCCATGGCTTGATTACTCGCTGTGAAAAGAACTTATGGCATGCATCTAGTCAACTGTGGTGTCGAACTATTGACTTGTTGTGTCTTCCTGGATGGGGGGTATGCATTAGTTCGAATATTCTCTTGGTGTCTATGTCAGTAAATCCATTAATAGTCTTGAAAACTTCAAGCATATCAGCCCTTTTCGTCCTATCTTGTAGAGACATTCACAATATGGGAGCTTAGAGATTTCAGTGATCACCTTAGTGGCCCCCTCTGGACACTTTCTAATTTGTCTATATCTTTCTGAAGATTTGGGTACATGCCTGTTGGCAGTTTTCGATGACGGGTCAGACCAAGGTGATATACATGTTTTTCATGCTTTTGTAGGTCCTACGAATTGTCCCTAATATTCTATTTGCTTTCTTGACTACGTAGTTTACTTGCACCTTTATTTTCAGTGATTTATGAATGTATACTCCTAGGTCTTTTTCCATATCTATCGATTCTATACATACATCTCCCATAAATAGTCATAGTTCGTGTTGTTGTATCCAATGTGCAGGCATTTGCATTTAGTGAAGTTAAACAATAGCTGCCAATCCTGACTCCATTTAAACATAGAATGGAGGTCTTCCTGGAGAGTGAAAGCATATTCAACTTAGTTTATTGCATATTCTCAACTCCTCAAAAGTTATACTATTTAATTCCTCTTCGCTACTTTGAAACATCTTAACCAGGTCTGGAATTCTGTTTAGATTCTCCTGAGTGAACTGTCTCATGAAATGATTGTTAAATGTTGTTGCCATCTTGAGGTTATCATTGATAACTATGTTACCTTGTTCATCTTCAGTTGGTGTTACCGTTTCTTTCACTTTTAGTTGTGATCTAGCATACTTGTAGAAAAACTTTGGATCTTGTTTGATGTTATATCTGCTATTTCCCCTCAAGTTTCTTCTTTGCTTGATGGACCAGTCTTGATGCTTTGCGTTCTGCTGTCTTGAACTGTATAATATATAGTCTTGGTGGATCTTTGTATCTGTTCCACAATCTCAGTCTGTTTTTCCTAGCTCTGTAGATCTCCTTGTTCCATCATAGTGGCTTGTTGCTTCTCTTCCTCCTGACTTTCTTTGGTACAAACTTACTCACTGCCTGCTCTATGGAAGCTTTCAGTATTGTCCAGGCTTCTTCTGTTGAACAATTTGCTCTACTTAGTTTACTCCTCAGGTCAATTTGTCGTAGATATTCCTACATGCCTACATAGTCACTGTTTCTGTAGTCATTCAGTGTATTCCGTCCTACATACTATCGTGAACTCTACCATGTTGTGATCGCTTGAGCCAAATGGTTCTGTTACAGGCACATTTCTCACTAAGTTTGGAGTTGTTGTTAGAACAAGATCTAGCACATTTCCATGTCTTGTAGCTGTTTCTACATGTTGAATCAAGCCAAGGTCTTGTGTCAAATCTAAAAATGCTTGTCCTTCTGCTGTTGCTTCAAGTTCTTTCCAGTTTATACAGGCTACATCTACTGGTCTGGCACTCTTTCCGCTTTTTATGTGCAGTAAAAAGCCAGTAAGCATCTGTGCGTATTCCTGACGGCATATAATGTGCGCATACAGATGAGATGGTCAGGTCTTTAACCCATTAGGCCCCAGGATTTTATTAAAACATGCCACCATGTTACCAGGATTTCTGGCAAATTTCGGACGATTTTACCTCTTTGTGTTCAAAAATCTGTAGAAAAAACACTATTCAATATTGACAATTACAAGTTGTGTTTATTTTGAAGAGTAGTAATTTCTCTACATGCATGTATACATAGAAATAGGATATATTAATAAAATGTTGACATTTGATCACAATTTGCAAAGACAAAATAGTACATTTGTTAAAACTTTGAAAGTTGCGACTGACATTTGACAATGATCCCATGCTATAACCCTATGCAACTCAGCGAAGAAAATGTAGCTATATGTGTTAACTTTGCACCACTGAAAACAGTATCAAATTCTGACGGTTATTTTTCAGGTTAAACTGTATTTTATCATGACAAATATAGAAATAAAAATTTTTGAGATAGCGTGAACAAAACTGATGAAAATCAAGATTTCCGAAAGGGCAACACATGCACGTAAAGAGCTGTTGTTGTTGCAAAACATATCCGCTAGGGTGTGACAACATTTGGTAGCATTTAGTTCAGTAGTTATTCGCCAGGATTGTTTTTGAACAGAGGATCCTGTATGCGGCCGTTGCAGGACTGCACAGAACGACCGGCCGCGGCCGTTGTGGGGTCTAATGGGTTAAAATAAATAATTGTGTTTCCGGTAACGGGCTGAAAAAAATAGTTAGCATGGATTAAATTTGTGAGCTGTGGCTTGCCAATGGTGCCCACATATCGTCCTGGCGAGTGTTTTTTTAATAGTGGGCATCAGCTGATGAATGCATTTTTTGTAAGTTGTGTTACTTTAAAAAAATGGTTCAAGTCGATCCTCGTGCACATGGAAATGAGCGTTCTTTTTACCAAGTTACACCTATGACATATCACACCTGCGCTTTGTTAGATGTATAATCATAATAGATTTAGATCTTAGGTGCTCTGGAATAGTATCTTACTTACTTACTTACTTACTTAGGCCCTTAACTCCTCCTGGAGCATAGGCCATCCACAACATTTCTCCAGCGCCTCCTGTCTTGGGCAATCCTCTCCAGTTGTTGCCAGCCCTTCCCTGTTTGTTTGATGTCTGCCTCGAGGTCACGCCGCCAGGTGTTTTTTGGTCTCCCCCTCTTTCTCTTGCCTTGGGGGTTCCATGTCAGGACCTGTCTCGTTATGTTTGTGGTTGGCTTTCTCAAGGTGTGGCCAAGCCATCCCCATCTCCTCTTGAGGATCTCTATCTCTATTTGGGCTTGGTGTGTTCTATCCCAGAGGTCTTTGTTGCTCACCCTGTCCATCCAGTGTATTCGGAGAATTCTTCTCAGGCAATGGTTGACAAATGTCTGGATCCTTTTCAGTGTGGTCTTGTTTATTCGCCATGTTTCTGCTCCGTACAGCAACACGGACTTTACATTTGTGTTAAACAAGCGTATTTTTGTGGTTTCTCCAATTACTTTTGACTTCCACACCTTTCTCAACAGGTGGAAAGCTACCCTTGCTTTGCTGATCCTTTTCTTTATGTCAGCCTCTGTCCCTCCATGCGTATCCACTATGCTGCCTAGATATCTGAAGTCTTTGACCTCATCCAGTGTCTCTCCCTCAAGCCTGATTGGTGTTTCGCAAGTAGCATTTGTTCTCAGGATCTTTGTTTTCCTTTTGTTGATTTTCAACCCAACCCGCCCTGAAATCAATGCCAGTTCTGTTGTTTTGTCTTGCATCTGCCTATGGCTGTGAGACAGGAGTGCAAGGTCATCCGCAAAGTCCAGGTCATCAAGTTGGGTCAGCATCGTCCACTGGATTCCATTTCGTTTCTCCTTGGTTGCTGTTTTCATGACCCAGTCTATGACTAGAATGAAGAGGAATGGTGACAGTAAGCATCCCTGTCTCACCCCGTCCTAACCTCAAAGTTCTTTGTAAGTTGACCTTCATGAATAACTCTGCATGACATTCCTTCATAGGAGTTTTTGATCATGTTTACTAGTTTCTTGGGCACCCCATAGTGTCTTAGCACTTTCCAGAGTGTCTCCCTGTCCACACTGTCAAAGGCTTTCGTAATCAACAAAGTTGATGTATAGGGATGAGTTCCATTCGATGGATTGTTCCACTATGATTCGCAGTGTTGCAATCTGGTCAGTACACGATCTGTCCTGCCTGAAGCCTGCTTGCTGTTCACGCAGAGTTTGGTCCACTTTGCCTTTCATTCTCTCTAGGATTATCCTGTTTAGAATCTTCCCAGGTACTGACAACAACGTGATTCCTCTGTAGTTATCACAGCGGCTCAGGTCTCCTTTCTTGGGAATCTTGATAAGGTAACCTTCCTTCCATTCTGCTGGAATTTCTTCTTTTTCCCAGATCTCCTCAAAAAGACTGTACAGCATTTCTACATGAAGTATTTATATCTGCCTTTAGTGCTTCTGCGGGGATACCATCAGGGCCTGCTATTTTCCCATTTTTCATATGTGCGATTGCCTTTTTTATCTCTTCTCTAGTGGGTTTATTACAGTCTATTGGGAGATCTGTCTCAGCTGGTTGGATGTCTGGTTGATTCTGCGGTACTGGTCTGTTGAGCAGCTCTTCAAAATGCTCTGCCCATCTGTTAAGCTGTTTGTCTGCCCCCATCAGGGCGATCCCATTTTTGTCTCTGATTGGCCGCTCTGATTTCTTAAACTTTCCAGCTAACTTCCTTGTTGTATCGTAAAGTTGCTTCATGTTCCTGCTAGCTGCTGCCTTTTCTGCTTCTTGTGCAAGTCCCTCCACGAAGTTCCTTTTGTCTGTTTTGACACTTTTCTTCACCTCTCTATTTGCTGCAGTGTGCTCTTTCTGAGCTGTTACCTTTGCCGCTCTTGTGCGGCTGCTGTTGACTGCTTCCTTCTTGTCTCTTCTGGTCTGTATTTTCCTCATAGTTTCTACTGAAATCCAGTCTTTCTGTTGGGGTTTCCTTCTTCCAATTACCTCTTCGCATGTGGTGTTTACTGCATCTTTGATGTGACTCCATTGGCTGTTGATGTCTACTCCCTCATCTTCATCATACAGTTCTTGCAGGACTTTGAATCTATTAGCTAATGCAACTTTATATTCTTTTGCTGTGCTTGGGTCCTTCAGGAAATCCACATTATATCTTGCCTTTTGTCTTTCTTGTTCTACTCCATTTCTTCTTAGCTTGAGTTTTAGCCTGGCTGTTACTAGGTGGTGATCAGACGCAGCGTCAGCACCTCTCTTCACACGCACGTCTTGTAGTGATCTTCTAAACATTTTGTTTATGCCGATGTGGTCTATCTGATTTTCAGTGACTTGGTCAGGAGATACCCATGTCGCCTTATGTATTCTTTTGTGTGTGAACACACTTCCCCCAATCACAATGTTGTTTATTGCACAAGCATTCACAAACCGCTCCCCATTGTCATTCATCACACCCAGCCCATGAACTCCCATCACATTTTCATATCCTTGGTTGTCCGATCCAATCTTAGCATTGAAATCTCCCATAATCAGGTTGATGTTTTTATCCCCTAAATTGCTCATGATATCAAGCAGTTGGTTGTAGAATTCATCTTTGGTTTCGTCAGTCTTGTCGTTGGTTGGGGCGTAGCACTGCACTATGTTCATTTTAATCTTTTTGTTCTTTGTTCTAAAGGATGCTGTTAAGCACCTCGGTCCTCTGGCTTCCCAGCCAATAAGTGCTCTCTGTGCCTCCTTCCCCAATAAGAGGGCAACCCCCTCTGAGTGAGGGGCATCATCTTCCTCGTGTCCCGAGTATAGCATAAGCTCTCCTGTTGTTAGTCGCAGTCGTCCTGACTGGGTCCATCGGGTTTCGCAGAGCCCGAGTAGAGCGAGGTTGAATCTCCGCATTTCTGCTGCCACTTGGGCAGTTTTCCCCGCCTCGTACATTGTTCGCACATTCCATGTGCCGATGTTTAAATTTTTCCTGGTCGAAAGAAGAGTAGTCGGCATTGTGGCTTCCTTTCGGCTTTGACCGCAACACTTCATGCGCCCTGGTAAACCAGGCCCTACCTCTTCCAGGACAGACGTCGTAGTTTTAATTGTTGTGAATGTTTCTGTAGCGTTGGGTTTCTTTACAGGGTGGGGGTGCTAGCCCCACGCCCAACCCTCCTCCTTTCTCAGCCGGGCTTGGGACCGTCCATGGCGGAGTTTGGAATAGTATCTTGGTAAAAGTCATTGCCAGACTTTCAGAATGCGCTCCACGATCTATGATCATGGCACTTGCATTTTCGTCTTATTCCCCATATTTTCTTTGTTATGCTTACTTGTATTTGAAACAGTTTGAACAAAGATAATTATCACATCACCGCACGTAATAAGTTAAACACGACTGCCTGTGCCCAGCGGTGGGAATAGGCATGCCCCATGGCATGGTATTGGGACATGTTTCCATATGCGTGATAATCCAGCATTTTTAAACATTGTTTCTGATTCTTCTGCCGAATTATAATTCTTACCAGAAACTCTACTAGTTTACACGAATAATATTCTAGCGGTTTGATTACACAACTTCAGAAGAAATAGTACATCGTCAGTTCTATGCTAAAAACATATTGTTATTTAACTAACTCCACACCAGCTTCTTCATGAAGCAGCAAGCTCCTCCCACAGCCCCTCCCCCAGCTCCTCCATTCTTAACTTGTCCACTCTTTTCACTTCTGTAGCTAATTCCACAAACTTGGGCTTTCTCTTGTTTTCCCCTCATCGCCATGATCTCTAGGCCGTATACGTAGGCTGGTGTTACCGATGAAACTGGCTATCCTGACCGATTGGCCCCTAAATTTCATTGCTGGCCCCTGATTTTGAAAGTTCAGGGGCCAGCTGGCCCCTAGATTTTCAGGCGAATTTTAAGCCCTGGTAGGTACAGATTTTTTTTAACAACTGTCATGGCTACAGGTCCAGGTATATTGACATGCATGTACATTTTCACCAGTAATAGCTTCCTATGTTATTAAAGTTCAAATATCTTGTTTCGCATGATCAGAGGATGGTTGCAATCAGTTGGTATGCATTAACGTTGGTCTTTTATGCATTAACGTTGGTCTAAAACCTATTGTTTTGATATTTTGGTCAGCAATTCAACACAGGCCAGACACAGTCAGTGACAATGTCATCAACAGTGTGTGTTATGTCTGTGTCCCGGCGGCATATAATGTGCATGTGCAGATGGTAAAGTTGTGTATCAGGTAACGGTCTGAAAAAAATTAAGATAAGTAGGTATGGATTTTTTTAAAACAACTATCATGACTGGGTCCAGATATAATGACATGCATGTATGCTTTCACCAGTAATAGCTTCCTATGTTATTAAAGTTCAAATATCTTGGTTCGAATGATCTGAGGATGGAGCTTTAAAGACAGAGTTTTTCATAGAAGGATATCACATGAGTGTTAATGATGCACTAGCTCATGTTGGCCAGTTTGATTTACTTCATACCTGATGAGCTAAAACTGTGTTTGCAAAGAACTTTCAAAGTTCTTTGGCTTGTTCATATAGACTATCTACTACAAGTTATCTACTATCGATATTGTTGTGCACTACCCTCTACATCTTCCCTGGCTTGCTGCTACTGCTAGCCATGAGTATGTCAAATGCATTTCTTTGACTTGGTTCAGATTCAGGTGGGCCAGCACTCAGGGGTGGGTTCAATTACACATAATTATATCAATTACAATTACAATTACATTTCAATTTTTAGTACAATTACAATTACACTCATAATTTTTCAATTAAATTACAATTACAATTACGCTGTTTCAATTACAATTACAATTACATTATGCGGAACCAAATATATTCAGCATTTGTTAATTATATAGTTTTGCACTTTTGCTGAATTTCAATATTTTGTACACAATTGATAAACAAATATAACGGTAATGATTGTAAATTGTTGAAGAATTGTGGCTTGAATTTTCAATTGTACTAAATAAAAAGACAGCCGTTTAAATATATTTTTATTATATAAATATATATTTTAAATCTGGTATATAGACATTAATAAATGTTATATATATATATATATATATATATATATATATATATATATATGTTGATGTATTTATAAACTCTTTCAAATCAATGTAGGTACTTGTCTTAACAGAGGGTATATGATTTTTGCTTATATAAAGACATTAGACAATGTCCACAAGGCTTCACCTCCTGTAGTTGCATAATCTGTCTTGGAAAGGAAAGCATGCTGTGTGTCTGTGGCTGTAGCAGTGCTAATTATTGTTTGTTGAGAGGGTGGATTAGCACCTGTCCATGGCCCTGTGTACTCTAAGGGTCTCTAACCAGACTGCAAACTGGTACAGTATTAAACAATGGTAGCCCAGACTGTCTCACTTGAGTCAACATACTGAATTGAGAACAACTAGCACAAGCTCTAAGTGGACTTTAACTCAGGGCTTCTGACTTGAAAAGATACTTCCTCTGGAAGATAACTTTGTGTAGCTTCACTGCATTCAAAAAGGGAATAGCTCAGACATACACAATGTCATAAAATATTTGACTGTCAGGCTATCTGGTGTCAATACAGCTACACAAGTGTGCACACTTTGTGCTTTTGTATTAAAAGACATACAAAACTCTGTTGATCTCAATGCTTGTAAACAATTATTTGTGCTAAATTCATATAAATTACCGATTACAAAAATCAGAAGTAAAAAAAAATCATAAATCAATGATTTTTTGGAGTGATTTAAATCATGATTTAAATCAAACAACCCTGAACCTGTATGAGACTTAAATTATATTTTATTGACAGTTTGTTCAGGTAGTTTGTGATATGAAACATACTGTAATTGATTGTAATTGAAATAAATTTTCAATTATACAAAATATAACAATTACAATTACAGCACAGATTTGAAACCATAATTCCAATTACAATTACAATTACACAATTTTGCTGTAATCAATTACAATTACAATTACGTAATTGGACCCAGCCCTGCCAGCACTAACAGGCCTAGGCATAAAAAAAATTTGAAGAAACTTGCAGTTGAATGTCACTGCCACATCCACAATCGATGATTTACCTAGACTGCCATCTCAAACAACACGTTCCAGATGGCAAGTGGACAAGGAAGCCATTGGCTTATCGAGAGTCCAACAATTTTATCATCTATGTGTAGCCCGTCCTTATCAGATATCTGTCAATTCTATTTTTAAACATATTCACACTACTAACATTAACACAATCATTTGGCAGTTTGTTCCATTCGTTTATCACTCTCTGTGAGAAAGAGTACTTTCTGATGTCCAACCTACACTGTTCCTTAACTAATGCTGCTTTGTGTCCTCTGGTTCTACTGCCTTCTTTAAGTTTGAAGAACATACTCCTATCAACATCCTCATAACCGCTCACTATTTTAAACACTTCTATTTGGTCTCCTCTTAGTCTCTTGGTCTCTAGTGTTGTCAAACCACATTGTAATAAGCGATTTTCGTAACTAAGGTCTCTCAATTCTGGAATCATTTTAGTTGCTCTTCATTGTATTCTTTCTAGCTTGTCTATGTCCTTCTTACGATACGACCTCCATGCTTATATACAATATTCCAAATGTGGTCTAACTAGTGCTTTGTACAGGGGTACAATTAGCTGTTTCTCCTTATACATGATAGTTCTCCTAATTAGCCGTAGAATTTGATTTCCTTTTGAAGCAGCAATACCACATTGCTCTGAAACTTTCATGTCAGCATTAAATGTTACACCTAAATCCTTTTCTTGTGTGGTTCTACCTAGTACAGCATCCCCCATTTTATATTCTTTGTCCATTGTGTAAGCCACTTTTCTATCCAGGTGATTACATCATTGCCTATACCGTGGGCTGTTAGTTTAAGTAACAATATTTGATGTGGCACTTTATCAAAAGCTTTCTAAAAATCTAAATAGACAACATCCACTGGTGACCCGTCATCTACCAACTTTGTAAGTTCTTCCAAACAACATAAGAGATTGGTTAGATATGACTTTGCTTTTAGGAACCCATGTTGAGATGTATTTATTAATTTATGTTTTACAAGGAATTCCACCATGTGGTCTCTAATTAATGTTTCGATTAATTTACATACAACTGATGTTAAACTCACTGGTCTGTAATGTTCTGGTTTGTTCCTCTATCCTTTCTTAAGTAGCGGTGTAATGTTTGCCTCTTTCGATTCTGAAGGAACTATTCCTTCTTCTAGTGACAAGTTAAACCCTTTTGCCATAGTTTTTTTGCTCAACAATTTCCTTAAGCAGTTTTGGTGGTATCCCATCAACTCCAGGTGATTTATTATCTTTCATCTTCTTAATTTTCTTTGCTATCATTTCAGTAGTTACAAATAACTGCCCCAACTGTTCTGATTTATTTCCCTCAAATTTAGTAAATGGAGCTGGTAATGAGCTGATATCCTCTGTGGTAAAAACTGAGCTGAAATACTCATTCAGGACCTCTGCCATCTGAAACCTGCCTGAAATTATGTTTTCACTGTTGCTTTCCAATGGTCTGACCTTATCTCGAACTTTCTGTTTACTCCTTACATAAGCATAGAAACTCTTTCTGTCATTTTTTGTTTTACCTGCCAATTTTTTTCAAAGGTTCTTTTAGATTTTCTAATTTCAGTTGTAGATAGGTTAAGTGCCTCTTTGTAGTTTGTGTAGTCTTCTACATTCCCAGTATGTTCCAGCATTTTTCTAATAGCCTCTTCCTGGACCTTTTCCCTTGTTCTCTTAATGGAAAAAAATGTGCAATAATGCCCTCAATCTCATATTTTAAACAAGTCCAGCATTCTGTTGCTGTCTTGTTCTTCAGCAAGTTATTCCAATCTATATTTGCTAGATATGTTCTCATCTCTTTATATTTACCTTTGTTGAAGTTCCTCCTCCATTGTTTTTTATATGCATTCCCTGTTTTTACTTACATATTAAACTGGATTTTGTTATGGTCACTTGAACCCAAAGGTTTGTGTACTGTAAACTAATTCATTTTGAGAAGACAAAATTAAATCTAACACATTCCCACCCCTGGTTGGTTCCAAGACATGTTGAGTAAGGAAACAATCCTGTGTTAGTGGTAGAAACTGATGGTCGTCACCTCAAGCACTCTCTAATGATTCCCATTGTATATGGCCATGGTAAAATCACCTATTATAACACGTTCCCCCTTGCTCACCTCCCTTATCGCCTTTTGTAATTTTACATCTTCCTCTTGTCCTATGTTAGGACTACAATAAACTACTCCTATTGTTAATGTGGAGTTCCTGGTAACTATGTTACACCAAATTTCTTCCTCACAATCTGCTTCACTTTTCAGTGTTATTTCATATGCTTGGATAGATTCTTTAATATATAAAATTACTCCACCTCCCCTACTTTCTCATCTATCCTTCCTAATCATTACATAGCTGTCAGTGCTAACTCAGCATCTACTATATCTTTATTTGCCTATGATTCTGTGATGCCTATTACATGAGGATCAATATCTGCTACCATAATGTCTAACTCACTTTTTTTTATTTACTATGCTCCTGGCATTTAAGCATACACATTTAAGTTCATTGTCTGAAATTATTAGTGAACATTTATTTGGATGTGTATTTGTAGTAGTACTCCTTTGAGTTTTCTCTGTCAGTTCCCACTGCGCATCTAGTTTAAATAATTTATGGTACCTGTGCCCTCGTCGACAACTCTGACAAACTCACACCCAAGAACTGCAGCACCCTTCCCTGTCAGATGAAGTCCATCTCTCATGAAAAAGTATCTCTTCCCACAAAGTTTAATCACATATCTACGAAGCCTACTCCCTCCTCCATACATACCTTCTGTAGTTGTGTGTTGATCGCCATCCGCCTACAGTTCCTATATTCCTCACCCCTGCCTCCCATTACTGGTAATATCCCTGACAATACCATCTGTCCAACTCGTGCCTCTTTAAGTGTCTTGATCAACCTCCTGTACTTACAAATGATGGCTGACGTTCCCTCCTCGGCATTGTTCATTCCCACATGCACAAGAACAGCAACTCCCGTGCCACCACCCTTGACTTGTCCTGCCTTCTCTGTTATATCCTCTATTTTTGCCCCTGGTAGGCATACTGTTATGTCATCTCTGTTTACAATTTTATCCACTTTCCTAATGATGGAATCCCCCATAAATACCCGGGCTTATCTTGCCTTCCCCTGTGATACTACATCAGCAAAGCTCCTCTCCTGTCGCACACTATGCCCCCTTTCTCTTCTATCATCAACATTTACTGTCTTACCACCTGGCAATCACTCTCCACTCACCCGCTTACCTCTCTTTTGTTGCATACTCTGCCTCCTCTCATCTTTCTTCTTCTGATCCACAGTCTTCTCCTTTTCTCTGCTCTTGTGATCTTTGACCATCCTGCCACCTGACAATCCCTCTTCACTCACTCGTTTATCTTCCTTTTGTTGCACATTCTTCCTTTTTCCATCTTTCTTCTTCTTACCAGCTTTCTCCCTCATATTGCCACTGCTCTCCTCGTTCTCACCGCCTCTGCTGTCCTCGTTCTCACCGCCTCTGCTCTCCTCTGTCTCACCGCCTCTGCTGTCATCATCAAAATCATATACCTTAACTCATTTACCTGCTCCTGCAGATATTTTGCTGTCATACACCCCCTACACACGAAATGATAATCATCTGCCTGCACCTCTGCCCACGAATTTGTACACCCGGACTTTGCAAAGTCTACCCAGCTAGAGCATGTTGTGTACATCATGGTGTCGGTATTTAGTACTGTCGTCCATGGTCCTTGTTCATGCTCTGCTATTGGTACAGTACAGTTACATGATCCATTACCGCAGCAATACTTTTCTACCATGCTATCAAAAGTTTCTTTTGACAGCAGCAATACTTTTCTACCATGCTGTCAAAAGTTTCTTTTGACAGCAGCAATACTTTTCTACCATGCTGTCAAAAGTTTCTTTTGACAGCATGATAAATGTTCTGGATGTTTTTTCACTGGCATTTTATAACGCAAATTAATACAGGTGCAGCGTCTGCTGTCTTGGCTCTTGTCATGCATATGAAGATGACCACTAACATGTAACAAGACCGCTGATTTGGTTAAATATTAGAAAGTCCACCAATCGGCATGTGACCAATTCAGTCATTGTATACACACTTAAGTATTACTCGCAGATTGTTTGAATACTTGCTACTAAATGTAACAAAACGAACATTGATTAAAATATTAGAAAAAAAGTAGGGCCGACCCTAATCTTTTTATCTGCTATTCCAATTTAGGTAGGGTCAGGTTACCGGAAACATACCTATTTTTTGCTTAGGCTTCAACAAGACATATAGGCCTATTTTTCGACTGTGAGATGTGTAGCAGTTAGTAATGCAGTGTTTTAGTGCTGGACCTATTTTAGCATAGCTGATTCATACGTTGTCCGGCAGTGACAGAACTTTAGCTGCTGCTGTTTTTACCAGCAGGTTCTTTGCTACTGAACAAGCTGGGTGTTAAATAGGATATGGGTTAAATATTTCCTCCATTATATAATATTCCCACAAATTAATAATGGCTATAGTATTATCGGTATGTTGTGTAAATCATTACTAATTGCCTTTAGAAAGGCCAGTGATCATCCAGTTTCTGACCTAAACAAGAAAACAATCACCTAGAGCCACCAAACTTGACAAATTCCCTAACAAACGTGTTCTGTCAAAACTAATCTCATGATAGAATCACTGGAAACACACACAACTGTGTCAAAAAAGGTATCATAAATGTCACACTGAGTGTCCCACAGGGCTCAGTTCTAGGACCTGTCCTCTTCTTCATTTCACTGTTTGGAGAAATTGTATACAGTGGAATCTCACTATATTCAGAAGGAAGTTCAAGGAACACATTGGGACTTGGTCAAACTGTTCCTTATATTTGTTGTTCCTTATATCCATGGTTATATAATTATAACAGAGTACTGTAACATGGCTGCACATGGATTTCAAAGTTGTCCTTTGAAACAGATGTTCCTTATATCAGCAGTCCATATATAATGACAGTCCTGTGTACACATACAATTAATATATATTTTAATCAACATTTAAAAGTACATCACATTCATTAATAATGTAGCTCAGAGACAAAATGTTAGGCTACATTCACAATTTGCACTTCTTGCACATGTATGTAACAGTGTATCTCTGTGAAGGTGTAGCAACAGGTGGCTGGCCAAGCAACTTGCTAAGTAGAAAGCATTGGGCCAATCAGCTTATACCTCCATCAAGCACAGACAGGTGCACATATGATAAAAGCAAGCTCAGGCAATACTCTTACTAAATTTAGTTCTGTATCAATTGCTTAAGTTTAACTTTTTTGTTGGCTTCCAATTGGCTTATTGACACAGTCACACAGGTCTGTGCACAGTCTTAACCATGTCCCTTGAAGTCCTCTACAATGGTATGCACCTACACCCACCGAACTTCTTCCATACTTTCCCAGTTGTGATTGACACCTGTCCTGCTCTTTTAAAAGCTAGCTGCCAAGTGAAATCATGCTGCAACAATTACATAGATCTGTTATCATTTATATCTGCTAACAAATTGGTAAAAATGCAAACATAATAGACTGCACAGAGTAAAAGTTGCAATTGTATATGACTTGTAACAGGTTATTAATGCATTACTATGTTGATTTTCTGACATTTTGGTGTCAGAAAATGGTATTTACCATCTCGTCAGAAACTTGCCAACCCTGATAACAACACATTGGCTATTTGACTGGATACAAATAAATAGTTTATAATGATCCATTGGCTATTCGTCTGGATTAATACATACAGACAAATAGCCTGGGTCCGGCACTCCAGTTTTCATGCTGCAGCCCACATCTAGGGCTGCCACTGCCTGCCAGCTTTCATACTGCATCGTATTGGGTTTGAATGGTGAAATACATGGTGATTAATACATGGTTAATGGTACTGATATGATTTAGAATATACATAAATGTAATGATTGGTGACTGCACAATGACAAAAGTGGCAACACCCCCAGTTAAAAAAAAATTATTGAACATGCATTTGTGGATGCATCAAATGGACATTGTCTACTGCATATGGGCACTTTATTTAATGTGTTGCAATGCAAACTTCATGCTATTTCAAAATATATATGTTATACATGAATTTAGTATAAGTAAATATTATTTATCATTCAAACTTTAGCATCTATAAATTTTTACCTGTTTTATGATATCTGGTTACTGATGTTCCTATCAAAAAGATAACACCAGTGCTGTTATCTACATGTGTATATTATCATATCTGGCATATGGCACATCTGCATCCATGTCAAGGTCAATGTTAGCTTCAGAATAGCTGGTAATCTGGTGGATTTCTTGGAATTTATACTCCATTGACAAGATAAATATTTACCCCTTATCTAAATGGCCACATTAAAAAATAGTCACATTCTTGCATGTGTATATTGTTATTCTAGCTGAACATGTTGGTGTTTCTTGTTACAGGTGTTAAACGATACACAGGAGGTGTTTAAATGGGTACATGCTATTCGACTCACACCAGAGGTGTCCCTGCAAACATTCACCATTTGCCATACATTCATCCCGCTGACATGAAAAAGAATGGTGACTCACAGCATTCCTTTGGCTTTCGCAAACCCTACAGTGCTGCTCGTCACTCAGCCGCATGCAACAGAAACAGTGCTGACCAAATAGAAGCACCAGTAGGTGAACATACATCTGGCACTAACCTTATCTCCAAACAGGGGGTACAAAATGTTGGGTGTGCAAGCCGCTTTGGTTTCCGTATACAGTCAGACTCCAACAGCAATATAACGTCATCAAACAGATCAACAGATTCACTCAATAAAACACATTCCAAAAAGAAATGCCAAGCACAGCCACAAGTCGGTACGAAGCGATCACTCTCTTTTGAGCCTGATGATCATGACAGTCCATTTCTTATGATTGATGATGACTTGAATAGTCAGGCAGATGATGTTCATAAATCCAAGACAAGTGAATACTGCACAGATTCCATGCAGAAACGAACACAGTCATCAGACTCTCTTATAATGAGGAGAAAGTTAGTTTCAGAGGACTTAAAGAATGCCAATATCATTCCAGTGAGGTCTCCTTCCCACAACACCAGCAGAAGTCATGTAAAGTGCACACAAGATACACGTTCTGTCACTCGTGTAACATCCACACAGGGAAAGAAAGGTGGGACAAGTCTGCAGGATGGTTGCCCATTATCGCTGTCAGGACCAGTTGGGAAGAAGGGGACAAGCAAAGCACGTAAGTTCACAGAGAAATTTAAGCAGCCATTTCAGAGGTTTTCTAATGGAGGGACAAGCGCACAGACAAAGAAGGAAAAGGTACCAAAAAGTGAAAACTCTGAGACAACTGACAAACAGATGTGTGTCAACAAGAAGGGCAGTGTCTTCAGCAAGATTCGTACTAGTTCACGGTCGTCAGTACAGACGAAAGGTAGTTCTGACAGCGGAACATCCACTGTAATGAATTCTGTTTCACATTCCACAGAAAATGGTGCAGATAATGACAGTGTTTTCTTGACCAATTCAAAAACTACCAGTGGCTATTATGAATTGGAATTGGGTGTTAAAGCAACTGCACCTATAGCCATGATCGACTCACTGGAAACAACTTCCATTGGAAGTTTAAATTCAGAAGATTTGATGTTGGAGACAGACATTTGTTTGGACGATTACACTGAAGGCTGCTATGGACACGGAGACCCACTCACTGGCCGAATTATCTCCCGGCGCAGTAGTCAGAGAAATCGATCACAATCTGGTGAAAGACATGCCCCTAGATGCACTAGTGTGAGTGAGGAGAAGGGTACAAAGATGGAGACAGAAGGTGCAATACCAAAGCGACCAACCAGTTTGAAAATTGAGGATCACACCCCTGTTGATCCCCAGATGGAGCCACTGCATCAGCTGGCTACACTGCTGCGTGAGAATGAAGTGGTGAAAAGGTAGGCAATTCTTTGACATCTTGCAAGCACAGATGTCGCACAATCTTTGAGTGTATGTACAACCAGCACTTAGTTCTGATAATTAATCTTTGAGCCATGAAGTCATGACTGGACAAACCTAACTTAGTTATATGGAGTTGGCCTTTCAGCCTTTGTTTTGTTAGCCTCACACAGCAATTTTTGTTATTATTTGGATTAAAAAAAAAAATTTTGTTTACATTGTTTAAACAGTTAAATCAAGATTTGTTTAGTTTAAACTGGATTAAAGCTAAGTTAAACAGTAAACTAGGATATTTTTCCACATTGTTATTTCAGGTTTTTGCCACCATAAATAATAGTAATTTAATTATCTGTAATCCCATTTCAAGTAATGTGCTTCAGATGCAATTAATTTAGAGAATAGTTTCCTTATACTATATGGGCATTCCGTCTCAGATCATGTTGCACTCACATTTTTGAATTCAACCAAAATGTTACCAATTAATCAATATAACCACACATGTAAAACATTTGAGCTGTAGCTCAAGTGGTTTCTGAGTTGTGGCCATTTCCAATTTAGCAGATTCTGCCATTTTGCCAATTTTAAGAAATCATGAATATTTCTTGTTCTACTTAAAATACCAATAACTAAAAAAATATTTGTGCAAGAACTATTTGTGATCTGGCATGCCTATTCTCCATCATATGTAGTGTGTGTACTTGTGCAAAAGAACTAAGCATTTCATGCAAATTGTCTCTGTAATGCCCTAGATTTTGTGAACGAGGTGTAAGTGCCCAAAATTGCACCCCTTGTTTATTACATGCTTTCATGTGTCTCTAACATAAGAAGTTTTCAAGCTATGGATCTGACATTTGCTGAAATGTAGATATATATTGGTACATATTGCCCTGAGAATAAGAGGGGGAAGGACAATGGGTATGCAAAAAATTTTATTTTTTAAATTTAAGAAATGATTTCAGTAGCCTGTATTTCATTGTCGTGTTACATTGCAACCCTCCACTGTCAGGGATCAGGGTTGGGTTCAATTACCACGATCAATTACAATCACGGCCTGATTTTTTCCAAATTACAATTACGGTCTATTTGACATATTCAATTACAATTATATGACACACTCAAATTTAAATTACAATTACAATAGCCAAATACAACTACAATTGCAACCCAAAGATTATAATTGAAATTGTTGGTGTGAAATGTAATTATTTTCATCTTGTTTTGTTTGCAGTATGAGTAAACCAATTGAAATAAAAAGAAATATGATCAAATTCACTTTAAATTTATTCAAACATTTCATATAATGATTGCATTCAATAATTCATATACATACATAAATTTTCAGAGGTCATTCATATCATTGTGTCATTATTAAAACATTTCATACTATCGAGTATTATGTCTATATACACACAAATTCAAAAGTTCACGCACATTTGCAAATGATTGTATTTGTTTTGTTCTGTTGTTCATTTGAGGTGAAGCTTTAAACCCTAGCAGAAGCTACTTAGCTGGTCAGCTAATTAGATGGACTCAACACTGGCTTTGGGATGAGCAGATCATCTGCCATAATTCTGATAACTAGTTGATATTTACTACTCTCGAGTGCCAAATAAACGTATAGTGCTGAATAACAGTATAGGGTGGCAAATTGTTCAAAACATATAATAGTATAGTGCAAATAGGCACTAGTATATTTGTCTTTTTTAGCGCCGAAGATATCTTTCACCATTTTTACTCAATGCCCGGATCGCAGTATATTTCCTTTTTTTTCTGCAGAATATGCATAAACTTTGTTCATATTGGCGTCGCCGCAAATATAGTAGCCGCGTTTTATGTCTGAGAAAAACCGGAGAATTGTCCATTTTTAAATGGACATTAAAGTGTTATTGAATTGAATACCCAAGGCCAAGTCCGTTTCAGGGGAAATCGCCACCACCTGGTTGCAAGCGGTTTGAGGCGCTGCACACAACGGCCATTTACGGTCAGTTTATGCGGTGATAATGGAGTTTTAACTAATAATATACCATATTGAACTCCCGAGAACTAAGTATTCTGACCGATTCATCTAATCATGAAAATCTAATGGTCTAACACTTCTGGATCAAAATGTAGGATCTGGAAGCACAGGATCCTGCTAAATTCACGACTGTCGTTCAAAAGGATGAAAACTTAGCCATTAGAGGGAGCCATATGCAGCTCCAGTTGGGAGCAAGTGATTTTAGCACGAGCGATAAACTACTATGTGGATGATTGATTAGCACGAGCAGTTGGGAGTGTGAGCGATTGCTCTCCTAAATAAAATACCCTGCATAATTTGCCATGATTATCAGAAAATGTAGGCTGGCACAAATGTTTAAATGTAATAATAGTAGAGTGCCAAATGAGGAGCATATAGGGTGGCATTTTTCATCAAATAAATATGCATATAGGGACATTTATTTGGCACTCAAGAATTTCCTGTAATAATGGTACATTGCTTTTGTATAAAGAATAGTGCAAAGATGAGTGGCTTCTATTTGGCTTCGTTTAGTCAATGAAGCATCAAAATAACAAGATCTAAAAGATGAGCATTCTATTTCAACTGCCAGTTACTATAAGCCACTGAGTGATTCTAAGTTAAACCTTAATTTTTTTATATTAAACTGATTTTCAGGCTAAAACTGTTTCTTCAGTATAACCAGCTAACTTTCCAATATATTTGCTAAGATACTATCTTTGAAAAAATATAATTCACAATAAACATTGTTATATTCATTAATATATTATATTCATTATAAACATTATATTAAAAATATGTTGAGAATTTATATGTAAACATGTTGAGAATTTATTTTGAGAAATTTTTTAAATAATTGAAATGTAATTGAATAATAATTTAAAGTTTCAGTTTCAATTACAAGTATGCAGGTATAAGAAATATCAATTACAGTTATGCTGATGTCAGAAATTACAATTACACTGTAATTGTAATTAATTAAACAATTACAAATTATAATTGAACCTTGAACCCTGTAAGGTATACAGGTCGTACTCTTTTAGTTTAGTAGGTATCTACTTACTATATTTTCAGAATAATTCAATCTTAATCTTTAGCTTTTCATATATTTTACGACTTTCAGCATCCAATATGAGAATGTGGGACACACATGCATGCACACACGCACGCACACACACGCGCGCACAGAAAATAATTTTGACATTTGTTGGGTAGTACCTGTTAATTGTCAGTAACTATTTATCTTAGCCATGCAGGTATTCATGATCTATGTGGTGGATTACACAAGTTAGCTCCAGGTAGTGCAATCACCCCATCATAATTATCTGTTATCTCTGCCCACCATAACAGTTGGACCTGCAGGGTGAAGATCTGTACTTCACCTTGGACCATTGTTTTTCTGTGCATATCTGTGGATATCTGTGGCTGCATATGACATATTGGCCTATTGGTCAAGCCTGAGAGGCCCCTTTATGTGGTTGTTGTAATCTCTTCATGATCCATCTTGAACCAGGCAATACATAATAATTGCTTTTAAGAAACAACTAGGCACACCATACTATGTGTGCAGATAAGAAATGGCTGTAGGTGATAAGAAAGGATGTTCTACTTGTGTATAAAAGTGCAGTGCTGTGTTGACTGGGTGCCAGTGTGAGAGTGGTGACATGGTCAGAGTCATGTGTGCCAAAAGTTGGTGATCATTGGGAAACATTCATTGTAGCTGTTCACAAGCTGTACATCCTCAATTCAGTTGTGGTACAATGGAGGCTGAAGATGGTGTGATTACTGTAAGTGGAGGTGGAATTGCAGAACGGATATACAAGTTGGGAATGCAGAAGTGTGCAACAAGTTCTCAGAGAGAGGCAGACATCCCAAAAGCAATGAAACTACAAGAGAGCCGGATTCCTTACAGAAGTACAAAAGACGAGGATGTGAGAAGTTACCCTCTGCGACCTCTCTACAGGGCAGCTGTTGGTCTTGACCTGAGCAAAAATGCACAAAATGATACGCATAATAGTGTCAGTCCTACATTGCCTGGTGGAGAACAAGTTCAACCAAGTGAGTGGGTCATCAATGAGCAGCACCAAGAGGTGGATCCACATGCTGTGGTTCCTTACAGGGGTGCCTTGGGCAGAGGGCAGACAATGTTTCAACCTAAATGTCATAGTTCTCCATGTGTGAACAAGTGCAATGTTAAAAAAAATGTGGCTGTATCGAATCAAGAAGGCAATGTGATGCCCTCCTACAGGGCTATAATTATGGAGCAACCGGGGCATATGATAAAAAAAACAGTTTCCTCTTTCCAAGACCAGCATGATCAGGACGGGGAATCTCCACTTGGAGAACAAAACAGATTGATTTCTTTCAACAAAACAAACCAACATATGAAACCTTATTCAGGATTTCCATGTGGAATCCCAGTGTTCAGGAGCAGGTTTGATGAGGAGAGAAGACAGCGGCTGGATATGATAGACACAACTCAAGAGAAAAGACTTGTACTGCATAGTGTGAGTTCAGCAGGTCAACAGACAACACAACGAGAAGACATGTGGCTAAAAAAACTACAACACCAAAAACAACTGCTGCAGCATCAGCGACAACAAGAACAGAAACAGCAACAACTATGCACAGATGTAGAACAGCAGGAGGATGTGTGTCAACAACCAAGACATATACAACAACGAGAACACCAACAGAAACAGGACGAACAGCAGGAACTGATTGTGCAAGAACACAGCCAGTTAAAACAGCAGCAACAGTTAAAAGACCAACAACAGCAGCAACAACTAAAGAAACAAGCCGAATTACACCAACCAGTCGTAAAAAAACAACAGAGGCAACTTCTGCAGCAAAGACAGCTTGAAAGGCAACAACTGATGGAACAGCAAAAACAGCTTGAACAGCCACAGTTGGAAAAAGAAAGGCAAAAACTGTGGCTAGAACAGCAGCGAAACCTGAAACAGCAAAGACGCATAGAACAACAAAGACAATTGGAACAGCAGATAGAACAAGCATGGCAGACGGAACAGCCGCAAGAACAACATTTTCAGACTGAAAATCAAAGATTAGTACAAAAACAACAGCAACCATGGCAAGAACAACAATTGCAGCAGCAAAAGCAGAAACTAAAACAACAAGAGGAGCAACACCAAGAAGTGTTGCATCAACAACAGTACCACCATCAAGCGGAACAGCAGCAAGAGCCGCTTGTAGAGCAACAACTACAAGTTGTCCAGGAAGAATCATGCCACAAAAAGGTTGATAAGTCATGGCAAAATAAGCAAGTATGCCAACAGGAAGTTCACTGTGATAAGCAGCGAATGGAGCGACAATGGCAGCTACAAAAGAAGAGATTGAAACTACAGCAGCACAGACAAAGATACCAGATGGACCTACAGCAAAAGGAACAGCAGCTGCAGTGGGATAACAGTGAATTGCAAGAGAAGAAACAAATGGGAGAACACCATCAGCCAGACCAAAAGCTGAAACAATATTTACAAGAGCAAGACAAGCAGCACATACTACGACAGCATGTGCAACAGGTGCAACTTGAGAGTCAAGAGGAACATCATCAAAGACAACAACTCCAGCTGAAGCCACAACAACAACGGCAACAATTTAAGCTGAAGCAACACCAACAACAGCAACAACTCGAGTTGAAGCCACTGCAACAATTCCAGCTGAAGCCACACCAACAACAAGAACAACTGCAACAACCCCAGCTGAAGCAACGCCAGCAGCAACAACAACAGCAACAACTCCAACTTAAGCCACACCAACAGCAAGAACAACTGACAAAAATGTTGCAGGATGGAGAAATCTCACCACAAAAGCAACAAGTGCAACAACAAGTGCAACAACATTTGTACCAGAGGAAACAGTTAACTAGGCAACGTCTAGAACAACTTAAGGAAGAAGGACAACAACAGGAACAATTCAACAATCAAATACTTCAGTCACCAAAGCAAGAGTATATTTCACTGCCATCACCCACTGCTGCAAAGGATGATGCCATCCAGATGAAACAAGCCAGTAATCCCCATGGACTCTACACAGGAAGAAACAATCATGCAAGACGACACAACTCTTCTGCAAGTAGTTCCACCAGCAGCTTGTTGGACAACAGCACTTGTAGACATCAGAGCTGTTGTGATGGCCAAATGCAACTATCCAAACATCTGCAGGAGTGTGCCAAGCATCAACAGATTTACTATGTTCTCTCTGGTGGTGAGCTGAGTGATGTGGATGATACAAGCTCAAGTTCTAGCAGCAATGTGAGGCAAGTGTGGCAATCATTCCTCTATTAGCAGCCAGACTAGCAAGCATATTATGTCAGTATGCTTACATGGTGCCTGCTATATTATTGTTGATGTCTGAACTGATAAGTAGGGCAAGACAGATTCTGATTGTCACAGTATGCCAGCATATATTATTCAACATCAACAACTGTTCAGAGGTTGTAAGCTCATCACTGGCTTTTCCCTTGTTATCTTGAGTGAAGTGATTTTTATAAAGTTATTAGTGTTTATGGAATGGCTTTTTATTGTTATACATTTATGTAACGTGTGCTTTAATATCCAGTGTGTGTGTGTATATATATATGTTACAGTAAATCTGCGTAATCAGTAATTTCGCGTAATGACTGATATGTTTAAGCATTACGCAAAATGACTGACATGTTTAGGCATTACGCAAAATGACTGTTTCACTCAGGCATTTCACGAAATGACTGAAAATTTCAGAAATGACTTGAAATAGGGCACTATTATTACACAGTTTGACTGGTGACCATTTCAGTCATACTGTGTAATAACAATTTGTGTACTTTTGTCATTATATATTGTTTCAATGTTAATTGTGTATTAATGTCAGCTTTCATAATTCTTCAGACATTCTCATTACTCAAGTAGATAAACAAAGTGAATAAATATTTGCTATATATTTGCAAATAGCAACACTTTGCTAATAATTTATTCTTCTCTGGGTACAAGATTCTAACCCTCCCCCTGACAGTTTGATTGACAGCTATCTCACTAGTGTTCTCCGATTTGATGGACAGGTAATGGATGACCCAACCATTCTCAAACTGGGATTGCTAACTGCCTAACAATGGTGACTGTCTCATTTGGCTATTGTGCATTGCTTCTCCCTATAAAAAAGAACACAATCAGTAGGTGTTAATCACTCACCTCTTGGCATAGCTATCACAGTGGCACAGGATAATTACGAAGTACAATTTAACGAAGAACTTTACAAAATGTTTCAAATATGTCAAAAACATCTAATTCCCAAAGTGGAATATTTCAATACTATAGAACAACTCAAGCTTGCAGCAACTAATGAATCTTCAAATTCATGCCATAGATATTACATACTCAGCAAGTAAGAACCAATTTTTATTTGTAGTTTCTTATGCTGAACATTGTTTCTTGATTTTAAGTGTAATAAACTGACCAGACATTTCACAATTTGAGGGGTAGATAGTAGTCCATTTAATCAATGCAAATATTCCAACCTATAATAAATGAGGTATGGGTGGAAAGATGGTTAAATAATCTTCCAAATGTGACATAGCTAACATGTAATTATGCAGTAAAACATCATACCAGAATTTTTTCATAGAAATTACTCCACAGCCCCACATATGCAATTTTGGTGGCTTGCATAACATAATGTGGTTTCATTTTGATTTGGTAATGGTGAAATTTCACACCTTCATTCATTGATCTGCACATCGAAGCCACAGGGGTAATTCCCTTCAAAGGTTTTTTTTAGTAAGAAGCATCAAGTTAATATCCACCACAGTTGTATTGGATACCAATTCAAGCCTTAATCCTTTCTCTGTTAAATTCTTCCTCTCTTAATGTAAACCAGGAAGTCCACAAAATGAAAGAAAATGCTCAAATGAAAGCCGTCAGTACTGTCTAACAAAAGTCGAGAAGTCCGTTCATGATTTCACATTAAGCCGTGCAAACAAATTAATTTAAAAGGGAAGTTAAATCAATTGTTAAATTTACTATAAAAGACACATTGATAAACATCATGATTATGAATATATTACAATTACAATATATTACAATATATATTTTCTTCTAACTACTTTGGTTTAGGTAGTTTATAATTAAAATTGGATAATAATTTTTATTTGCTCTTATGTTTCGAATGTATAAATTTTTTAAATGCAGTGACAACAAGAAGTGGAACCTCAGTTTGTGGTCACCCCAGTAATACAGTCACCCCGCCATTATGGTCACACTGGGACAGTCCCAAATGATTTCCACAGTAAAAGATAGGACTTTAGTCCTGCTAATCCAGTCACCTCGCTATTCAGGAATACGGTCAGTAACCCAGTACAAAACGTCCAGATTGCCCACAGGTTAAACCCTCACAGTCAGTCACAGCTGGGAAGCCAAGATTTGGCAGCTGCAACTGCAAGCTGCAGCAGGCCAGCCACTGTTCCATCAAAGACGATCTCAATATGAAGCCATGCATTAGCATCTCCCTGTTTACACAGTGACCAGTTAACTTCATAAAACAATGCAAGAAGCAAGACAGAGTCATTTTAGATAACACTTTGAAGGCAAACATTCTTAGGCCTAAGCTTAGTGGCTGAGTAAATTTTATTGAAGAACACTGCTCTGTAGACTGCTCTGTCATCAATGCTTACAATAGGACACCTGGTATTATTAGGTGCCCTATTGTTTGCTTAAACACCAATGAGCACTTGTAGAAATAGCAGGTCCTAGAGGTGGCAAAATGTTGTAAAATAAGTGGCATAACGAACAAAATTCAATAATCCTCTGACACGTAGCATGTGTGGATATATAATATTGGCTCCCCAAAATAAACCGTGGCGCCTCTGGGAGATAACTCGTGTTTGATCCTGAACAGCAAATATTTAACGAGTTGTCATGTCAGCAAATAATGTATTGTGCTAACATTAATACTTATTAATATGTAACAAAACCAACTAGCAAACATCAGTCGATCTGATATATGAATAATTTTGCCACAATCGAGCACACTAAATGCCTTATGTTGTTACGCGAAGTTACAAAAAACAAAAATTTCTGTGTGAGTTTGCGTTTATTCAGAGTTTTGACTGAACAGCTGCTAAAGACATTTTATTGCAGGTCGACACTGTGACATGGGAATGGTTTTATGTGTCGTAATTACATACATCAATAATACAAGCACCACATTACACATGATATTCTTGTTCGATGTGACATTTCTCCAAGTCCCATGATGCTTCAGTGCCCATATTCACTATTAAGGTCACCTCGCTGTTATTGGCACTTTGACTCAGTCCCGTGGGTGACCACAATACTGAGGTTCCACTGCATATACGTATGCATGCATATATATATATATATATATATATATATATATATATATATATATATATTATATATATTTTCTACATATATCTACATATATAAATGTATGTTTATTATATATACATACATACATATATGTATGCATATATACATGTTGGTGTGTGTGTGCGTGTATGCACGTACATGCGAGTGTGCTCCAGCAGTTGAATATGATAACAATGTTTACACTCATTATTTGCATATATATACATGTGTGTGTGTGCGTGCGTGCGTGCGTGTGTGCGATATGCGTGCGCACTCGTGTGCATGCATGCATGTATGTGTAGCATGTTGGTATTGCAAGGCTAACAGCCTAACACTAGGTCTTTATTCACAATATGTAGAGTACTAGCATTTTTGAATGATGAGTCACGAGGGAACTGCCTATTACGTGGCCACATGGGCAAACACAATAGCATTGAAAGTGGGGTGTATGTGTGGAGGTGTGGATGGAGGTCATGCAAAGCCACTTATACTTGTTGTGAATGAATGATAGCATGAACCATTTAGTGCAGATATTTGACTACTGCCTGCAGAGTTGTGCACTAGTTTGAACTGCTGTGATCCCCACAGTATCAGGCATTCCCTCAACTCATTGCGTACGTAATTATAGGCTACATGAATAACGAAGGTGACGGCCATCTACGGCTCACTCCTCCAGCTCTGTGTGTGCAACGAGTCGTCAATGTATTGTGTATTTCAATATTGTCATAAGTTGCTATAACATTGACATTATTTCCATGTCATCAGATGTCCGACATCAACCGGGGAGAGGGCATCCAGGCCATCATCATTTCAGGGGTCTGAAGGCACTGGTCCTGACAGACAAGTGGCAGTGACTACCCACAGTAGACACCACTCAAGCATACTGAAACCTCCCAGGCAGGCTGCCACTATGGAGGATGAAGAATCAAAGGTATGTTGGATCCTTTTCCACATATTTCTAGTATGCCAACAATTGCTAGGTGTATAACTCTTATCTCACTCTCACTGCCAGTCTACCAGTGACCTGGCAGATAATTACCTTGATTACCAGATTAGATGTAATCATGAATAGACTGTATGCATATTTTGATTTCAGTAAACACACCACTGCTATTTAGTATAACTACACAGGATATGTAAACATGCAGAAAGGGCAGTGCCCTAGGGCCGATACCTTATGCTTTATCAATTGCTGTCAGCACTGGCACATCACAAAGTGGAACTTAAATTTTAATATCCATAATTGGTATGATGCGGGTATTTAGGTCATTTGGTGTATCTGCTCACATTTTTGTTATTGGGGAACTGGTTTGAAAGACACCTGGCATGTGAATGTAAAGCAGCAGTGTTCACAGTATTCGCAAAGCAGCACAGGAACCTAATAGCCATTTAGTGAACTAGGTCAGATGAAGGCGTGGCATGCAAGTGTTGGGCAGCAGTAGAACCATAATGGCATGGCTGTCAATCCAGCATATCTCTTAATACTGCTTCTCCTACAAATAGCTAGTCATGAAATTGACTTATGAATGTGTAATTTATTGTCTTAAATCACATGAGCTGCATATGTAACAGTGACATGTCATTATTCGTGTAATTATTGAATTGGAATTGATCAAAAAACCCTATTCAGTATGATAATTGTTAGCTTTTAAGATTATGTTCAGGGTTAAGACAGAGCTGTCGGAATGAGACGGGTGGAGTCAGTCAGTAATATGTTGGGCCCACTATGTGAAGTGATGTAGGGCCTACAGCTGACATTCAGTGAAGTGTAGTTGGGCCTACAGCTGACACTCCGTGAAGTGTAGTTTGGCAGGTTGCCTTATCTGCCAGACAGGAACACTGCAAGTATCCAGACAGTTACATATCTTGCTCAAGGACAAGATTTATGGTAACATCAGTGCAATATGCATGTAGGAAGTGAGGTCAGTGCACTGGAATTATGGACAACACAGATACTTCTGATGTTATTTAAAAAAGGTTAAATTGTTGCAAGAGTTACTTGCTTCATATAGAAACTCTTATTATTAGGAGAGATGTGGGAATTTAACTGGAGTATTTTCTCTGTGTGATTTATCTAAAGTACTCTGTGTGATTCACAGGGCTTGGGTCAAAGTCCTCGTTATTCGTACTCACTAGTACTGGTATACCATTTATTTGAAGAATTGCTTATTACTGTGTAAGATACAGTACCCAATGTTGTGCATGCAAGTAATTATTAGTGAAAATACAAGTATTTTACTTATGATTATTTTGTAAATACATATACAGGATTGACATATTTATAGAACAAGTTTGATGTGTGATGACTTTATAGGTAAAAGATAATGAAGATAAGATGAGTTTTTGAGCCAGTTAAATTATGACAACACTGAGATTATGTTCTATCAATAGACCTTAGTTTTTTGGATGGATGGAATAACACAAACACATCCAAAATACAATTATTTATGCTCGCTGTCAGAGTGTGTTCATTGTCTTTCTACAGCCTGTGCCACTCCTGTCAGAGTGTATTCACTGCCTTTCCATTGCATGTGCCACTCCTGTCAGAGTGTATTAACTATCTTTCAACTCCTGGCAGAGTGTATCCACTGCCTATGCCACTCTTGTCAGAGTGTATTCACTGCCTATGCCACTCCTGTCAGAGTGTATTCCCTGCCCATGCCACTCCTGTCAGAGTAAAGTCACTACCCGTGCCACTCCTGTCAGAGTGTATTCATTGTGTTTCCACTGCCTGTGCCACTCCTGTATGTCTTTCCACTACCTGTGCCACTCTTGTATGTCTTTCCACTACCTGTGCCACTCCTGTCAGAATGTATTCACTTCCTTTCCACTGCCTATGCCACTCCTGTCAGAGTATTCACTGCCTGTGCTACTCATGTCAGAGTGTGTTCACTGCCTTTCCATTGCCTATGCCACTCCTGTCAGAGTGTATTCACTGCCTTTCCACTGGATGTGCCACCATCTAAAGTAGGACCTCAGCATGTGTTTTTGTTTGGATACAGGTGATCATGGATGGCTTCACATACCGCCATCTAATGCAGGACCTAACAATGTTCAAGACATTGCTTCTCAAACTGAGGAGAGTAGTCCAAGAGGTAGGATTAACAAATGTGATTTATTTTGCCAACATTGTAATATTGATGAGTTCAACTAAGTGAACACTCTTTAAATGAGACATGGTGTTGAAAGAGTGACTTTGTATCATTTTGACCTTCCATTATAACAGGTGAACATTTATCTTACTGCGAGAACAATGCTGTGATTTAACCATGTTGTTCCTCTGTCACTGTACAGTTTTGATGAAGGATTCTGGAGCTCTAATGACATACCCCATCAGCAATCCTAACTGTAACATGCTGCTAGCAAAACAAATAAAAGTCAAGTAGTAGCAACTTTCTATTTAATAATAACTCTGGTGCTTTTTGAGATATTCTTAAATTCTTTATTAGTTGCTTTTCAAAAATAAAAGGCCAATCAAACCTGACTAGTTGCTTACCACTTTTGATAGGCAGTTAAACAGCCGAACATACAATATCAAAGGGGGTAATTGTAAAAGAGGGGTGGGTCTCTCGTGAAGATTTGACAGTGATCACATTTCATCCACATCGAATCACAATATAAATGTAGACAATTGTTTCTTAGTAAGCAAATATGCCAGATCACTTAGGCCTATCTTTCTTAATAGACAAGGTTTATGAGATTGGGCAAGGGCACCTGCCTGCTAATTCCCGTTATTTGAGACATGATGACTGATGAGGTAGTAATTCATATATGTAGAATAACACTATCAATGTCAGTACTGATGTTAACAGTGTAACAAGATGGGCATTCAGTTTTAACTGTAACCCAGAGCAGCTACAAAATTATAAGTATTTCATCCCATTTTCTTCCATTATCTTTTTCACTGTTATATGAAAATTAACTGTATGTTGAAAGTCTACTTGATGAATGATCAGTGATAAACCACTTATAGTGGTAGTATTAAAAAAAAGTAGTAAACAGAATAGACTGTTGTATTATTACATCTAAATATGCTTGTACTTTGTGAGTCTGGTGGTACTTGTACTTGGTGAGTCTGGAGGTAGTTGATGAGTGTGGAGGTACTTGTAATTGGTGAGTCTGGGGGTATTTGTACTTGGTGAGTCTGGAGGGACTTGTACTTGGTGAGTCTGATGGTGCTTGTACTTGATGAGTCTGATGATACTTGTGCTTGGTGAGTGTGGATGTACTTGTACTTCATGAGTGTGGAGGTACTTGTACTTCATGAGTGTGGAGGTACTTGTACTTGGTGAGTCTGGAGGTCCTTGATGAGTGTGATGATACTTATGCTTGGTGAGTCTGGATGTACTTGTACTTGATGAGTGTGGAGGTACTTGTACTTGATGAGTGTGGAGGTACTTGTACTTGATGAGTGTGGAGGTACTTGTACTTCATGAGTGTGGAGGTACTTGTACTTGGTGAGTCTGGAGGTACTTGATGAGTGTGATGATATTTATGCTTGGTGAGTCTGGATGTACTTGTACTTGATGAGTGTGGAGGTACTTGTACTTGATGAGTGTGGAGGTACTTGTACTTCATGAGTGTGGAGGTACTTGTACTTGGTGAGTCTGGAGGTACTTGTACTCGATGAATATCAATGTACTTGTACTTCATGACTCTGATGGTACTTGTACTTGGTAAGCCTGGAGATACATGTACTTGGTGAGTGTGTAGGTACCATGTACTTGGTGAGTCTGGAAGTACTTGTAATTGGTGAATCTGGAGGTACTTGTACTTGTATTTCACATGTAATTAATGTCAGCCCTGTTCATTGGGGTTCAACTGTAACTAATTAGATATAACTATGTACACGTAATTTATTTAGGCTTTGTGGGTTTATGTTGAATCATATTTTGACCAACAGAGATAAGGTACCATGAATCATACATCATTTTTGTGCTACAAATAACTGTTTGCTATGCTATTTACTGCAGTTTATGTAACACCCATAGAACAAAGCAAAGGAAGACCCACTGACTGGGTCATATATACCTCAATGAATACAGACATGTAAATATGATCCACCTACCACATAGCCATGTCCTCAGGGTGGTCATCAGATATATTGGTAATGGGTGACACAGTACAGATCAGTCCATCCATCTTGTCAATCATAGCAGTCAACAGAAACTACTGCAACTCTCCAATAACTGACAAAATACTACTCAGGCTGTTAAGCACATAATGTTGTGATTTTGTTATCAACATTTGGCTTAACTTCTGATCACTATATCAATACATGTACTAATGTTGACAGGCAGTGGACATTCAATTTCACATGTAAACCACAGCAGCTATAAACTTAAAATCTTAGAACTCTTAAAGTATAAGTTTTGCATCAGTAGTGAACTTAGTTAAACAATGCACCATTATGCAGATGTTCTAATGCCTTCTCCCATGTTTTTCCTCCTCTTTCCTCCATCATCCTCAACCACTAGCACACCTGTTCTTGTTAATATGTGTACACACATGCATGAATACATGTGCACCTATGTGATGTGGCTTTGTTGCAGGATGAAATTGGCTCTCCTTTTGGCAGCCAGCCATGGAAAATGCAGGTACGTTAGTAATACACATGTTATGTCGATCGTATTCCACACTGTTGTTTAATACTGTGAGCTACTGGCGTATCTCCACTCCTATTTAATCCTGTGAGCTACTGGCGTATTTTCACTCCTATTTAATACTGCGAGGTACTGGCGTATCTCCACTCCTATTAAATACTGTGAGCTACTGGCGTATCTCCACTCCTATTTAATACTGTGAGCTACTGGCGTATCTTCACTCCTATTTAATACTGTGAGCTACTGACGTATCTTCACTCCTATTTAATACTGTGAACTACTGGCGTATCTCCACTCCTATTTAATACTGCGAGCTACTGGCGTATTTTCACTCCTATTTAATACTGCGAGGTACTGGCGTATCTCCACTCCTATATCTCCACTCCAGTTTAATTGTGCGAGCTACTGGCGTATTTCCACTCCTGTTTAATACCGTGAGCTACTGGCGTATCTCCACTTTTGTTTAATATTGCGAGCTACTGGCAGAGTTACTTACCTTATAAAGGGCAGATCTTTTCAATACGAAACATGTACAAGCGGCAGATATGTTCAAATTTGTATGATAATAGTTAAAGGATTTCTTGCAGGAGTGGCACACTGTCATTTTGATATAATATAGAACACGATGTATGAAGCACTTCATAGGTAGAGTATAGTGCTGCCTCAGAAACTTTTTACAAAGTTACATCATGATAATAACAATTATAACCTCACACACAGGTCATTTTCATAGATACAAATGCATGTTATAGTTTACTTACTGTATATGAGGCGTTTATCATACATAACATGTCTGCTTTCTTGTCTTGGTAATGAGGAAACAACTCATTACTCTACCTGTTCCGTAAGTGCACGTAGAAAATGGTAACAGTTATCCAGATTGTTGGCAGACTGGTGGATAATTGAGATAACTTAAAAATTTATTAACATCTTAGATTAGAATTTCCCTAGCTATTTTTACCCACGGCACTTAAACCCTAGATTTAGTGTTAATTCCCAAATAAAAGTTATTTAATGCCATTTATTGTACAACCTTATCTAAGAACAAGTGTATGGATGCAATTTTGTTACGCAACTTCAATTTTCTAACCCCAAAATGTTGTGGACCATTATTGGTAAAGAAAAACCATGCTTTTCTTTAAAAAATCTTTGATTAATCTTGTTTTTTCTAGACTAATACTGTTTTTTAATCACTGTTTATAATATTTCCTAATTTACAATAAACATGTATATTCATACAACAACTCATGGCAAGCTTTGCAGGATCACATCCATATTAGTTTTTCGTGTTTCAACACGTATCTATATAACCATGTTGCACATGAAAATGCTGGCAGTTGCCAAAGAATTGATAGTCGTTGAAGCAAATTTTATGAATGGTCAAATAGCAACACGTCATTGCTGTCTAGCAGTGCATTGGTGCTTTCTATTAACAATCATTGTGTACATGCCATGTATTATTGGTGCTTTCTATGAACAATCATTGTGTACATGGCATGAATACATTGGTGCTTTCTATTAAAAATCATTGTGTACGTGGCATGAATACATTGCTGCTTTCTATGAACTGTCATTGTGTACATGGCATGAATACATTGGTGCTTTCTATTAAAAATAATTGTGTACCTGGCATGAATACATTGGCGCTTTCTATGAGCAATCATTGTGTACATGGCATGAATACATTGGTGCTTTCTATTAAAAATCATTGTGTACGTGGCATGAATACATTGCTGCTTTCTATGAACTGTCATTGTGTACATGGCATGAATACATTGGTGCTTTCTATTAAAAATAATTGTGTACCTGGCATGAATACATTGGCGCTTTCTATGAGCAATCATTGTGTACATGGCATGAATACATTGGTGCTTTCTATTAAAAATCATTGTTTACATGGCATGAATACATTGCCATATGTTTCTGTCTCATGCTGTTTCTTGGTCATGTCTCATTGTCGTTCATCTTAACCTCTGTCTCTCAGAAACAATGTTTTATGCATATGCTACGTTCCTTTATCACCAGCTAATGTGCATAAGATTCTGTTTCTCAGAGCTGTTACAACCGTTTCAGAATGGCTACCGACTGGGCAGTACTGGAGGGTCCAGTCAGGCGGGCAGTCCCCAGGCTAGTGAATCTGACCCACTCATGTTGGCAGCATCATTTGAAATGGTTAAACAGGTACAGTAACACACTCTTTATCATACAAAATCTATGAGAAAAGCATACTATGATTAAGACCTTCACCTAAGAATTCAAGTGTTGCAAAAGTTGTATTAAGCTAAATAATTATTGATGTTATATTATATAATTAATAGTTAAATTGTAACTGGCTATTATGTGTGCATCCACAAGCTGCACCAACTATAATGGATGGCGACTTAAGATTGTCTGTGTATTGTAGGAGAATGTGGAGTAGATGCAACAGTTAGAGTGGATAGAAACCTTAAGACTGTGTTGTAGGAGAATGTGGAGTTGGTACAACAGTTAGAGTGGATGGAGACTTAAGACTGTCCTGTGTGTTGCAGGAGAATGTGGAATTAGTGCAACAGTTAGAGTGGATGGTGACTTAAGACTGTCCTGTGTGTTGCAGGAGAATGTGGAGTTGGTACAACAGTTAGAATTGATGGTGACTTAAGACTGTCCTGTGTATTGTAGGAGAAGGTGGAGTTGGTACAACAGTTAGAGTGGATGGTGACTTAAGACTGTCCTGTGTGTTGCAGGAGAATGTGGAGTTGGTACAACAGTTAGAGTGGATGGAGACTTAAGACTGTCCTGTGTGTTGCAGGAGAATGTGGAGTTAGTGCAACAGTTAGAGTGGATGGTGACTTAAGACTGTCCTGTGTGTTGCAGGAGAATGTGGAGTTAGTGCAACAGTTAGAGTGGATGGTGACTTAAGACTGTCCTGTGTGTTGCAGGAGAATGTGGAGTTGGTACAACAGTTAGAGTGGATGGTGACTTAAGACTGTCCTGTGTGTTGCAGGAGAATGTGGAGTTGGTACAACAGTTAGAGTGGATGGTGACTTAAGACTGTCCTGTGTATTGTAGGAGAAGGTGGAGTTGGTACAACAGTTAGAATTGATGGTGACTTAAGACTGTCCTGTGTATTGTAGGAGAATGTGGAGTTTGTGCAACAGTTAGAGAATGGATGTTGACTTAAGAATGTTTGTTGTAGGAGAATGTGGAGTTGGTACAACAGTTAAGTTGGATGGTGACTTAAGACTGTCTGTGTGTTGTAGGGGAATGTGGAGTTGGTACAACAGTTAGAATTGATGGTGACTTAAGACTGTCCTGTGTATTGTAGGAGAAGGTGGAGTTTGTGCAACAGTTAGAGAATGGATGTTGACTTAAGAATGTTTGTTGTAGGAGAATGTGGAGTTGGTACAACAGTTAAGTTGGATGGTGACTTAAGACTGTCTGTGTGTTGTAGGGGAATGTGGAGTTGGTACAACAGTTAGCGTGGATTGTGACTTAAGACTCTCCTGTGTATTGTAGAAGAATGTGGAGTTGGTGCAACAGTTAGAGTGGATTGTGACTTAAGACTGTCCTGTGTATTGTAGGAGAATGTGGAGTTTGTGCAACAGTTAGCGTGGATTGTGACTTAAGACTCTCCTGTGTATTGTAGGAGAATGTGGAGTTTGTGCAACAGTTAGAGTGGATGTTGACTTAAGACTGTCCTGTGTGTTGCAGAAGAATGTGGAGTTGGTACAACAGTTAGAGTGGATTGTGACTTAAGACTGTCCTGTGTATTGTAGGAGAATGTGGAGTTTGTGCAACAGTTAGAGTGGATGTTGACTTAAGACTGTCCTGTGTGTTGCAGAAGAATGTGGAGTTGGTGCAACAGTTAGAGTGGATGTTAACTTAAGACTGTCCTGTGTGTTGCAGAAGAATGTGGAGTTGGTGCAACAGTTAGAGTGGATTGTGACTTAAGACTGTCCTGTGTGTTGTAGGAGAATGTGGAGTTGGTGCAACAGTTAGCGTGGATTGTGACTTAAGACTGTCTGTGTATTGTAGAAGAATGTGGAGTTGGTGCAACAGTTAGTGTGGATTGTGACTTAAGACTCTCCTGTGTATTGTAGAAGAATGTGGAGTTGGTGCAACAGTTAGAGTGGATTGTGACTTAAGACTATCCTGTGTGTTGTATGGTAATGTGGAGTTGGTGCAACAGTTAGAGTGGATTGTGACTTAAGACTGTCCTGTGTATTGTAGGAGAATGTGGAGTTGGTACAACAGTTAAGTTGGATGGTGACTTAAAACTATCTGTGTGTTGTAGGGGAATGTGGAATTGATACAACAGTTAGAGTGGATGGTGACTTAAGACTGCCTATGTGTTGTATGGTAATGTGGAGTTGGTACTACAGTTAGAATGAATGGTGACTTAAGACTGCCTATGTGTTGTATGGGAATGTGGAGTTGGTACTACAGTTAGAATGAATGGTGACTTAAGACTGCCTATGTGTTGTATGGGAATGTGGAGTTGGTGCAACAGTTAGAGTGGATAGAAAAGGTAAAGGTAATTTCTTATACAGCGCAGTATCTAGTCCGTAAGACCGCTCAAAGCGCTTTACACTTCACCCCCTGGCAGACCTGTTCATTCAAAGGCTATCTCAACTTCTCTGGGAAGTATTTAGCCATGCTGCAATTGCTGCGCGAAGACTATTTGTTCAAATATCCACCACTGTCTGTATTGCCAGGTACTCATTTATACAGCTGAGTGAACAGTGGCAACGTGGGGTGATCATACTTGCCAAAGTTTCGAAGCGACCGCAGTGGGATTTGAAACCGGGTTCTCTCGATTGAGAGTCCGGCCTTCTAACTGGTCTGCCATCGCACCCCACTAAATAGTGACTTAAGACTGCCTATGTGTTGTAGGAGAATGTGGAGTTGGTGCAACAGTTAGGCGTCCTGCAGCAGCAGCTGGAGGAGAAAGACCACACAATCAAACTGCTCCAGCACCAGATGGTGAGGCAATGGAAACATTCTTACTTGTACTATTGACTATATTATCAAGTGGCTATTATAAGAGTTTGAGCAGTGTTCTGGGGATTAACCATTTCAGTACTGCAGTCCTCATGCGTTGTGACCACTGAATACTGCATTCCTAGTGACTTTGTACATCAACTGTGTCACTTCAAATCAAGATTTGAACAAAAACAATGTATTTTAGCAATAGGAACATACATTATGAAAAAAGAAGAATCAACACGTAAAACAAGCCAGACAATTTTTGCTAATAATTACATCAATTCATCATCAAAGTAGCGATCGAATATACTGGCACTATTAGTATTACATTGTCATCAACATCTGTAAAAAAAATCCATCGCTAAAGCAATATATAATAAGTGGCTCCACATAGTGGATAATTGTGAGTAAAAAAGATTTTAATAGTGGACATCTTCAATGCTGTTATACTGGCCTGTCATACCATAGTGTCATAGACCGCGCTACAGGTATACCAGCTTGTCATGCTGAATGGTTAATTATTTATATAATGGTTTATACCATCGACCAGTACAATGCCAGCCTCACCCTGGACTTCAGGGACAAAGAGGAGAGCAACAATTGAGGCACTCAAACATTCTCAGCCCCAAAGAAAATTTAATAATATTTATCAGATGTTTCAGTTTACAGATAACTTTTCTGTTTTTTATGCATGCATACTTTTTGTTGTAGACAAAATATGAGTGTGGCCATTTGGGTCCTCAAAGTAAAGTCTTTACTAATGCTGCTACACAGACTGACAGAGTAAGTCTCCTTGCATCGTAATTTCTTTGTTCAAGGGCTATGATAACCTAATGCCTTCTCTCATATATGTTAGGCATTATGATAATAGTAGATTAAAAATTTTATAAAATATATAGTAATTACTTTATTAGTATTTATTTATTAATAGTTTGTATGGACACCATGTAAACCAGTTTATGAGTTTTTGGTGATCATTCGCCTAACATGCAATTTAATATGGGATAATGACCTGCACTCACACTTTATGGAAGTAGCTGATTCATACATAAGATATGTTACAGAATATTATGAATATCCAGTGGCAACCTAGAGCTCTACTCTTCGGCAATGTATTCCTTATTCCTACCCATACATAACTGACAATCCCTGCATTATTGCGTTGCTGTTGCATAGTTGTAAATCAGTGGTTTGTTATAGATAATGTAGTAATTACATAATGTATTGGATGACCTTGCAGACACGCTCTCTGCCCATTTCTAAGAGTGTCTTTGAGCCGTCATCATCGCAGCCACAGTCAACTTCTGCTGGCAGTGCCACTTGCAAGACAAGTGCGTCAGGTCAAACGACAAAGACACACCTCCCCCACCAAACTGAACTCAGGTATGTTACCTTCTAAAATTAGAACTATAATACACCAATAGCTGTCAACATGTTAAAAACTTTTGATTAAACACTGGCCAACAGATAAACAAAGTAGTTTTATGTTGTGTGAAGTAGAAATCAAAGCCTGCAAAAATTAGATGCCATTGTGGAAGAGTACTTGTTTTTTATTTGTGGTGTATAATGTTTTCCTTTCCCTGTAAGAATACAAACAAACGTTGATATGTTGCAATAGGAATTGGTTGTATAGCTTAAGTTACAACAACTGGTTCTAGGTTAATCATTAGAGGACTGTCAACTGAGATGTTATATAACACTTGAAAGCAGGATTCAAAGCTGGTTTGTAGATATTCACCAGTATTCCAGTTGTAACGTGAAACCATCAGGAATTTGATCCATACATTAGATTGCTACATTAGTGTCATAAACTATGATATTGTTGGATGTTGTTGTCCTAGTTTACACATGGATTCTTAAGTTTTGGTCATTTTATTTTATAGTAGATTGGCACTGAAAAATGATGACAGCTGCAACCGAAAGACGCAGGTAAGCCCCTGTATCCCTCATGCCCATCCACCACATAGCCCCTGTATCCCTCTCCTGCCCATACACCCCACAGCCCCTGCCATCCCTCTCTTGCCCATCCACACCATAGCACCTGTATCCCTCTCTTGCCCACCCACCCCACAGCCCCTGTATCCCACTTCTGCCCATCCACCCCACATCCCCTGTATCCCTCTCCTGCCCATCCACCCCATAGCCCCTGTATCCCTCTCCTGTCAATCCACCCCACGGCCCCTGTATCCCTCTCCTGCCTATCCACACCATAGCCCCTGTATCCCTCTCCTGTCAATCCACCCCATAGCCTGTGTATCCCTCTCCTTCCCATCCACCCCATAGCCCCTGTATCCCTCTCCTGTCCATCCACACCATAGCCCCTGTATCCCTCTCCTGTCCATCCACCCCACAGCCCCTGTATCCCTCTCCTGTCCATCCACCCCATAGCCCCTGTATCCCTCTCCTGTCAGTCCATCCCACAGCCCCTGTATCCCTCTCCTGCCCATCCACACCATAGCCCCTGTATCCCTCTCCTGCCCATCCACACCATAGCCCCTGTATCCCTCTCCTGCCCGTACACCCCACAGCCACTGTATCCCTCTCCTGTCCATCCACCCGACATCCCCTGTATCCCTCTCCTGTCAGTCCACCCCTCCTGTCTATCCAACCCACAGCCTCTGTATCCCTCTCCTGTCCATCCACCCCACAGCCCCTGCATCCCTCTCCTGTCCATCCACCCGACATCCCCTGTATCCCTCTCCTGTCAGTCCACCCCTCCTGTCTATCCAACCCACAGCCACTGTATCCCTTTCCTGTTCATCCACCCCACAGCCCCTGCATCCCTCTCCTGTCCATCTGCACCATAACCCCTGTATCCCTCTCCTGTCCATCCACCCCATAGCCCCTGTATCCCTCTCCTGTCCATCCACCCGACATCCCCTGTATCCCTCTCCTGTCAGTCCACCCCTCCTGTCTATCCAACCCACAGCCTCTGTATCCCTCTCCTGTCCATCCACCCCACAGCCCCTGCATCCCTCTCCTGTCCATCTGCACCATAGCCCCTATATCCCTCTCCTGTCCATCCACCCCATAGCCCCTGTATCCCTCTCCTGTCCATCCACCCCATAGCCCCTGTATCCCTCTCCTGTCAGGCCATCCCTCAGCCCCTGTATCCCTCTCCTATCTATCCCTCTCCTGTCCATCCACCCCACTGTGGGGTGGATGGACTCTTAATATTCCAGTTCACCTCTCCTACCCGTACACCCCACAACCCCTGTATCCCTCCCCTGTCCATCCATCTGTTTCGCCATCCTCTGTCTGTCGATCCTCCTCTGCTCCCCTAACACCCCACTCCCTCCATATACCCTGTGAGAATAGTTGTAATGTCCTATTTATATGATTTGTTATGCCTTCCTGTCATTTCATCCATTTGTCATCACTCGAACTGTTGTCTTGTAAGAGTAACCACTGTTGCTATTTGTCATGTATTGTGTACTATAGCTGTAAGGACATTCTTTTACAGTCAAAACACCCCGTGTCTGGCCAGCAGTCAGTGATGAAGTCAGGAAGGGTGTCTTCAGCAGGCGATTTCAGAGAAAGCAATGTTGCATACACAACATCAACAGGGCAGACAGGGACCTCCAGTGACTGTGTCTCTCAAGGTCAAACATCATTGTCGCTTGCCAGTACAAGGCATATGTCAAAGCAGGTGACTCGAGGGCCTCGAAAGATGTTTGAGTCGGGCATGACTCGGAAGATGGCAGAGTGTGAGTTGGCTGCAGACAAAGCAAGACCTGCAAGTCAACTTCGTCGACCTGCTACTAGGGTTCCCAAGTCTGCTGACATTGGTGTAAATAACTGCAATTCAACTGCACCTGTGGCCATTAGAAAGATTCCTCGTGGCACATCACAGTTCAAGTCATTTGCTGGCGTAGCTAAGACATAGAGCTGTAAAGCAGTGCTTGCATTCCAGTTCACCTTAGTTTGTTGTTTACCTATTAAATGCATTGTCATCATATGTAATTTATGTTTTATTGCTCTGCAGTAGTTACTCTTAATAATGCTCTGCTTATACAATATGCCTTGTTTCATGTTATCCACACAGAGTTGAGTAGCACCCAGTCCTGTCGGTTTAAGAACATGCTTTTGATAAATTTAACAAGATACATCAGGCAATGCACAGCACAGCACTACAATTTGCAAAAGTAATATTATTTGGCAAAACATGTTTATTTATCTTGATAATCAAGGTTTATTGTTTTTAATGATGCTTAACCATGTTCAGATGTTCAGTGTGAATTGGTTGTTGATCCACAAGTCATTTAAAATACAATGTTATGTTAATTTAGGAAATTCGTTTTTAAGGCATTCTTATGTATGCATAGCACTATTTTCTGAAAGTTTACTGAAACGTGAGAATGCATGTACTTTTAAGGCCAAAACAGTGTTGATTTTCAATAATGGAAATGTTTGTATAATGCAGTATTATTTCAACAAAGCTATATCAGATGTTTAAATGTGCTTTCAGCCTGTATAAGCTGGGTGGTTACAGCAGAAAATAACATAACAAGCAACTGTATTTCACATATATACAGCAGTGTTGATTGTATAATTGTCAAGCAACAAATTTGCTTGCTAAATGAAAAACACATGCAGTACAGTATAAATTGTAGTTATGTATTCGAGTTTTAATATTTATTCATGAGACATGTTTTGTAATAAATAATCCATAATCATTTATGATTAACACATATAAAAATGTAAGGTTAAAGGTTGCTCAAAGTACTGCTAAAAGTATCAATAATGTGTGAAAAAATGTTTGAGACATTGGTATCTTTCTGTTAAAAAACTATGAAGACTTGCTGAAGTCTGCATTGTACAGGAAATAGACGCAAATGGAGGATATGTTACAGTATTTTGTTTTTCGGATCAAGTGCATTACCCGCATATAACTAACTGTTGGTTGTTATGTTGTTGACATTTATCAATACAGATGTTATACATGCTGTATGTAGTCAGTTTAAAGTTTGAATGTGAAATATCATCTTGTTTGTTGTATTAACCGACTGGTCTCACACCAGTGTGCCTAATGATGTTCAATTCTGTTGGATGTAATTCATCCAGAAAAGCAATTCATTATGTCTCATACACTCAACCGTAAGAATACCAAGGAAACAAGATGTATCAGTATGAAAATGTTTCCAGACACTGTCGGTTACTTTTCAGTCTTAGTTTGTTGCGATGTTGAGTATGAATGCTTGCCACTGTTCCAAACACCCTTCACTTTGGGTCAGGTATGTGGATGAAGTACTAGAAAATATACTGGTGAGTGGTGACATCATGAGATTTGCATCTCCATAGCCTTTATCCCAACATCAGCAAACTTCCCTTCCAGTACATGCCAACAGTGATGGTAGTGACTACTTGGGTAGGTACTCTATATGTGAAGTTAGTTACAATCAGTCACTTGGAGCACATGAAAGATATCAACAAGTGATTGTCGACAAAGTACAAGATTGAGAAACCATGCTGATCATCTCCCCTTGAAGGCTTTGTTTGGGTGGCATTAAGGTGAAATCAACATGCTCCATACACTGTTTTTGCGTGAGTCAAACGTGGCTAGTAGTGCAATGTTGTCTGTAAAATTCAGGTCATGTAATCATATCTCTGGGTAGAGATTTGTTGCTGCATGAAATGGTGTATTCACGTAGTCTTTTTCAATTGGGTGTTACCCAATCTGTGAGGCTTGTTGAGTTTTTGAACTGGGTGTTCCCTAATATGTGAGGCTTGTTGAGTCTTTCTGCTAATGACTTCCATAACTTTCAATGCTTTATCGCTGAATGTAGGAAACTACCATCTAAGATTATAAAAATAACTTTGTTATATCTGATATTGTATCTATTCTACTAAAGAAACAATTTTGGACAATACATGTAATTTTAGATTTAAAAACGAATATAATATACTAAGGGTAGAACAATGTTCAGAATGGAGTGATGTGATAGTTTATTATCCCTGAAGTATTAGAGGTCAATACCTTTGTTTACTAGTGACCTCGGGCATCAACCATCCTGATCTGATGATATTGGTTCAGTGGATCCCCTGCTGTATACTCGCTATAGTTTAGGTTAAATTAATTTATTTGTGTAAATACAACTGCAGTGTACATTATAATGTGTCTGAAACTGACATATCAGAGAAGGAACTGCTGGTGCCCATATTGTCATGTTGTAACCTTCAATCTGTCAAGACTACTGTCAAATAAGTTGTGTCTCACTGCTGGTTACATTGGAAATTCAAGTTGTCTTTTATCATATGTGCTCCTATGATAGTTTAAATGTTCTTGTTGGGTAATTGATCTTCTTCAATCTTTAGAGGTATTGTAACACACTAATTATTATATCTGAGAGCTATTTATCACTGCTTGAAAGCTTTCTGTGCTAATGATGGTGGAGAGTTAAAGAGGAGCCCAGGCAATCGAATCCGCCTGCTGCTATTTTGAAGCTTGGGCAATTTCATTATGATTCTAAAAGCTGTTGGTGACTTCGTTCACCGGTTCTTGTTCCCTCATTTTAATGGCAGCTGCCGCAACTGCTTCCTGGTTGGGATGTCATGTGAGGTAGACCCCCTACAGGGGTCTGTTGCAGATCAGTACATGACTATGGAAGGAACAAAATGGGTGATAAAAGGTTCTAACTGCTGCTGCTTTTTGTGCGATTATACACAATTTTTCAAAACAGCCAGCTATAAAATACATACTATGAGAACATTTTATTAAATGTGTATATACAAACAATACTGTATTCGTGGAAGTAAATCTCATTTAGTTGTGCTATTTTGCTGAATGCATACAACAGGCCACATCTTGCAACTATCTACCCACTTGGGTAGTATGTAGGATTGTGCTAGAGCAACAAAAGGATTTGTCTGATCTAAATTTATATCAAAGATATAATTTCATCTGTGAAATAAGCAAATGATGTGATTTGCCCACTCATTATCAATCATTAAAACTGTTTATTTATTGTTAGAACCTTACTGGTTTTTTCAGAACAATTAATTCACTGGCAAACCCTCCTTTCAGTACATTTGATAATTGATTTTAATAAGTCAGCAAGACACAGGATATTTAAATACTCAAAATATTACATGGGTACAATTAAAAAAGGACGGTTCCACATCTCTAAAGCGGTTTTATAACATCTTGCCAATCATGTTAATGTGGAGATATTACTTTCTTCTTCTTTTAACATTGTTTATTTTGGTATATAAAAATTACAGATAAAACACCATGAGGAACTGTGGCCACACTTAATAACGAATCTACAAGTAATCAGCTTTAACATCAAACAATTGTGCATGAAGCACTTATGTTTATTCTGAATTAAATTACCCATTACAATGATTTGTATAATTTGAAACTGTCATATGTGACAGTTGGATACCATAATTAATGTTATATCATGTTCATTAAGGATTCCAGTTGTTGAAGTTTTCTTGGTTATTCGACTTGCACAATTCCATTGTTTTATGAAGGACATTCTGATTGTACTGTCTCATTCTAAAATGTATATACTAAGTAGATGTTTTATGTAATTGTGTATATGTTCTATGCATTGTTGCAATAAATAAAGTAGATGTTTGTCCTTCACACGAGGTGTTGCCATTTTTTGGCACATGCCTTTACCTGGCCCGTGATGGTGGCTAGATCTTCCAGAGTGCATATACAGTCACACAATGATCTATAATAAAGTGACCATCTGGTAACTTGTCAATGTAACTGAGACTCTGCAAGGTATACAATTATTCTGGTTCAGAGACATGGCCACTAAAATACCAGATATCCAATATGCAGATTGCACAAAACTGTAACAATCTTAATAGGCCCTATTTCATTAAGACAAACACTTCACTTGCACAAAACAGTAACAATCTTAATAGGCCCTACAAAACAGTAACAATTAAGGCAAACACTTCACAACAATTTGAAGTTAACGTAATCCCAAATTTAGTGGTGGTATATAAAAAATTGGTGCATGGTGTGGTACACTTTTTGACATAATTCAAAACAGTGTCCATTTACTGGCAAACTCACAGATTTGTTAGAATAGCCAAATGTTTAATGAGAGCACCCATTTGTGTAGACTCTGCATAGTTTATTAAACATTTATTGACCTTAACTGATATTCCATGGTGCTTCTCTTCAGTTAGGGAACTACTTTTGTCATAGAACCCCCACAAGTTCACTTCACCAGAGATACGGCTGTTAAAGGAATTATGTTTTGCATCTTCCCCTTTATCAATCCATATTAAGAACACTTGTTTCAGCTTCTTTCTGTAACACGTTTGGTCATGGATATTCGAACCAACTACGCATGGAAAACATAGTTAGAATCCCTGTCAAATTCTTGCAATTGCATCTTAAGGTTCATGTTTTCAGATTGGATAATCAGCTGCTTGTGTGCTCTCAGGATGTTATGTTGGCTTCCAAGCCTCATCATCCTTGACATGCAATGCTTCAGCTAACTTCACACAGTTAACTAAACATATCTCACTATAGGATTCTGACCGAAGAACTCATCAAACCAAAGATTAGTTAAAACTATTATTTGATGGGCATGGTTGTAGGGACTTCCATTTATGATCCGGTTCACAACCACATCACTATAAAATCTTGATTGTATACAAAAGCCTCACCAATCCCACTATGCTCCACTGTCTTACCGAGACTCCTGACGGCACACCGACTGATGTGGAAGACCTTGGAAGCAATCATCACTTTCCTTCACACTTCTTGTCAAGGGACTTCAACTGCAGGACTCTTGTAAAGGTCTATGTGACAAGTTACCCTGGTCTGAGCTGTGATATTGTTCATGTACAAGTTTACCAACACCGTGATCAGGGTTGCCCACTCATGAGCTGGGGCATTGAAGATAGGCAGACAATAGATGTTGTCCAGTTGTCTGTCTTTCACATTGTACTTCATGCATCAATGAGGTAAAGGTATGTTCTTACATAGCATGGTATCCTGTCTGTTTGATCGTTCAAAGTGCTTTATACTTCACCCCCTTGCAGACCTGTTCATTCCAACACCAACTCGACTTCTCTTGGAATTTGATCTTGTGACTTCGTCAAACACGCCACCTGACATCAGCAACATGATAGTCTGCCCAAGTAACCTGCCTATCTGTGACATCAACCATTTAGATGAGTGGAAAATGACTGGCAGCCTAGAATTCCTGATATGACAATGGCCACAAAGAATCCTTGTTTTCGGTGCTGATGCTGCACTTCACTATTATATGCCCGCAGTTATTTATAAATTGCAACAAGCTTTCGTGCCATATAAGGTCGAACGCTTTCTTCATGTCGATAACATTATGGAGCAGGTGTCTTTGGTGATGCAGAAACAGTTGCATCCATTGGCATGACATATAGGGTAGTACTGTTTATAGAGTGAACATAGCATGTTACAAATAGTTGTCTAACATAAGTAAGTAAATTTATTTCCTCATCATCATCATCAGGTACAATCAGGGGCGTTCGCAGGAATTTTTTTTCAGGGAGGGGCAAGAAAGAAGAAATATATATATATATCTCTGTTGACCTTCAGGTCCTCTTTGCTTTCTGGAATTTCTGTATCTATATATATATATATATATATATATATATATATATATATATATATATATGTTGACCGTCAGGTCCTCTGCTTTCTGGAATTTCTGAATATATATATATATATATATATATATATATATATATATATGCATACAGAAATTATGTATATATGTATATGTGACCCTGTGACTTTTATGTATCTGGCATTAGGCCCAGGCTTTTACATTTACCCTCCTTTATAACGGTATGCAGTGAATAAACGCTGACGGTGATAACCCTTTGTAGCGTCGCTGATATAATCTGGCTTTTAGGGCGCTGCATTGACATTTCCCAATTTACGGTAATAACTGTGCGCAAGAACGGATGCGCAAACGGAAATACGGGTTATCATATTTTCCCGCGTAACGGGTGTTCTTCTGTCTGGGTCAGAAATCACATTTGACTTACACGTAAGTGAAACATGCACGCTTTGGACGGAGCATTGTGTTTGCATGACACTCTGTCACTGTGTTTATTTGTTCGGATTTGTAGCGATTTGTTGATTCATTACAATATCTACTGTTGACGGCGAGATGTCCCAAATTTCCTAGACCTAGTTAACTTAATGTGTTAGCAAGAATGAGTTGCGGAATGCATAATAGAATTAGTACTACGGTGACAGTGTATCGTGCGGTGGCATTAGGTTTCAATGAGTAATGTCAGTAGTAGTATTGTCGGCAGTATCAGTACCCCGATGTTGAATGGGGTTCCCCTGTTGTCATTAGATGGCAGCACTAGTCGTGTTACAATGTTCAAGCGTTACTGTTGTGTACTGAATGTCCTGCAATGAGTTACATTCGGGCGTTACATTTATTTGTTAAAGTTATGTTGCATGGTCAGTACACTATTATAAGTAGACGCATAGGCGTCGTGATCAGTATTATTGTATTAGATTGCTATAACATGACTTCAACTGAACGGCTGGGCCATGCTTTCTTATTCAACCACTTTATTACTATTATGTGGAATATGATGCTACGTTGGCGCTAATAAACTGTCCAACGTTTGGCCGGAATCTTAGATGCTATTTACATAGTAATCCGTGTTACTAATGTGCATTGGCTGTGTGCAAGCTACTGTTTGGATATTAGGACGTGAAATGTGGTGACGGCCTGATAATAATCTGTGTTCTATCCATAACAGCTATCATAATTCTGAGTAGCAGTCGCTGTTTCCGTTTCGGCCATATATCATCTTGGTTAAGTTAAACAGTTCTTCACAGAAATTAATTACATTTTATTTAGTCTGCCATAGAACGTTATGTCTCGGTTAATTGTTCTTCCGTACGAATAAACCTTATATATACACACACACACACACACACACACACACACACACACACACACACACACACACACACACACACACACACACACACACACACACACACACACACACACACACACACACACACACACACACACACACACACACACACACACACACACACACACACACACACACACACACACACACACACACACACACACACACACACACACACACACACACACACACACACACACACACACACACACACACACACACACACACACACACTTCTTATTCTATAACAGCGACTGTGAAAAGACTGGAAATGGAGGACTTGCGCCACGAGCTAGAAGCCCTATGGAGTCGATGGGAAGTCGACCACCAGGAGGTGCAACGGCTGCGGACGGCACCGGCAGCACCGACTTTCGTGGTGCAGCGCGAGAGGAAGCTGCGTCGTTTCAGCGGAACAGCGGAAGCACTTCTGGCTGAATGGGTGTTGGAGGTCCGCTCGTGCCTTAGTGCGCAGAATCTGAGCGGGGAGGCGGCGGCCAACTTCATTTTCAGCTATTTAGATGGCGCTGCCAGAGTTGAGATCTGCGGTCAGCCAAGTGAGGTGCGAGAGGATGCGGAGAAGATATTAGTCGCCCTCGAGGAGGTGTACGGCGACAAAGAGAATGCGAATCAACTGCTGCGTCGATTCTTTTATCGCAGACAGTTGCCCGGTGAGCCGATCACGTCCTATTCCCACGGTCTTATCGACATCGCCGACCGCATCCATCGACTGGCTCCGAAGAGTGTAGCAGAACGTGACACGATGCTCCGGGATCAGTTCGTCGAGAACGTGCGAGATGTCCACCCCCGCTGGGAACTGAAACGGCGCATCGAAGCGAATGGGGCCATAGATTTTCTGTCACTGAGGAAGGGACAGACCGCTCTAATTGAGCCGCTCAACGCCGGGTGTGGACCCCTTCGCACCACTAGTGCTGTAGTATGCGATCGCACGTTCATGGTGGCCATGGTTAATCCAACCGAGAACGACTTTTGGTTGAGGCCACGAACGAGATTGGGAACCTTGAAACCGGCAGATGCTGTTGTACTCGTGAGGAAGCGATCTGGAGCCTTGCGCATGTGTTGTGATTTCCGTGCTCTGAACGCAAAAACCGTGAAGGATGCTTATCCACTGCCACTGATTGACGAGTCAATGGATGCTCTGGCAGGTGCTCGGTGGTTCAGCACACTGGACTTGCAGTCGGCGTACACGCAGGTACCTATGCACCCCGACGACAAACACAAGACTGCCTTCAGTACGCCATTTGGCTTGTACGAACACCGTCGGATGGCATTTGGCCTCTGCAATGCACCCGTGAGGAAATGTTTAGCATTCTGCTGTGTTACTTAGACGACGTCCTCGTGTTTTTTGCAACTGTCGCCGAACAGATTCACCGACTGGACACCGTGTTCACGCGTCTGGCCGAATACGGGCTGAAACTCGAACTAAAGAAATGCGCTTTCTTTCAGTCTGAAGTGCAGTATCTTGGGCACCGCGTGTCGGCCGCAGGGATCGCAACTGATCCAGAGAAAGTTGCAGCTGTAGAACGTTGGCCGAGGCCAGATACCTTGAAACAGCTCCGATCCTTCATGGGGTTTGCCTCTTACTACCGCCGCTACGTCCCCCGATTTACCACGATCGCGAGCCCGCTGAATGCGCTAATAACCATGTGCTGCCGTGATATCAAAGGCAAACCACGATCGAGCGCTTCTTTCCAACTGGCAGGCCGATGGAGTGAGGACTGTGATGCAGCATGCTGCGATAAAGAGAAAGTTGACGAGTGCTCCAGTCCTCGGATTCGCTTATTACAGCAAGCCGTTCATCGTGGAAACATCCGACCTTGGGCTAGGCGCCGTACTGAGTCAGGTTCAAGATGGAAAGACGCGAATCATAGCGTGTGCGAGCCGTGGCCTCCGCAAGTCGGAAAAGAACAAGAGCAACTACTCTTCCAAAAAAGCTACAACTACTAGCTTTGAAATTGGCCGTATGTGACAAGTTCCGCGATTATCTGTTGGGTGGCGAATTCATTATGTACACCGATAATAACCCTTTGACCTACCTGATGAAATCGACAAAGTTACAGGCAGTTGAGCAGAGATGGGCTGCCGCGCTGGCCCCGTTCAACTTCGAGATCAAGTATCGTTCGGCCAAGCACAATACAAACGCGGATGCGTTGTCACGTCTAACACCCCCCGGGAAGGTCCCGTCCGATATCGACAGCTGCTTTGAGGAGTTGACCCGAACGACAAAGCTGCCCGCAGCATTATGTGTCAATGTTGTGGAGGCAAATGAGCGTACTCAAGAGATCGTGGAAAAATCTATCGGGACACTACCATCGATTTCACCATCCGATATGCGTGAGCTACAACAGAATGATGACGTTCTGAAACGTGTAATCTGGTACCGCAATCTCGGGCGACATCCAGATGCCTCGGAGCGACCAGATGAGTCAAAGGCGACGTTGGCTCTTTTGGCTATGTGACACCGGCTCATCGATCGCGAGGGTGTGTTGTATCGGCACATTACCACCCCGGCCGGCATCCAGCGCGAACAGCTACTTCTGCCATCTTGTTTGCAGGATACGACACTGCGTGGCTTGCATGACGAAGCAGGACACCAGGGAGTTGAACGTACCGAAGCCTTTGTCCGAGAACGCTGCTATTGGGTTGGCCTCCGCGAAGATGTCAAGAGATGGGTGGAGAGGTGTGAACGATGTGCTGTCTCCAAGATGCCCCACGTCAAAACGAAAACTCCCCTGGGACGCTTGTCGGCAACGCGGCCCCTTGAAGTGTTGGCCATCGATTTCACTGTGCTGGAACCATCATCGGATGGGCGAGAGAACGCCCTTGTCATCACCGACGTATTCACAAAGTACACTGTGGCGGTGGCGACACATAACCAACGAGCAGACACGGTGGCACGCATTCTGGTACACGAGTGGTTCCTCGTTTTCGGTGTGCCATTGCGGATACACGGCGATCTCGGTAGGAACTTTGAGTCGGCGGTTATACGCTCGTTGTGCTCGTTGTACGACGTAAAGAAATCGCACACTACTCCGTACCATCCCGCTGGCAATGGCCAAGTGGAGCGATTTAATCGTACGATGCACAGTCTGCTGCGAGCCCTTCCAGCCGAGAAGAAGAGAAAGTGGGCGGACCATTTGAAGGAGGTCGTACATGCCTATAACATCACTCCTCATGGCAGCACTGGCTACTCGCCGCATTACCTGATATTCGGGCGAGACAGCAGATTGCCGATCGACGTGCTGCTGGGCGCAGATGCATCGTCGGGTGACGGATGGGTGCAACAGCGTCAGCGTCGGCTGCGCGACGCTTATCAGAAAGCAGCAACACAGTTGGACAACCATGCGGACCAACGAAAGGCGCGTCATGATCGCCAAGCCCGCGAACTTCTACTTGCCGCTGGGGAGCGCGTTTATCTACGCAACCACGGCATTCGGGGAAGGAGCAAAATCCAAGACGCCTGGCAGACAAGACCCTACCGTGTTGTGATGCGTCAGGGAACGAATGACGTGTATGTGGTCGAACCCGCCGACGGAGTCGGTGAATCGTGCTTCCCTACGGTTGTGCGTTCCAGGAAATGGCCCAAAAGCGGCACCACCTGTATGACGTCGTCGACTGCCATGCCTGCCCAGTGTGGCGTGTGTGAGTAGCAGTGACACATCGGATGCATCGAGTGCGCCATTGTTGTGGACTGTGCGGAATCCGGTCGTCCGCGACGTGTCACCTTCATCATCTGGTCCTGAATCGAGCTCCATGAGTAGTGCAGAGGAAGACGTTCGTCCGTTGCTACGGCGCACGTGCCGTAGTCGAGCGGGCACGCATTCGAACCCGGGCAATTGGCCCCGCTCTGTAAACCATTAGGGTTTGAGCATCTTAGCTTTTAGTTTTAGAGCTACGCTGCTCATAAGTTGGGGAGAGTGTGACCCTGTGACTTTTATGTATCTGGCATTAGGCCCAGGCTTTTACATTTATCCTCCATTATAACGGTATGCAGTGAATATACGCTGACGGTGATAACCCTTTGTAGCGTCGCTGATATAATCTGGCTTTTAGGGCGCTGCATTGACATTTCCCAATTTACGGTAATAATTGTGCGCAACAACGGATGCGCAAACTTGAATGCGGGTTATCATATTTTCCCGCGTAACGGGTGTTCTTCTGTCTGGGTCAGAAATCACATCTGACTTACACGTAAGTGAAACATGCACGCTTGGGGCGGAGCATTGTGTTTGTATGACACTTTGTCATTGTGTTTATTTGTTCGGATTTGTAGCGATTTGTTGATAGCGTATTCATTACAATATCTACTTTTGACGGCGAGATGTCCCAAATGTCCTAGACCTAGTTAAGTTAGGCACCGTCAACGACAATGGCATGTTAGCGTTTATATATCGTCCTAGCGGTTAGATTAATGAATGTATAATGTGTTAGCAAGAATGAGTATATACATATTCTGTTTGCCTTAGTGTAGTTCGATTGGTTTGGGGACCCGCGGAGCGCTGCAGGTCACACACACACGCACGCACGCACGCACGCACGCACGCACACACACACACACACACATGTATATATTTCATTCTTCTTTCAATCACTCCTGCCTCCCCACAACTCCCAGAATCTACTGTCTACCTAAACGTATATTACCTTTTGACTGACCCCAGGAAAGACGAATTAGCCAATGGGTATCACCCATAATTCTGGATCATCCCTCTCTATCTGTAAATGATTTGAATTGGTAGTTGGGTTTCCCTCAAGAGAAGGTGTGATGTCTTGTATTAACCTCCCAGTAATATGAAGATAATTTTATTTTCATAAACATGAACCCTCTCTTCAAAAAAGTTAACCGCCTTCTCAAAAGCTTGAAACCTCCATTCTAAAGCGTGAACCCCCCTCTTAAAAAACATGCTATAATGAAAATAATATTATTGGAAGTTCACACTTTTGAGAGGGGAGTTCACAATAAGGGGTTCACATTTTTTAAAAAGGGGGTTCATATTTTTGGAAAGGGAGGCATGAAGGGGGCATATGAACCCCCCCCCCCCGCTACGGGCCTGAATATGTCCAAATACTCTGGTGGGCTCCAGAAACTTCAAAAGAAGTTTCACCATCTATTATAACTATCTATGTTCTGCATGACAAGAACACACTGATCCATGTATTTGTACGCCACTGGATGCCATGGAATGGAGTTTGGGTCACTTAGCTTTATTAAACACTTTAGTAGAGAAATGCATTAGTTTAGCGAGTTTTATTGATTGTGCAAAAAGGTGTTCGACACGATTCGACAGTTGCTTAGTTTACTTTGGTGTACACTACACGAACAGTCCCAAAACCAAGACGAATAACTAGAAGCAGGAGATGGTGTCTGGTGCTTTGGTTATGTCTCCATCGTAGATCCCTAATCCCAGGCGGACCAGACATGAACAGAAATACCAATATACCTCTGTAGAAATTCAACGATCCTACTTCCATATTCTTATATTTAACTATCATACAAACATATTTTTTTCAAATCCAACCGAATAAAAAATAACCGTATTCTAATACATTGACAAACTAAATTAGAGAAAGCCCAGCGGTGCGACCTATCCGTGAGCCGAGGCGAGAAGAGCTAGCAATGCAGCCCACGGACCGTTTAGACGACTTTGTGTGACGAAGCTTGGCGGCTGATATTACTTTGTTCGTCACCTTTTATAATTGCATTGCTCACTGTATTATAATATTGCTTGTTTTTCATGATTAAAAGAGGTATGATTTTTGGCTGCCAAATATTAAAATGGAGTTTATATTAGAAATAGCCAGAGGTAGACCTATATTACCACCAAAAAGGTGGCTTTCTCCTTGGATATTATCTGTACACTTAACATATTAGTGTGAATATATACACAATGTCATGTAAATACAGAATAATTGAAGATAATATCGATTTATTTTCATAACATTTACACACACAGCTTCTCGCCACAATCTGTGTTTAGCCGTGCTTAATAAACATATAGGCCCTATACAGTCCGATTCCAACGATCTCAAGAGATCAACGTTTTCTCACGAAGTATCAACAAATAAACATGAAACATCAACGAATTCGTGCATTAAACGATTCGAAATGCACCCCTAGCAAAATAAATAAATATACGAATTCGATGAGTCAGGCTCAGCATCCTACTGAACGTGAGGCGAAACACGCCATGTGCCGCTGACTTACATCCGGCATTTGCTGAGGTACGTCTTCTCCACGCGGCTGGCCTGCTGACATGTGTTTGTTTCTGGATTGAAGACGAGCGGCTTGCTACACGATAACACACTGCACTGGCTGGCTTTGCATAGTAGGTACTTACTGCAGTCATTCGGGCTCTGGTAGTAACCATCGCGACGCGCGGAGGTGACGACAGGCGGTCGTATTTCTGTCGGAAACGGCGCACAGTGAGTGACGTCAGAAAGCGAGTGCATAACAATAAAATTAATGTCTTCCATGGTGTATGTAGTAATATGTAATCCAGTACCAGAATAGCTGTGGTTTAGTGGAATATAATAGGAAGCAATATAATTATCTGCATACAGGTGAAATATGGCAAATAAATGTTCGGGGGCAAACACGATTTGTCCTACTTATGTTCCTCGAAGGCGGAAACGGTTAGCGCACTCCTAACTAAATAGTACTGGACATACAGAACCTTACTAAATCTAAATATCGCTAAGTGGGACAAGGCGCACCCCTGGGCGCTTTGCCCCAATAATTAGTAGCTTATATGTTTTTTATTCATTTTATTGAAGCATTAAATCTATTTTCCCCAGCACAGATGCACAGAACCTACTTTGTCAATACGGCAATTAAACGAACGAACGCCTTTACACAGGTTATATGTAATTATGAAGAACATCCTACAACCTTAACAATATTTTTTTAAAGATTTAACAAGGTTGTCACTCAAGGCCAATGGCCCAGATGGCAAGTGGACAAGGAAGCAATTGACTTATCGAGAGTCCAACATTTTTCATCTATGTGTAACCCGCCCTCCTGAGATATGTGCTAACCTTGTTTTTAAACATATTCACGCTGCTAGCAGTTACACAATAATTTGTTCCATTCAGTTATTGTCCTCTGTGAAAACGAGTGGGGGAAGGCAGTGTTAGTTGAGCCATTTTTAATTCTTTTTGATGTCTAGGGCGCAATCATATCCATAAGTCTAAATTGTTTTTACTCATATAAACTATGATTGTTAGTAGATCATTTTATACCAAGATGATATATCTAACATGCATAGATAATTATATATAGCTGATTTAAATAGGGTTGGTAAGCTGGCTCAACTAACAATTGGTGTGGGGTAAGTTGAGCCACAGTGTTGTGTAAGTTGCGTAAATTCTTTGTTTTGTGTAATTTACATAGGCCTTGTACAAAAAAATGCATAACAACTCAGCCAACACATCTACCCACTGGGTACAACACGTATCTGACAAGTCTATGCGCTTAATTAATAAGTCGACACACTTAATTAATATAGACTTATAGGCCAATAGCAAGTCGCAACCAGTATAACTAACTGCTAATGTGTTGCCTTGTAACTCTCCGATGTCCCAATTTGCTCGGAAAAATGAATTCCTTGATGTATTTTGAGGTAAAGAAAAATCGTCTTCGTTCTTTATCCGCTGCTCAACTAACCCTCCCACGGCCCTTGGGTGGCTCAACTAACCCTCCCACGGGCCTTGGGTGGTTCAACTAACCCTCACATGGGCCTTGGGTGGCTCAACTAACCCTCACACGGTCCTTGGGTGGCTCAACTAACCCTCCCACGGGCCTTGGGTGGCTCAACTAACCCTCCCACGGGCCTTGGGTGGCTCAACTAACCCTCCCACGGGCCTTGGGTGGCTCAACTAACCCTCACACGGGCCTTTGGTGGCTCAACTAACCCTCCCACGGGCCTTGGGTGGCTCTACTAGCCCCATTTCGACAATTAAGCTAATTTAATTAACTTCTCATTAATGCGCGAAGTGATGTAAATAATCTTCTTCTCTGTGTGAAGTTAAACCATTTGTAAGTGTACAAGTACTAAAGTCTGGTCACGTGCATTAATAGTTTACACACTAGCAGACATTAATCACAATTACCAAAAGTTTCGAAAAGCATAAAAAACATACTTTCAACTCACATGTTCTGGCCATTGTGACAAATGTAACCTATATATTATACGTCAATCATGTTCTAATAACATGTTCAATCACTGGGTGGTACCATGTAACTGTCGCTGCTGTAGTTTCCTGGGAAACATGGGTGGCTCAACTAACCCAGTGGTTCAACTAACACTGCCTTCCCCTACTTCCTGATATCCAATCTACACTGATCCTTTGCTAATGTTACCTCATGTCCTCTAGATCTACTATTTTTCTTGAGTGAGAATAAAATATTTCTATAAATATTTTCATACCCATTCATTGCCCTAAACACTTCAACAATTTGATCCCCTCTTAACCCCCTTGTCTCTAGGGTTGTTAAATACATTCTTTTAGGCGTTCTTCGTAGCTAAGGTCTCTCAGATCTGGAATAATTTTAGTTGCACTCCTCTGTATATATATATATATATATATATATATATATATATATATATATATATATATATATATATATATATAGAATATATGTAACAAGACATATATATATAACAAGTATATATATATATATATATATATATATATATATATATATATATTGCTTGTTACGATATAGTCTCCAAGCTTGTATACAGTATTCTAAATGAGGCCTCACTGTTGCTTTATACAGAGGTATAATTCGCTCTTTTTCCAAGAATTTGATTAACATTTGAAGCTGTAATACAACATTGGTCTGAAAATTTCACATAAAAACTCTTGCTGTAATTTTTTGATGTCACATGCAAATTTGGTACGCTTATGAACCTTCTTTTTCTAATGGTTTCTTTTGACAAGTGTTTCAGTCTAGACCATTTTCCTTGCTTTTCTAGGGAACAAACTTTTCATATTTTAGAATGTTCCAACATTCAATTGCTGTCTATTCCTCAGCTTGTTATTCCAATCTAGCTTTTTTAAGTATTTTCTCATATCTGTGTATTTACCCTTGTGGAGGTTTCTCTTGTATTTCTTTTTATTTTTACCTTCTTATTTAATTTTTATGTCAAAGTGTATTTGATTATGATCACTGTTACCTAGTATTTCATGTATTTTGACACTGTCCACCAATTCCTTTTGTGAAAACAAAACTATATTTGTGTGACTAATCCAGTAGTTAATATTGAATTTCCTGTAACTATATTGCACCAAACAGCTTCATCGCAATCTGTTTCCCTTTCTAATTTTATTTCGTAAGCCTGAATAGATTCTTTAATATATATAATAACTTCCCCTCCCCTTCTTCCTAATTTAGCATCTGCTATGTCTTTGTTGGCCCATGATTCGGTTATACCAATTATATGAGGGTCAATATCTTTTATCATAATCATTAATTCGTTGTTCTTATTTACTCTGCTCCTTGCAATTAAACATACGCATTTATAATCAGCTTCAAAAATGTTTTCCGGATATTTTGTTACTAGTTTGTGTGTACTAGTGGCGTCTTGTCCTGTTTGAGGCAACCTATCCGATAACCAATAACCGTTCTCAAATCCTTTTACAAGATCTGCAAGATGTAATTTGATACACATAACAGTGGTGCCATCTATGGTGGACTGGGCACCAATCTGTAAGATGAACGACGAGTCATAATTGTCTACATCCATGGCCCGATGCAACTGCTGGTGTGGGTTGTTTGGTAATGCGATATATATAATTTCCAATGTTATTCATATAATTTGTGTTAATATCTCCCACCTCTTTTAGGCCAACCTCCCACTTCACACCTATTTCTGAGGCCAACCTCACACCAATTTTTAGGGCGAACTTCCCATCTCCCACTTCACGCATGCACCCACGCACGCACCAACGCACGCACAAATACACTCCTAATTTATGTTAATAATGTGGCAAACTTGTTTATAAATAGTGTTTACCTAATCACATGTATATTCGTGAAAATGCAGTATATATGAATTAATTTATGCAATTATCACAATATATTTATTTTCGGGGCAAACCCCCGGTGCGCTTTGCCCCAAATAGGGGGTGCGCTTTGCCCCGTGTTGAATGTGTCATTGGAATTAGAACAATAACGTATGCCATGTTTTTGCCTGCTTGAATCAATAACACCTATTATAATAATATTATATAGGTGACATATAAATAGCTATTTCACATTTTGGATTAGTTAAAATACCTTTGCTGTGGGATCGGTTAAAACTGTTCAATTTGTTATAATAATATGGCAAAAAAATGAAATTGGTATAACTTACTCTACGTGCTGCGGCTCGTCAAATAGACGCCTTTTGCCCCCGGGGTGTGCATCCTATAGTGAGGGTGACGCAGGATGTGGGAGGACGGAGGTTAGGACCCCTCCCACACCCTCTCTATATTTGGCTTACCATTCGTGCTTTTTGGTAAATGTTCATCTTTGTGTAACCTGCCTTCAGGGATATTTGTTACATAGTCACGCTGGTAGCTGCCAGTTACATGAAATAAGTTGTTTTTTTGTAAAATACGTTGGAAATATGGCATCGGTAGGTCAGTCAAAGCAGAAAGCCAACGAAAGGCAATTAGCGGCTTCATGATTGTATTTACGTACTATTTTCTGCTGACTTGACATTGCCGCCGGAGGGCGGGCTGTGACCCGTTGTCGCCGCCAGGCTATGGGCTGTCTGTCCTCTCGCCAACATGCCGACGGTATTCACATTAGCCGTCACGGCACTGCAACGAATACAGTCGGCTTCACTTGAGAAAACACACATGTGCCTAAATACATTTCACAACTTTCTGAAGACATTCAAAACTTTTAGTTGCTTTGGTGTATACCAGGGTTCGGCAACCTTTTTGAACGGAGGGCCAAATTAGTTACTTGGAATAGGTCAGCGGGCCGCACATACACGCACGCACGCACATGGAAGCACGCACGCACGCGCGCACATAAGGATATTATCTTTCTTGTAACACGTACAATATATATATATATATATATATATATATATATATATATATTTATATATGTATATACATACACAAATATACACATATACACAAACACACACACACACACACACACCTACACCACACACACACACACACACACACACACACACACACACACACACACACACACACACACACACACACACACACACACACACACACACACACACACACACACACACACACACACACACACACACACACACACACACACACACACACACACACACACACACACACACACACACACACACACACACACACACACACACACACACACACACACACACACACACACACACACACACACACACACACACACACACACACACACACACACACACACACACACACACACACACACACACACACACACACACACACACACACACACACACACACACACACACACACACACACACACACACACACACACACACACACACACACACACACACACACACACACACACACACACACACACACACACACACACACACACACACACACACACACACACACACACACACACACACACACACACACACACACACACACACACACACACACACACACACACACACACACACACACACACACACACACACACACACACACACACACACACACACACACACACACACACACACACACACACACACACACACACACACACACACACACACACACACACACACACACACACACACACACACACACACACACACACACACACACACACACACACACACACACACACACACACACACACACACACACACACACACACACACACACACACACACACACACACACACACACACACACACACACACACACACACACACACACACACACACACACACACACACACACACACACACACACACACACACACACACACACACACACACACACACACACACACACACACACACACACACACACACACACACACACACACACACACACACACACACACACACACACACACACACACACACACACACACACACACACACACACACACACACACACACACACACACACACACACACACACACACACACACACACACACACACACACACACACACACACACACACACACACACACACACACACACACACACACACACACACACACACACACACACACACACACACACACACACACACACACACACACACACACACACACACACACACACACACACACACACACACACACACACACACACACACACACACACACACACACACACACACACACACACACACACACACACACACACACACACACACACACACACACACACACACACACACACACACACACACACACACACACACACACACACACACACACACACACACACACACACACACACACACACACACACACACACACACACACACACACACACACACACACACACACACACACACACACACACACACACACACACACACACACACACACACACACACACACACACACACACACACACACACACACACACACACACACACACACACACACACACACACACACACACACACACACACACACACACACACACACACACACACACACACACACACACACACACACACACACACACACACACATATATACGTTGCATACGTTGCTGTTGTAAATAGGTCTGATTTTGAACAACAGTTCGATGGTCACTATGCTGTTCAAAAACACACATTATTCATGTTACGTGTTCTTGGCATGCCGCTGATGCCATGTTGACCCGTGTGACACTGACGCCTGATGCTAGAGATGTTGATGCTAGAGTTGCTGCGCCACCAAGTGTCCCACATCTGGCTGCAGACTTGACACTGCGAGCCTCAGCACGTCATCCAAATGTCTATCTGTTAGATGCGTTCATGGCTTGCATTACATGAAGTTCAGCTTCATTTTTTCACTCCATGTTGCGAGCCCTGAGATTGTCAATCGGTCAGCAAACTCCCGTCTCAGCAGTTCAGTGAATGCTACGAAGGCCTACATGTCCGGAGTAGCTAGTTTGTTTTCTATGAGTGTCGGGAAGTAAAACCTGGTCTCGAAAGCGGAGACAAACGGGCACAGTTCATTGATTAGCTCCGTGACGCAGACTAAAATGCAAAATCGTAGATCCATAAGGGGTCAGTGAATGCCGGTACTTCTCCACCCTTCTTCTCCATGAATATGCTAATCTCATGTCTCAGCTCATACACGTGGCACAGCATGACAACCCAACCTAGTCAGGGCACTTCGGTTTAGTGCAGGAATTGTTAATATTGCACATTCATCTGGGACGGAAGGTGTTGGAACTGCCAGTGATTTAACGAGTGTTGACGAGTGTTATTCAAAACAACACATTATCACTTAAACACAAAAAGATAGAAAATTCATGTCTGCATGTGGGCAAAACTTAATTAATTAAAGTTTTAAGGAAGTGAGAAATGTTTGATATGTTCATCGCGTGGAAATGGTATTACCGAGTTGCATTATGTGATATGTTTCGCCTAGACGTCTCGTCTAGAATTTAGTCTAGACAAGACGTACTATTTTTATTTTATATATCAGTCCGCGGGCCGCATGAAATAGCTCTGCGGGCCGCAGTTGGCCCGCGGGCCGCAGGTTGCCGACCCCTGGTGTATACCCTTCGCCCCTTCGATTTCGGTCGAAGGCACTTAATGCGTCACAGCGGAAGTCTAGCTCCATAATTTTTTTAGACCTGCCTGGTCAACATGTCGGCTGCCAGAAAAAAACTTCTATTTTACCAGAATCTCCCACTTTTAGAACAAATCCTGAGAAATCCGCTAGCGTCATAATCTTTAGCTGCAATTAGTTAGTCTTTAATTAACTCTTTTATATGTGCACTATCCCCAAACTATGACTTTGTTGTGCATTAATACGTCGATATGGGGCAGACGAAAATAATAAAAAATTGCCTCCCACGTTGACAGTGTTGTCGTGATCGAGTCCACTGGGTTTGCCTTTCATTATGTCTCCAAATGCCTTTAAAACGTATATTAACGTTGACCTGTTTTGAAATGATTACTTGGCAGTTACAGTGTTACGGTAGGTAGACCGGTAGGTAGAGCGGTAGGTAGAGCGGTAGGTAGGGCGGTAGGTAGAGCGGTAGGAACAGGTAGAACGCACACGCGCCTGAATTCGGTCAAACAAATGAAATGTTGATGTATAAAAATACTTTGAATCGAGTATGGTGTTCCACATGTAGATGAGTTATGTCTAGAAGTTGAACCAATTATAATTTTGCACCGTTGCAATGATGCTGATTCGCCGCGATATTCGGTCTCCGTTATAATAATCAACGCCATTCATTTCTATCTTTAACCATTCTTTCTAGGTCCTGTGTTTATTTTCTGGGTGTGTGCATCTGTTGCGATGGTTCGTTTGTACGTTTGTACGTTTCTTTTGGACATCCTCTTTTCCTCTTTCCAGCTGGTTTTCATTGCTGTTGAAAATTAATTCTTATTTTGATGCTTGTATTTATGCCTTTTGACCTCCAAAGTTTGATAAGTTTTTGAAATGCTCCCCAGGCACATTCTTGATGTCAATAGGATAACATCTTTAGAAATTCCTGATTTCGTTTCCTCAGTCCGTCTCATTACAATGCCAAACAAGACAGGTGAAACTATTCAATATTGTCTTAATCCAGTGGTTACTTTAAAAGTTTCCGTTTTTTCATGTTCTCTCTTTGTTGAACACACATTGCGCATTCACGTAGATATATTTGAGATATATTTGATAATATTAATGATTTTGGAAATTTGCCCCCGTTGTGGTGTATATATACATAAAACGTGGGGGACAAATTTTAAATGTCTTTAACCAAAAAAATAGTTGCACTTTACTCATAGAAATACTGTGTAATATAATTAAAATATATGTCATTTTGCATCTTAATTTTTTTTAATATAAAATGCTACAAAAAATCGTGTGTGTGTTGGTCAGAGACGAATTTGTGAGCGGGGGACACGTTATGGTAAGGGCGTTTGAGTACTTGCGTGAGTAACACAGATACGAAGACTTGCATTTACCTCAGAATAAGGGATTCACATCTGATATACAGAGGGAAGTTTGGGTTGAAGTGCAAAATGGGACACACGTAAAGGCTTGGGACATGACGTTTCACATCACTGTACAATGGCGCGCAAATGACAACAATAATACAAATACAGACTAAAATAAAACAAATGTGACTTTGTTGTAACCATCTGCTACCTCATATCGCATGTCTTTAGCTGGTCCTTGTTCACTTCATTGACGACGTGACAGGCCTTGCGCGTGATGTCGAAGACAGTGTTGTGTGGACAATAATAGCTATACTCCTTGCCCCCAACACAGTGGTAGAACATCCGGCAGTCGTCTTTTGCAGCGAAAAGGCCGTTGGTTTGTTTCTCGCACGAGAAGTTGGCAGCTCCCGTCGGAGCCACCACTCGAGACTGGGTGTTTGACGCCGACGATTCCTCTCTGGAAAATACATCGCTATTCACGACGGCTACGCATAAAATGGCACATACGGTTTTTGGTCATTTTGGTACATTTTCTTGGTCGTTGCTGTTGGCATAATGCAGATAAAACCGCCGAGTCTCGAACACATTAGTCGATGGAAGCAGAGGCCATGGCTTAAATCTCGATTTATGGTCTGGAATAAATGATGAAGGAGATGCGAACACAGTCGAATTTCCACATGCAGAATGGATACGTTTTTGGCCATAACTGCTAGAGCATCAATATTATGCCGGTCGGTTTGTAGGTTCAACGTAATTCGTATAATGGATGACTCCTTGTTCATATTTCAGGACGAATCAGTTTCCGAGCGATAAAATAGATTAACTTACTGCGTTGGAGGCAATGTGGATAAGATTCCACCGAGGGCTCTGTTGACGGACTTGACCAGGGGGTATTTTCCTTCTCGACAGAACTTCCCGTTGAAGTCATCCATATCAAGAGACCAGAACATCCAACCACCGAATCTCTTCTTCTGCATCCAGTGAGTCTGGCAAAACAAAATGTATTGGAAAATGTAGTGCAATAGGTCATCATGTTGAGAATGCCTACGTTTAGGCGTCGCCGGAAGGATATTTTCAGATAAAATCTCTAATATGTCTTTTTGCTGAGTAGCAGGTATTTAATAAGGTGTCAATCAGTATGGTTATATTAATGGCCCCATCGCGCGGGAACGCTCTGGCACCCCGTTGTTTTTGCATTTTGTTTTGTGAAGGTATTGTGTTACTAGGAATTGTTGTTTCTCCACGGCCACACACCGGCAACCGTTGCAACTAGGTCTTTCAGATTTAGTACGGATGTGCATTTCGAATCACACATATGTCGACGCCCAAGATGTGTAAAATCTTATTTGCATTTTTGGGAAATAATTGTGTTTTTAATTCATAAGCAAGTTAACGCATTGCGGACAGACATGGCAAGGAAATATATGGGTGAATGGTTAAAATAGACGGTGTCATTATAATAATAATAATATAATAATAATAATGTTTTATTTCAGGCAAGAGCCCATAATATTATAAATACATAACATAATTAGTAGCGAACATATGGCTTGCACTACAGCGGGGTGACAGGTTGTGTATAATTCTAAAACTGTTGTTATAAGCGACAGTAATACCTTTCAGACTCTGTTTTTTTTAAATGACACCAAAGACATGATATGCATTAAACCACAGTATCAATTAAATAAAGTTGTTTTAATGGAATTGTTGCATAAGTAAAATTTTCTGGCTAAAGCATTTGTTTGAGTATAAATACATCTTTTATGCCTGGCAATATCGTCATCATCAGTAAGATGATTGTTTAAAATATGGCCAAGGTATTTACATTTCTCAGTGTAAGGTAGTGTATGGTTATTGATAACAACAGGATGAATATTTTTCTTGTCCCTAGGTTTGTTATCAATAAACATACAGAAAGATGTGTTGGCGTTGTATGTTATATCAAACATATTGCCATACTCGGCACAACAATCGGTGAGTTTTCTCAACCCCGCAACACTAGGTGAAAAAACACAAAGGTCATCGGCATACATCATATGATTCATTATGGTTCCTGCATAAAGACAGCCAATTTGTAATTTATTCAAATTTACACTTAAGTCATCCATGTAATGTTATGGTTGTACCTTGATCTGGAGACTGAATGCATCGTCATACGACACCCACGTGTAGTCGAGGTAGACGGACGGCACGAGGTGCTCACGGTGCCACATCACATAGCCTCCGCCATAGAGGAACTTCTTGCAAATCTGTCAACATATATCACTGGAACCTTGACTAGCTTGCTGTGTCCCGAGGAAGTTAGTGAGGACAATGGGAATATGGGTTCAGCACCACCTGAAATATGTACCAAAGATATGTCGCTGGAAAGTTTTAATGTTATTGTCTTTTATATCAGTGCAATCATTAACGGTACAAAATCCGATCGTTGTTATTGTAAACTAATTTAACAAGATTTGCCATCCAAGCCAAAGGCCCAGATGGCAAGTGGACAAGGAAGCCATCGGCTTATCGAGAGTCCAACAGTGTTCACTTACGTGTCATCCGCCCTCCTCAGATATGTGTCAATCTTGTTTTTAAACATATTCAGTTCAGCAGTTACACAATGCGTAGACAATTTGTTCCATTCATTTATTGTCCTCTGTGAGAACGAGAACTTCCTGATATCCAATCTTTCTTGAGTGAAAAAAAAACATACATATGCCAATTCAATATCTTAAAAACTTCAATCTGATATCCTCTTAACCTCCTTGTCTCTAGAATTGTTAAACCACATTCTTTCAGGCGTTCTTCATAACTAAGGTATCTCAGTTCTGGAATCATTTAGTTGCTCTCCTCTGTATGCGTTCAAGCGTATCTATATCCTCCTTACGATAAGGTCTCCACGTTTCTATACAGTATTCTAAATAAGGTCTAACTATTGCTTTGTATAAAAGGTATAATTAGCTTTTTTCCTTTTATGTTATGTTTCTCCTAATTAATCCAAGAATTTGATTACCCTTTGAAGTTTGTGTCATCCGTTACATAACAAACTATATCTAGTTTAACACCTTCACCACCCAAATATGTTTTATTGAACAGATAAAAAATATAATTAACTGGACGGGTGGACCGGGTTATATATATATATATATATATATATATATATATATATATATATATATATATATATATATATATATATATATATATATATATATATATATATATATATATGTAGATAACACTCAAAGGATCTATGCAACAACAATAAGTACACAATTATAAACAATTAAAAACACCTATATTTCCATACTGTAGGCTTAATAATTTAATTGGAAGAAATAAATAACTGAAATAAGAACGACATTGTACGCCTATTTGGCAACTCCCGCTCAACATGCAACATGTAAACATGCAACATGTAAACATGCAACATGTAAACATGCAACATGTAAACATGCGATTCGACTCGAATAGTTAATATAAAAAAGCAATGTGGTTCATTCTAATACATTTGGCCGACTAAGTTGTTAAATAGATTTGACTATATAACATGATTTTACGAATACAATCGATAAGACTGTGTACCGTTAATGGTGATTACTACATTGTGGCTAGTATGTATGAGAGTGCCTCTTAGGAATATCACATACAAGCTGAGAGTAATCACTGCTGCGATGCATGTCAGCTGCGAGCTTCCTTTAACGAGCTAAGATTGGTACAACGTCTGTAATGTTTTCAACTAAGTTTTAATAAATAAAAAGCATGCAATGCCCCTGGGCTAGTTTTATTATACGGATCTGGTTGTTCTCGTCCAGAATAGACACATATTTCTACATTTCTTCATGCAGGCACGCAAGTGCAGGCAAGTGGAAACTACGAGGTTACCAACATACAAGACAACTGGCCAGCAATTAGTCCAAATCATCTTATGTGTCCTCGTACCTCATAGTACGAATAACGACCGTCTTCTCGCAGGTATGGTCCGGCCGGGCCAGGTCCCTTGGTCTCGGCTCCTACCCGGTGCTTGTAGGGCGTCTTCAGATTGAATGAACGTCCGAACGCCGGCATGCCGATGATGAGCTTGCGCCGAGGGCAACCCATTGTTGCCCAGTAGTTGGCTGCCCACGCCTGCACAGTTCACCTCAAATGAGTGTCGTGATTATGTACGTACGTAAGACTCTCACAACCGACACAAACACCTCTCGGTAACACATACACCCCGCGGCAACACAAACACCCCGCGGTAACACAAACACCCCTCGGTAACACAAACACCCCTCGGTAACACAAACACCCCGCGGTAACACAAACACCCCGCGGTAACACAAACACCCCTCGATAACACAAACACCCCTCGGTAACACAAACACCCCGCGGTAACACAAACACCCCGCGGTAACACAAACATCCCTCGATAACACAAACACCCCTCGGTAACACAAACACCCCGCGGTAACACAAACACCCCGCGGTAACACAAACACCCCTCGGTAGCACAAACACACCTCGGTAGCACAAACACCTCGCGGTAACACAAACACCCCGCGGTAACACAAACACCCCGCGGTAACACACTCGTGTTCCTCGACCACGACGGACAACCGGTAATGATGACGATGGTGGCAGTGATGGAATAATGATCGTAAACATTTTTATAACATTCCACTGATGGAGCACACGCACACACGTACACACACGCGTACTTACACATCAAATGTAACAGTGTTCGAATGGAAGCAAAGCATCAGAATACATATATCTTATAGCTCTTTTGAGCGCCATGGGTTCGCTATGTAGTAATTGGTTATAATGACAAGTACTGACGACGTTCAGTTTGCGATCGTCCTTCAGTTCGCTGCCCCGGTGGTAGAGCGGGGCATTCATTCCAGTGTTCGTGTTCCAATGGCCGTGTAGATTGTATGCCATCATATTCACGAAGTCTAAATATCTGCAAGACACCACACGGAGTCATACAATGTAACTAGGTTTTGCTATGTGTGTATACATACAGGTTAAACGCACGGCGTTAGCATAACGTGTTGTGGCTTGTGTGTGCGTGCGAGGGTGCGTGCGTGCGTGCGTGTCCCGACTGGACGGACTCCCTGCAACCCGTTCCTGTCGTATCTGGCTGTATTTGGTTTCTGTTCGTCTTTGATAGCAACAACAAACAACAATCATATTTAAACGATGTCGTTTAACCAATGTCCGACCCAGACCTGCTGATGCCGCTGATCTGATAGGCTTTGCGCGTAGTATTTTGGTCGGCTGCCACCGTTGCCGATAAGATAAGCTGCTGTTTGCCGGATCTCCTGCTCTCTCGCGTGAAAGCACGGTTCAGCTCCTGGCGTACAAATACACAATGTCTACATACTTCTTACTGAGTCAATATTATCGCAATAACTATAGAAGAAGACTGGTTTATAAATAACCATTGGCGATATAGACTGCAAATTGGGTTGGATCAATTGGAAAGATGGTTATGTGAATCTTTTGAAAGCTGTATGGATAACGGCGTGAAACACAAGGATATATTTCTTCATGGCAACCAAATGTGGCTGTGAAGATCTTTTTAATCGGCAGTGTTAATGCTTTTAAAAAACAATAATACTATAATACTTAAAAAATTGGGATCCGAAACGGGTATTTTTAATTTGTTGCAAGTCATGTAACTGTTGTTCGATAAACCCACACGCGAGTACTATTGTAATTATAAAGGCAGCTAAACTAATTGATTACATCTTGCGTCGACTAGACACTCGTGTATTATGTAACGTTACCTTAACGAGCAACGTGAATCGAGATTTATCTCTAGACGGACTTCCTCGGCTCCCGGGGAACTCGAAGTCTAGATCGAGTCCGTCGAAGTTTCTCTTACGCAGGTAGCGGACACTGGTTCTGACGAACCTCTCTCGCGTCGACTTGGACTCGAGCATGGCCGTCATGTTGGCGGTACCCATGTTCCAGCCGCCCACAGACAACGCTGTCGTCAGATGAGGGTTCTTCAACTTGAGGTTGTTAAATCTCTCGTACCTGTAGCGTATTGGCTGTTAATTCGTTAGACATGATGATGACAACGATGATAATTGAAAAATAGAAAATAATTGAAAATCGGAATTGTATATTAAATTTTAATATAAAAACCGCATTTCATTTCATTTCAAGATATAACATGATATCCTTACAGGAATAACACAAACTTCGATTCGACACAATGCCATTTTAGCTACAGCAACAGGACAACGGTGCAGATTGACAGTCATAGAACAGCTAGACATTTGCACCAGAAGTGACCAGCAGTCAAACAACTAAGATATCTAATAACATTAAAATAAAAGCCGAGTATTCACGAGACCCGGTAGGCGGCGCCGGGAAACGTCCACAACGAAAAGAAAGAATGCGACGTACATGCCGGGTTTGTCGCCCACCGTCTCGTCATTCCACTCTGTCGGGTAGATCATGTGGTCCTTCAGCTTGGCGAACGCATAAATGATGTGTGTGCAGAGGAACGGGTCGACGTCCTCTGGCAGAAACTTCCCGAAGCCCGGCCGGTACTGAGCCCAATTCGTATAGAAACACACTCGCTTGTATTCATATCCTGAGAATCGCAGCAACAGCAACGACAGTGCAGTAGTACCGTGTATTAAAAACAATGTTAAAAAAGTACGAGAAAACAAAGACACTGAGAGAAAGGACGATGACAACAAATCATTTCTAAAACTCGTTGACGACGATGACGCCCGTTGCGATGAAGATATATAAAACCCACACGGGTGACAGCTATGCACAAAAGCGCCCACCACCCGGTCTTGTCAGCTCACCCTCCCAACTTGCCTTAACAATATCTCTTCTTATTTATATGGATTCTCTTTGCTAGCGTTTTTTTTTGTAAACTTCCACCACTGAAAGGAAGAACAATTGCAATGGTATAAGAGAACACAAAAGACCAATTTAATGAAATGTCAAAAATTGACACGTTATGTGACGACAGAGGACGCGATGTTAATACAATGGCCGCTTACTTACACAAAAGGCAGCATACAATTGGAGCGAAGACCAAAAAGGACACTTTCAATGATAAAATAGGGCATACTGTTTCAGAATAAATACATTTTCAACGGCAACTTCGTAGATGGACACTCAGTGATCAAAAGGGACATACATTTCCATAGGAGGTAATTTTACTTTTTACTTGGGCTACACTTGGGTATATACTGTACATGTATGGCTACAATAATTTGTGGGACATTTAAAAGAAGAAATGTTGCATTACAAACATACACTTGCATAATTAACAATGTAGATATTCGTGAATATGTTAGGTAGGATATAGGTCGATGGTGTTGGTTATGGAGCAGGTCGATGGTGTTGGTTATGGAGCAGGTCGATAGTGTTGGTTATGGAGCAGGTGGGCAGAACATTTACATACATTCTTTGCTGTGCCTGGATAAATTCAAAATGCTAATGAAATGAGACACCAAAAATAAAACCAAGCATATTATTTTAAACAACAAACCATGTTATGGTCAATGTAGATGGGGCCACACCAGGAAAGGGCTGAATGTGCCCCCAGTTATGCTCCACCCCTGAATTGATACGGGGATAACTTTGATTGATTAATTTACAATAACAATTCCCTGCAGCCAATCAGCATGGTGGGGCTGAAAATTAGAAGGATTTGGAACTAATACAAATAGTTGAGGGACACTTCCCCACGATTTATGCAAAAAACCTCCTACTTTTTGTGATCTCCAAGTGAATATTGTGACCCATGTGTACCCGCCAGGTGACTGTTTTTTATATAAGTGCTAAAATTTAAATATTTAACAATGGGAAAACATTCACAAATGTCATGTGAATTCATATGTGTAGTTGAATCGATTAATGCAACCAATGAATGCATGTTCTCCTGTCTGATCCAGGGGCCGTGTTCTCCTGTCTGATCCAGGGGCCGTGTTCTCCTGTCTGATCCAGGGGCCGTGTTCTCCTGTCTGATCCAGGGGCTGTGTTCTCCTGTCTGATCCAGGGGCTGTGTTCTCCTGTCTGATCCAGGGACCGTGTGCAGCCCTCGTTTGTTATGTAACATAGGACACGGCAGACCGACGAACGTGGTCACTGGGGTGTGACGTTATGGGCTGGGACATAGCCAGCCGTGATACAGACTAGCACTCGAGGCTGGCCAGTCGTTCAGACAAGACGCAGTTTGGCAGCTCGATGTCGATCGAAGATAAGTGGCATGTTGCATAAGTTGTCCTTTTCGTGTGTGTCGTAGTGTGAAGTAGCTACGTGTTTGAAAAATAGTGTGCCATAGTAGACTAAGAATTAGCATGAACTCATCACTTGGAGTCAACATTTTGAACATTTCATCTAATATAAATACACACAGATGGACGTTTTACAATAAAACATTCTTAGTTTGCATATAATTATCATATATTGCCCGCAACCGATACATTTACCCCATTGTTATAATCACTTTTGCCTTTGTCTCGGTTCCCCGTGGTTATTGTGCACAATCCCACTTTTGTAAGGACAATTGTTATAATTGTGACGCTCAAATATTAATACGAACATATTACCGCGTGTTTTACTACTACTACTGTATGCACAATATTAGTTGTGCCGTTACGTGTGTTATTCGTAATCAATGTACTGTTTGTCATAAGAAGAAACAGAACTAGAACATTCATATGTAGCTGTAATCTGAGCAGTAAGAACGTTGCCCTATTTATACAGTTGTACCCTTTTTGACCATTTATGGTACTTTGTCCCCCCAAAAAAGCGCCTTTGAGTGAAGACAACAAAGCCGAATATAGAGACAACTGAATGATCATTTATCAATACTTTACATATGACTGCATATATTATTAATTTATATATAATCGTTAAAGACCAGAAGAGACATTTCCCTTCAAACATAAATCAAATATGAACTACAACAGACGCTTAGTTTACGCTGCTAACTACCCTAGCCCGCATAAGGATACGAATGAATGAACTAATCAAATATCCATTTTCCTCGCGTGTCGAATTTACCTGTGGTAGATATAGCTAGTACCAAGACGGCAGATAGTAGATACGTCGCGTAACTGGGCACCGTGGCACTGTACATTTCTCGGCGATTTCTCAACTGACGAGACGAGACGGTTGTCACGTGATAATCATCCGACGTGTGAGAAAGCACGCAAAACTGTGGAGGTTAGACAATTACGAGTATGAAGATACTTCGCAACATTCGCCTACAGGCGGGGTCTAATTCCCTTAAGCTATGAAAAAACGACTTAATGTGATATGTGCAAATGTGTTGAATTTGTTTTGAGTTTACATAAAATAGCATGTTATGACTAATTAACAAGCTAACAGCACTCGTCTACTAGGTGTGACTCTATCTGAAGATCTGAAGTGGCAATCACACAGAGACGAAATCACTACAAAAGCATCGCAACGTCTATATTTCATCATCCTTCTCAAAAGAGCCGGCATTGACTCACCATCTCATCAACATATACACTTCAATCGTCCAATCGGTATTGGAGTACGCATGCCAAGTGTGGCACACGAGCCTTACAAAAAAGCAAACAATACTTCCAGAAACGGGCAATCATTTTCCAAGATAAGTCGTACACCGAAGCCATCACCGCAGCCAATCTACCAACGCTGTCAGACCGGAGGGAGAAGTTATGTAGAACACTAGTCATAAGCATGCAACAATCTACACATAAATTACACCATATTTTGCCTCCCCTCCTGAGGCGACAAACTCCGTATACAACTCGAAACACGAGGACTTACTGTGTGCCGCGTTGCAGAACTGCAAGATTTCAGAACTCTTTTATACCATATGCTTTAAGACACTGGCAGTAATTATGAACTCATTTATAAATTATTTACTTTTTACATAACAGTAGTAGGCCATATAATTTATTTTACTATAGTATTGCCTGTTTTAAGTTTTAATTTATGATTATGTCCTTCATATTTACCTTGTTTATTTACAAACATAACTTTAAACATGATGTACATGCACCTTTTAAGTTTGTTATATTTTAAGTCATATTTTTGTCTTAATTAATTTATTATCATTGATTGTTTTACTGTGCCAGTTGTATAATTCAACTGCTATAGTTGCCATTTTAATAAAATTATTATTATTAAAAAACTAATGGTAAGCAGTGTACGTTTGAGTAATTTGTTTGTCTTTCACGTAAGACGCACACACTGCTGTGAATTCAAACATACAATGCTATCTATTGACCTTTGCTATGTCCCATAAACCGTTTACTCCACTACCACACCAGGAATAGTATAGGCCCTATAAACTTTTTCTGGCGTGGCATATATGAAAGGCCATAAAGGCATAACGGTTCTGCGAAACAAATATTCAGGCACGCCTCGATCAGGTTGTTTGCTGCGTAATCGATCGCTGTAACCGGTAGCTTGCGACCGTGAATTTATGTTATAGTGTTCTACCAAATATGCTACAAGATTACAGTGTGCTAACCTGTGGAAGCCAGTGTTGCCTCAATGGAATGTGTTACCCATATGAAATGCTCACGAAAACCTGTATAATGACGATACACATAAAGATACCGCGGACCGGTAATGACGTCATACACAGTAACGTTGAGTCAGCATGCGCTCCGCCAGTAGTTACTATATTTATGACGTCATGATAGCGCCATGCCTCTATGTATTCTTCACTGGCTGCCTGTAGCACGCAGGGTCGACTTTAAGCTGTTAGTGTTTACATATAAAACTGTGCACGGCGATGCGCCAAAATACCTGTCCTATCTTGTGAGCCCATACACACCAGCAAGAGCCCTGCGCTCGGCCAGCAATAACATGTTAACTGTTCGGCGGACTCATGTCAAAGCTGGGGACAGCTCGTTTGCGGTCGCCGAGGCGACTTTGTGGAATACTCTGCCTAATTGTAAAGAGCAAAGCAGTGTAACCAACTTTATAACTTGTAATCTGTAACTAGTTAGAAGTTGTTTATTGATCGCAGTGGACACACTACATGTCCATCTCTCTGGTGGGAAGATTATTAAATGATTATCTATTTATCTTAGTGGACAGCGTCCAGCAATGGGAAGACGTTCCAGTCAGGTCACGTTCTTGTGTCCTCGGAAGGGAATTGACTTCCGTCGAACTGGATACTTGAGGATTAACATAGATGTACATTCAGATAAGACCTAATGAATATATTAACTTGTGTGTGAGTAGAATCAATAACTGCTGAACTTTGCCGATGTTAACTTGATGTTAATGTATGTGAAACGTCTGCTACAAAGACAACTAATCAGATCGATGTAGTCTAAGGGAGAGAACAGGAGGAGTAATAGTAGGAGAGCTGCAGAAGAACTGTAGTAGAGTAGTTGTAGTATAGATGTTGTAGTGTGTATGGACTTCGACTAATAAAGCCACATTGTGGTCGAACCTGAGATCTTCTGGTAAAACAATGTGAGTTATTCGTTGTTGCGTCCTGACGGTCGTGAACGAAGTAGGCATAGTGTCTTGATGTGACACGATAGCTTGTACATAACGACATTAAAATGTTGGGCACTCTCTCTACTTTCAAGGCACGCCTCAAAACTCATTTTTATCGACCCTCATTCTAGTTCAACATGGTAGAACTTCATGTACGTTAGAACTTCATGCACATTATTTCAGTTATATCTATTTACATTTATCTATTTACATTACATTACATTACTAGTCTTATTTTTACATAGTATTAACACTGTTGACTTATAATTATGATAACTATTTTTTTATATATTTAATATATTTAATTACTGCACTTATTTGTATTTTATTAATTTTAATTCATATAATTTTAATATATATATATATATATATATATATATATATATATATATATATATATATATATATATATATATATATATATATATATATATATTAATTATTAATATATGATTATTATAATATATTTTATTACACTATATATATTTTATATTCTTATTTTACCTAGCTTGTATAACGTATTTGTACAGAATTGCATGTTTATTTAGCAATTTGTTTTGTCTTGTAACTCGCCACGAACAATTTAAAATTGGATGTGGCGCTATATCAAATAAAATATATTATTATTATCTAATACACGCCAATATCACCGCCGTTTCGTTCGAGGCGGTCATTGTATATGTCGACCTCTTCTTCTTCATCCTATATTTAGTGCAGTTTGTTACTCTTGATCTTTAATGCATTCATACTGTTTACACTAACAATGTGTTATGGGAGGGAGTTCCAGGCAGGTGTGTGTGTGTGTGTGTGTGTGTGTGTGTGTGTGTGTGTGTGTGTGTGTGTGTGTGTGTGTGTGTGTGTGTGTGTGTGTGTGTGTGTGTGTGTGTGTGTGTGTGTGTGTGTGTGTGTGTGTGTGTGTGTGTGTGTGTGTGTGTGTGTGTGTGTGTGTGTGTGTGTGTGTGTGTGTGTGTGTGTGTGTGTGTGTGTGTGTGTGTGTGTGTGTGTGTGTGTGTGTGTGTGTGTGTGTGTGTGTGTGTGTGTGTGTGTGTGTGTGTGTGTGTGTGTGTGTTTGTGTGGTGTGGTGTGGTGTGTGTGGTGTGGTGTGGTGTGTGTGTGTGTGTGTGTGTGTGTGTGTGTGTGTGTGTGTGTGTGTGTGTGTGTGTGTGTGTGTGTGTGTGTGTGTGTGTGTGTGTGTGTGTGTGTGTGTGTGTGTGTGTGTGTGTGTGTGTGTGTGTGTGTGTGTGTGTGTGTGTGTGTGTGTGTGTGTGTGTGTGTGTGTGTGTGTGTGTGTGTGTGTGTGTGTGCGTGCGTGCTTGCGTGCGTGCGTGCGTGCATGCGTGCGTGCGTGCGTGCGTGCGTGCGTGCGTGCGTGCGTGTAGGGGTTTCAAACAGTACCGCTGTTCTCCAAAAAGGATGTATGCAGTGTATGTAACTTAACTGTCGAAACCCAACACAGAATTACCAACAGTTAATATCTTGTGTCAATTACAAAGAATGTAAACATATTTCAAGGTATTGTGCAATGTACACGGATACAATGACAATTCAATTTTTAAACGTTTTATTCATAAATTCAGCATAGGCGTTGTTGCACAAATTATTTATGCACACGTTTATCATACGCTTTTTTTCCCGAACCCTTTATTTGCACTTGTTGAGATATGTCCTTGGTACTTGACTTCTGTAGTTGCAGACATCTGATCTCGGGTCAAAAACGAGCGAAGGGAAGCATGTTTTGTGGTGCGTCCTGTGCTCGTAACAATGGATGTATTTACCACAGTCGGCGGGATCCTGGTAAAGGCCATCAGCTCTGACGGCGCAAACCCCATCGCCTGTAACAAGAGTTATACCAACACTAATTTGGATCATGCATTTTGGAGAACGAGTGCACGTTTAATGCGATGGCAAGGAAAAGACCATGAAGCCAAACGAGAACTGCAGTGATATGTGCACATTTAAAGCTACTTCTGCAATTCAAGCTTTCTAGTACCGGATGTCCACGCTGACTACCAGACAGTGCCACACTAATGCTCGCAGAACTAGGCTGGTCAGATACCGATGAGATGAGGAGACACCTACATTTAACCCTAATGGATAAAGTCGTCCATGTTGCTGTTCCGGCCATTTTAGTACCTGCTGACAGACGCCTACGCTCCAATCACCCTGACAAGCACAGCACAATATAAGAAACAACGCAGAGGAACACAGAAACACATTTTCCGACTGTCCGCCCGCCCGCCCGCACACACCAACGCACGCACGCACGCACGCACGCACACGTATTGTATTGAGATGAGTCGGGTCCTATGCACCCATGTCGGTGTCAGTCGGCGTCAGTCGGTGGAAACAGATTCAAATCAGCCCGATTTCATCCGACTCTCTTCAACTAATTGGGTTGAGTCGTGTTGAGGTGGGTCGGTACGTGTATGGAGCTTAAGGCCGTGTTCACATCTAATTTTCAGCCGAATTACGATGCGGATCAACTAATTTGGTTCTGTTCACATACACCGAGTTAAGCCGGATTAAACCGCCAACCGAATTAGTGCACCAGAGGGCGTGGTGTGCGGGTCATATGCACTCGTACATCGCGAGACTGCGGCCTTCTGTCCTGCAGCAGCGCCACCATCGCCGAATCAAGGCAAACGGAGCGTTCACATTGGCTAATCCGCATCCTAATTCACCTGTTTTCCCGCATTATAATTCGGGTAGCTTAATGCGGATTAAGGGTGTTCACATTGTGCTTCCCGAATTGGGATCCGCATCCTAATGCGGATTAACGGTGTATGTGAACACTGCCTAAGAAGACGCTTACCCGCTGGTGCTGTAGTGGACGTACTCATTTCACCCTCGTTTTGAGCCACGTTGTTGACTCCATAGTTGACCCTATCGAAAATATGCCCATTTAATTGCTTGTCTTTATGTAAGTTTTATGTTCATATTTCTATTATATTTTAACGTACGATGCATAAAATTATCATTTATTGGTTGATTGAGTGTCTGGTTGATTTATTGAACGAATGAACGCAGGCATTATTTAATGGGCGAATGATTGAGCGAGTAAATAGTGAGTGAGAATGTAAGTCAGGATGTAAGTGAAGTAAATGTGCGGACGAATGAGCGAGTGCACGAATGAGTGAGTGAGTGAGTGAGTGAGTGAGTGAGTGAGTGAGTGAGTGAGTGAGTGAGTGAGTGAGTGAGTAAGTGGATGAATGGGTTAGTGGGCGAGACGACGAGTGGGCGAGTGAGTGATTGAGTAAGTGAATGAGTGAGTATGGGGAAAAGTAATTGTGGCATATCATGTACATATGTATACATATCGATGAAAAGCCATTAAACCATTACATGAATTTTTGCATAACGCAAGCTTACTCTGGTCCCGTTGCTATGACGACGGTTGGGTACAGCACCCTGTTTAAAGTCTTCAGCAAGGGGAATCTTCCAGCTTTGCAGAATTTGCCGTTGAAGTCGTCCATATGTAACATCCATGCCATAAAGCCCCCCAGACCGGCTTCCTTTAGCCAGTTCACCTAATACGACACATAAAGACACGAGGAAGAGTTACTATTAGTTATTGCATTGGCTTTGTAGATAAAAAACACACACCAGCACCACATATTTCACACTTAGCAAATTATAGTGGCCTGCAATTAATATACACTATACACACAGTTTGATACGTGATCATTGTTCATTCTGATGATTCACAATCGATGATCACTCCATATCTTTGGCGGAATGAAGTCTATGGAAAATTCAGCAACTGTCTATAGTTTTCGCTGTTTTCCTAACTATATAAATATGGATTTGGCAGTAAGCCGATTCGGGATCGCTTTCTGTGGTAAAAGCCTAGTTGATATCAACCCGCTAACATGAAGACGAGTCTTCTTGCCTCACAATTTAATTAAAGTGTGATTGTTGCTAACATACTTTATGCAATTACAATTATTCAACAACCACCGAGCATCAGGAGAGGACTCTCATTTGTTAGACAAAATATACCAATTACTCTTTTGCTCCATGCTTGGCTTTGCTCCACAAATGCAGTCACGGAATGTAACTGTTTTCATATGTAAAACATTACATTTCGTCACATATGACGAAAGTTAACTATGCCATCTATGACTACATTCAAAATGAAGAGAAAAGTTTCATATCTTTGTTACTCGTGATCGTTTCCATGTTACTCGGTTGTTAGTTAGGTTAAACAAGTATGACGTTTTTTATTTTTTGAGTTTAAGTATTCCAAATTGATACTTATGAATTTGTCAACGTGCAATCATTTAGAGGACATACACATGTTAAATGGGATGTAAGCGTTTAATTCATCAGAATGAAGCGACAAAAAATGTGTACATCGATGATCGACGGCAAGAACGCAAACGAACACGTATGATTATCTACGTGCGCTGGTTTGCCACGCATGGTCAACAGGAGCTCGTCATACAAACATTTATGTATTCATTGCATCTCGCGAGACTTTGGCACTACTTATTGCGCACAACTAAGCTATTCACGAGAGTTGCCTTTTATACGTGTCTTGTATTGGTGATGCGTTATTCGTATGCAGTTTAACAAGAACGGACCTTATCCCATTTTACAGAATATACCCTGCCCCGAACGCGCAAAACCGTATGAAATGTCTTCCACGAACGTATACTTATGTGGGATATTTGATTTGAACCTTGCAAGGTGTAGATGGATGCCAGAGCGAATATGTACTTGGAATCTGCGTAGATATATAGTATATTATATGTAGTGTTATGATAAACAAAAACATTACTGGTAGTGAAACAGTAGCCCTAGTAAGATTGGATAGATCGCCAAACTGAAACATGTTAGTTAATGGATATATTAAACAAGCAGATTAATTCAATGAACAACTGAAAAGAAGAAGAATTGTAATAGCAAAGAACATATGTCAGGACATGTCAAGCCTATTTAAGAATGTAAAAATATCAATGTAAGCCAGAATAAAGAGAGAGCACGTGTAGTTTACATTGTTATATGGGAGTGAGATGTGCACTCCGAATGCAGGATCGGTTAGCAGTAATAATTATATGGGTCCTCATAAGAATGCAAAACATTTCACAGACACAAGACAGGAGACGAAGATGTAGTACAGAGAGCAGGAATACAAGGACATGTATATGACATGTATAGGACATGTATAGCATATGTATAGGACACAAGGAGAAGCCGATTGTAATGCACAGGACACATCGCGAACAATAGTCAGATTAAAAGAAATACAATTGAAGGAAACATAGAAGGCCATACATCATAAACAGGTTGAAGAAACTACCTTTTCTCCTAATGAGTACTCGTTGTCGTACCCCACCCATTCAGACCCTTTGTATGCATACGGACATCTTTGTTCTTCGTACCATTTTTTGGTCCCTCCGCCAAAGACGAACTTCTTACATATCTGAAGGAAAAGACACGATGTTTACAAGAAGGCAACTGCAGATATGTTATGTACATGCTATAGCCTACTGGTACGTTTCGGCCCAAATAACTTTCTCGAAGTCATCGGGTGGTCATTAAGTGTAAACGTTATTTTGGCGAATGCCATGACCACATAAAACTGTTTTGTGTGTGAGAAGTTATGCATAATAGTCATATTTGTTGATTTATAAAACATTTCGATAAGTTAAGAAGACACATAATAATATAATAAGTGGGTTACCTCTTGATACGAGAACACGGCCTTTGCCTCAAGTAGTGGTCCCTTATTGCCACAACCCGTTATTGGCGCGCCGACTCCGTGTTGGCGCTTGTCAGACAAAATGAACGAGCGTCCATAGAATGCCATACCAAGAACCAATTTCCTGCTGGGACATCCGTTGTCCATCCAGTAATTCGCAGCCCATTGCTAGGAGTAGAACGATTGATATATTAATTACATCTTGGCCTAGTTTGTAAATAAATATATTGGTCGATCGATACTTATCTTATTGTTTGTTATCATATATTGGGCTGCAGCTATTTTGGAAATCGTGCAAAAATATTCAAGTTCCCTTTCAAATGATCCATAAAAGCACGATACGTTGCTCGCTTATATATAAGTCCATGCTTATATCGAACGTAGGACAGGAAGTTGACACGTACCACGTTGAGAGAATCTCCGCTAATAAAAGGTGCATTGATACCAGTTTTGTGGTCCCAGGCGCCGTGTAGATCGTACGTCATGAGGGCTATCCAGTCCAAGTACCTGGAAGTATGCAGGCAGTTACGTATGGGAAGGCAGTGTTAGTTGAACCACTGAGCTAGTTGAGCCATCCAAACTACAGCAACGAAAGGTATTTGGCACTACCCAGTGTCAGTGATTAACTTGCAATATGTGTCAGTTGTCACAACGGTCAGAAAATGTGAGTTAAAAGTATGTTTTTTATGTATTTCTTAACTTTTGTTTTGGTGATTGTGATTAATGTCTGCTGGTGTGTAAACTATCAACACGTGTAACTAGACTATAGTGTATGTACACTTACATACAAATGTATGCTGGTGTGTAAACTATCAACACGTGTAACTAGACTATAGTGTATGTACACTTACATACAAATGTATGCTGGTGTGTAAACTATCAACACGTGTAACTAGACTATAGTGTATGTATACTTACATACAAATGTCTGCTGGTGTGTAAACTATCAACACGTGTAACTAGACTATAGTGTATGTACACTTACATACAAATGGCTTAGCTATGCACAAGAAAGTATTTTACACCCTTTCCCGCATTAATAAGAAGTTAATTAAAAAGCTTAATTGTCGAAACGGAGTTAGTTGAACCCCGCAAGGGAGGGTTAGTTGAGCAGTGGTTAACGTACGAAGAAGACTATTGTTTTACCAGAAAACGCATCATGGAATTAATCAAGTGTTAGTTGAGCCATTTACCAATCTTGTTTGAATTAGCTACATATAATTATTTACGCATACTAGATATGTTATATTGGTATAAAATTATCTACTAATACTCATAGTTTATGTGAGTAAAAACAATTTTGACTTATGAATATGATTGTGTCCTTCATACAACAAGAATGAAAGATGGCTTAACTAACACTGCCTTCCCCTAAACATGGGCCAGTGTATGCCGTTTTCAGTGAAAATTCACAGGGTACAAAATCTGAACAGTTCAAATGTAGATATAAACCAACTGGTGCTTAATGTGTGGTTCATTCTAGGCCACGCGCACTATACCAGTTTAAGCAGAACAAATGATTATGGTTAAATTAAATGAGAACACACTAGAAAGGGGAATCATCCTAAATCAGACCTTCGGATATGAATTCGTCGGTCAAATAAATTAATTCACCAGCACTAATACTTAAAGCCGCCAAAAATACATTTATACAACTGAATGACCTACGACATTACAAACATACAGGGCAAAGTGGAATGAACAATATTGCTCAGACTTCAAATCAGCACACGCGCGCACGCACGGATTCTTCCAAATTCACAGAGTTTGCTGGGGGACACATAGTCTTAGACGTCTACAATGGGCAACATATAACGATGGTCCATTAATTACTCACCGATGAATTTCAGCTACTTCGTATGCTGCATCAATTGTTGCTTTGCCAGCTGACACAGCTGCAGACAAGAGCAGTCGATCACGATGTGTCTGTCGGCCTTCTTGCAAAAACGCTTCATGCATTTCCTACAAGCGACATGATACTATCACGGAAGAAAAGTAGTAGTAGAGATGAGGTCGATATGTAAAGCGAATGACTCCACCATTGTGCCTCCGACACAATATTGGTCCATTACAATATCTACCAATACTTCCTAGACGCTTTCGACCTCGGCCGCCAAACTTTCAGGGGTTCTCTACAATACCGGGAAGTAATTGAAACAACATTTTTTCGAAATAAATTCACCCCACTATTACCCTTTCTACGAATAATTGATATACATGTCGTAGTAATTAGTACTATTGTTCGAGACGCTATGTGTGATCTCTACGATAGATCTAAGTTACGCTAACCGTCCACTGCGTAGTTGCAATGTCGTAACACGGCGTAAACAAAAATGACGTTACCCAACCAAACAATGTCGTAACACGGCGTAAACAACAATGACGTTACCAAACCAAACAATGTCGTAACACGGCGTAAATAAAAATGACGTCACCCAACCAAACAATGTCGCAACACGGCGTAAACAAAATGATGTTACCCAACCAAACAATGTCGTAACACGGCGTAAATAAAAATGACGTTACCCAACCAAACAATGTCGTACCACGGCGTAAACAAAATTGACGTTACCCAACCAAACAATGTCGTAACACGGCATAAACAGCAATGACGTTACCCAACGAAACAATGTCGTAACACGGCGTTAATAAAAATTACGTTACCCAACCAAACAATGCCGTAACACGGCGTTAATAAAAATGACGTTACCTAACCAAACAATATCGTAACACGGCGTAAACAAAAATGACGTTACCCAACCAAACAATGTCGTAACACGGCGTAAACAACAATGACGTTACCAAACCAAACAATGTCGTAACACGGCGTAAATAAAAATGACGTTACCCAACCAAACAATGTTGTAACACGGCGTAAACAACAATGACATTACCCAAACAATGTCGTAACACGGCGTAAACAACAATGACGTTACTCAACCAGACAATGTCGTAACACGGCGTAAACAACAGTGACGTTACCCAAACAATGTCGTAACACGGTGTAAACAATAATGATGTTACCCAACCAAACAATCGGGTATGCCACTTTGCCACTTTTGAATTTTAAATGAAGTTGTGGCTGTGGTGATAAACCTCCGGGCATTCCTAAAAATTGATCATATCACCCAGCCACAAATAAAATTTTATGTGCAGATTCTCCACATCTTTATTTCATTTGCTAAACTCCTAATTGTTGTCAAGAAATATCTCAAAAATTTCAGTTGCATACAATTGTGGATAGTATTAGCATTGAACAGTTGTTTAGAATTACAATAACGTTGTTTTTGTGTGAAACTACGTTACGTTACTGAGGTGCACAGTTTCAATGATGTAACAAGTCATAAACAACAATGGCGTTGCCAAGCCTACCCATCATTTATACCACTCCGCCAGACATTAATGTTTAATTAATGTATGGCAGTCAGGGGCCTAGCTAGATATAAATACACATGGAAGTACACATCTAAGAGATTGTCTTTTTTAAAGCAAACTGTAATCATTTGAAATTTGGTGAATTTTGAAGTCAAAATAAAACTTAAAAAAGAATGCTCCCCTCCAATCCCATCCGTGGTAGAAGGTGGATGTGAACCTTCAGTATATATCATAACAAAGACTGGTTTTAATGTGCTAGGATTTGCAGTTTAATAAGACTGTTGACATACTTCAATGACCCTTTTATTATTTAATAGAACAATTAATTATGACAATTAATGAAGCATTATTGCAATATATATATATACATGTACTACACTATTATTCAAAATCATTGGAGAATTTGTATTATGATGACCATACAAAATTTAATCCTGATATTAATAGACAAACGCTGTTCTTCTGCAATAATAACATACATTTAATCATAAGCCAAGAACACTTAAAACTGGGCAAGCAGTAATAAGTTTTTACGAGTGTATCATATCTACAGAAAGGATTTAGTAACTGTCCTCTCCTTTATTTGGGCAGAATGTTAGCGCTACACGACTGAACTGGTGGATGAAGCGTTCCGCATCCAACTTCTTGTCCTGTGGATATTCGTAAGGGCAAACACCACCAGTAGTAACATGACTGCTGTATAGAAGTCTGGATTGATTTCCTGCATCTTGGCATCGAGTGTGTTGGATCTGTCAGCGACATTCATCATCTCACATGTTGCCTTCCATGTTGTAGCTGACGCTGTTTCCCCTGGCATACCACAAGCGAGGTGGGCCACCTCGCTGTTGTATTCACCACCGAGCCCAATATAAAAGAAAACACATACAAGCACAGTACACTCCCCAAGTTTTTGCATACTAACATTGTTACACATATGTTTTTCTGTCCACTTCTAATTTCATTGGAGAAAGTTGAAACATCCTTCAAAATACACCAGAATGCATCATTTTGAAGTTAGTGTTAAAAAATAAGGGCTCTCGCCCGTGCTCCCTGGCGAGCACTCCACCACCTCGCACATAACTTTACCCACGGAAGCACTGCACGTAGTGATCCTGAGCTAATAATAAGACATGTGTCCATTTCCTGCAGCAAGTGATCCACGAACAGCAGATACATCGCCTCGTCCAATACTGGCTGTTACATCAGTTATATCATCGGCACGTTCTCATGGGCGGTGCCTCTGTCTACCAACATTGCCCTCCTCCAATACTGGCTGTTACATCAGTTATATCATCGGGCACGTTCTCGTGGGCGGTGCCTCTGTCTACCAACATTGCCCTCCTCCAATACTGGCTGTTACATCAGTTATATCATCGGGCACGTTCTCATGGGCGGTGCCTCTGCCTACCAACATTGCCCTCCTCCAATACTGGCTGTTACATCAGTTATATCATCGGGCACGTTCTCGCGGTCGGTGCCCCTGTCTACCAACATTGCCCTCGTCCAATACTGGCTGTTAGATCAGTTATATCAGCGGGCACGTTCTCGCGGACGGTGCCTCTGTCTACCAACATTGCCCTCGTCCAATACTGGCTGTTACATCAGTTATATCAGCGGGCACGTTCTCGCGGACGGTGCCTCTGTCTACAAACATTGCCCTCGTCCAATACTGGCTGTTACATCAGTTATATCAGCGGGCACGTTCTCGCGGACGGTGCCTCTGTCTACCAACATTGCCCTCGTCCAATACTGGCTGTTACATCAGTTATATCAGCGGGCACGTTCTCACGGACGGTGCCTCTGTCTACAAACATTGCCCTCGTCCAATACTGGCTGTTACATCAGTTATATCAGCGGGCACGTTCTCACGGACGGTGCCTCTGTCTACCAACATTGCCCTCTTCCAATGCTGGCTGTTACATCAGTTATATCAGCGGGCACCTTCTCACGGACGGTGCCTCTGTCTACCAACATTGCCCTCTTCCAATGCTGGCTGTTACATCAGTTATATCAGCGGGCACGTTCTCACGGACGGTGCCTCTGTCTACCAACATTGCCCTCCTCCAATACTGACTGTTACATCAGTTATATCAGCGGGCACGTTCTCACGGACGGTGCCTCTGTCTACCAACATTGCCCTCTTCCAATGCTGGCTGTTACATCAGTTATATCAGCGGGCACGTTCTCACGAACATTGCCGCTGTCTACCAACATTACTCGCCTCAATCTCAAATATTCCCGCTAGCTCTACAGCTTTATACAAAATACATTCCATACTTCTGGTTCGGCCCTCTCCTGTTGCAGCTGTGCGATTGTAGTGGGTGCTTCTTTGGCATAGGTTACACTGTTTGGACTGTAGGGATGTGGTCAGAAGAAGCCAACATTGAAGGACATGCTCAATGGTTACTAGTGTTGTGAGGAAGTCAATGATGGACAACAAGTAGCGTGTGACTTTGCTGTTCCATCTTCTTCCAAATATCACAGAGCAGTGACAACAATACTGAATGCGACTTGAATGTATACTGAGCGTTCGCACGAGTGGACCGTCTCGTCTCAATCGAGTTCAGCCTGAAAGACAAGCAACCTCTGGACTGTGTAGTTGAAGGAGATCTGCTGAACTGTGTCCATCATACTTCTAACTAGTCAAGTTAACATTGTGTCCTTTGCAGTGAGTGTAGATGACGACGGATAGGCCCTGTCAGCTGCCTCAGTTGTGCTTTTACTCCACGATGGATACCAGCCAGATTAGAGATGGACCATTCGAGTGGCACCACTGTTGGGGATTATGACGTACGGTAACTGGCCATTTTCTTGTGAAAAAGTGGCAGGTCTGATATATCATCCTAAGTGATTTTTAAAGGGTATATCTTGAAGACAGTTGTGCAAACATTCGCTATAGGACTATGAAACTTACTACTATCTAGCACAAGTATAATCGTCCATTACCATACCTTTTCTGTGTTCGGATTACTAATCGATGGAGAAAAAAACACCAAATATAACATACAACTATTTTGTTTAATAATTATTCTTCGTATAATACGCCTAGCTTTGTTTGATTTAAAAAACAATTTCCAAACCTATTAGCTCAGAAGAAAAAACATGAAATATTGGAAGACTCAAAATTCATATTTAAGGACCATTATACGTTTACCCGTATTACAGCTTGTCGCTCAGCATCACTGGGGTGTAATGGAAGACATCCGTATAACCTAGATTACATAAATCCTACAAATTGGCTATGCATTATCAGTTTCACACAAAACTGTGCGTGTGTGCATGCGTGGTTGCATCTTACCTTGCAGAGCAGCGTGAAGCGGTGTTTGTCCTCCGCCGGACTTCCGTAATTTCCTGGATACTCGAAGTCGAGGTCGATGCCGTCGAAGTTCCATCTACGTAGGTATGCGATGACAGATCTGATGAACGTCCGGCGGGTGTTCCTAGTCGCCAACATTGGTATCATTGCGTCTACCCTGGCAGACCATCCTCCTATTGCCAGTAGGGTCTTCAGTTGTTTATTTCGTTTCTTTATCGCATTGAATGCACTGTATCTGCAACGACAATGTAAAATTTAAGGGCATCAGCATGACCTGGTTTGAGGTATTTTATCAGTCACATAACTCCAACGCCTGGTTGTATGTAGCCTAATATCTGTTATGTTAGCCTTTCCTTGTGTTTCCAATGTTATTCCTTGCAACTTTTTATCTCATCTCTCTATCTCTCACCCTTCCATCGCAATGTCAATTTTCACTGTCTCACCATCCTCATCTCTCTGTCTCATACCCTTCTATTTCAATGTCATCTCTCACTGTCTCATCATCCTCATTTGTCTGTCTCTCACCCTTCTATATCAATGTCACCCCTCACTGTCCTACCATCCTCATCTCCCTGTCACCCATCCTTCTATCTCAATGTCACCTATCACTGTGTCATCATCCTCATTTCTCTGTCTCTCATCCTTCTATCCCAATGTCACCTGTCACTGTCCCATCATCCTCATCTCCCTGTCTCTGATCCTTCTATCCCAATGTCATTTCTCACTGTCTCATCATCCTCCTTTGCCTGTCTTTCACCCTTCTGTCCCAGTGTCACCTGTCACTGTCCCATTATCCTCATCGCACTGTCACCTATCCTTCTATCTCAATGTCACCTCTCACTGTCCCACCATCCCCATTTCTCTGTTTTTCCCTTCGACAACTACATACAACTTTTGAAATGGTAACATGAAATGAATACCCTGCGCCGTCCATCTCATCGTTGTACTCATACTTCGTGATGGTGTGCTGCATTGTCAATCTAGCAAACGCATATATGATGTGTGAGCACAAACTCGTGTCAATCTGTGATGGCGTCAATCTCGCAATCGCAGGTCTGTATTGATTCCAGTTTGCGAAGTAGCAGATGCGTTTGTAACCTGAACAAACATACATTGCGATATTGTATGTGATGAAGGTAGATGAAGAGAAACTGACACCGGGTTTAGAAACTCGGCCTTCAGAAATGCACCCGCACTGAAGCAAACATTTTAAAAGATATATGTGGTTATGATAGTTTATAGTTTATGTTGGTTATGTATTGTGTATATGTGTATGTATTAAAGTATGTCGCATGTTACACGTACCTGTACCTGGAGCAAATGTCGATGTCTCTGTCTTGGATACGACCCCTTGTCTGACGTTTGGTGTTTGCAATCTTGGAGTACTGTGTTCTTCTATTGTCGTTCTTCGGGCCAAACGTAAAATCAAATGTATATACACAATGTGAGCACGGTCTCGTTTTTGCAAAAAATATCATTATGATTGCGACGACTCTTATTTCTTCACACACATTGTGCAACATTTCAGAACACATTCGGTACGTTTGCATATCGCAACGTACTAATTAACTTAACCTAGCCATATATACTTAAACTTAGTTCACGGTATGTATTGTGCCGTTTATTTTACGTGCCTCAACACACACAATTCATCATTTCATCACACATTTGTCAGCCGCATTCGCCAAATACAATTCATTACACCTACACCAACACACGTATATCATCACCACTTACACTTCAGAGTCGCCACACACATTTACCCATGTTTACCCCACCATGATCACCTCAACACGCACATTTACCCATGTTTACCCCACCATGATCACCTCAACACGCACATTTACCCATGTTTACCCCACCATGATCACCTCAACACGCACATTTACCCATGTTTACCCCACCATGATCACCTCAACACGCACATTTACCCATGTTTACCCCACCATGATCACCTCAACACGCACATTTCAGCACATGTACTCGAACACAAATCTAACATGCTGATTACACCCTGCTTACGTTGGCTGTGTTGTTGGGGTCGGCGTCGTGTACTTGTGTCCCTTCAAGACCCCGTTGAGCACGCGCAGCAGAGGGTACTTTCCCATGTTGCAAGACCTTCCGTTAAAGTCATCCAGGTCAAGACTCCACACCATCCAGCCTCCGTAGCGCTGACTCATCATCCATTTCACCTTCAACACACGGCATATTAGGCAATATGTGAGGTCTACCTCAACCAAATGTAACATTACATGCTAATACCATGACAATTGTCGTTACAAATAAAATGCTGCAGTTTTAAGCAACTCTCATTTAAATTGTGACAATAAGTAACATATAATTATAGCAACTTGTTTGAGAAACATGTATGGCACGTCTTCCTTGTCATGTACGCGCTTTAGTATAGAGGCTACAAATTGAAATACAAAACAAACATTGTGTGATGTATTCGCAGTAGTTGCTGGGTGTTCATAAAATAGGAAGACAGCAGTTGAAATGACCGTTGTCTTTTCGCCTATTCGGGGTCACTCTCATGCTTGTTCGGCCAAGCATTGGCAAGCAATGGCTGCCCTCACCTTCTCTTGCAAGCTCATGCGGTCTTCGTAACCAACCCACGTGCGGCCTTTGTAGGCAAACGGCGCCTTCTGTTCGTTGTCCCACTTGCACGTTCCGCCGCCGCTCATGAAGACGCGGCATACCTACAACAGAAACACGTGGCGACATTCTGTAGTCAGATAAGCTATATTTATGGAAAACTGACAAATGCTGTACAACTTGAAATCACAAATGGCAAATTTAAAGAAGAAACAAGACAACGAAAATGTTTGAGACATTTTCGTGAGAGACATTAAAAGAAATAAACCTGTTCTTTATTGTTTTATAGATAACAAAATATTAAACGTTTCTTCAAATTGTTTTTATGGATGGATCACATATTTTGTCAATGATGTTGACAAGATATTTTCAGTTATTTCAAAACGCAATACCAGAAGTATATAAGATAACACGAGAGGCAGTATTGAATCATGTGATGAGTCTGGTTGTCGGAGTTTGACTCAAGTGACTCATCGCCACAATAGTTCCGACGAGCGACAGCCGAAGGCATTTTGTGTGACAAGTTTTGGTGAAATTGATATAATACTGATCAACCAACATTGCCGTTGCCTGTAGATAATGGAAGCTCTGGTCATTATGGCGACAAACGTAGAACACTAGTATTGGCAGTAACTAAACCATCTGCCCTTCTGTTAGTTATCTTCTTTGCATGTTTGAACGAACAGCATGCACGAACGAACAGCAACATTCGTGTGCACATAGTGTTCGTATATTGTTGACATCAAAGATCATGATAACCCATAGCATATTAACAACAACGACTTTGTGAAAAGGGATCGTTGACAGGCCACGCGGGCAAATAAGCCAAACAACGGCCGTGTGTTCGAGCGTGACAACTCGTAAACCTCGTATACTGACTCACCTCTGAGTAGGAGTATATCCCGGCTTGGCCGATGAGCGGACCTTTAGGCCCTTCAGACGTGATTGCCGCTGCTACACCGTTCGAGGAAGCGCTGCGCAACGTAAATGAGCGTCCATACAGCGGCATTCCGAGAACTAACTTCCGTTTGGGACATCCCCGCCTGATCCAGTATGTGGCTGCCCATTGCTATACGAGAGAACAGGGATACATAACTTACAGCATATATCCATACCTTTAAAACTTCATGTGTTTCTTTCTGAAACTCGGCAACCTGTCCTCTATGTGACGTACATGATGTACCGTGATTGTACTTCTTTAGTATCTTGAAGCTAGCCTCTTTTCTTTGTCTTCACGTAATCTTAGAAAGTGACTCGATGGTTTTGTGCTCGTCCCGTGGGGTGGGTCGCCGGGCTGGGGTTCAAACCCAGCACCTCCAGGTGTTGAGTTCGAACCCCAGCCCGGCGACCCACCCAGCGATGTCGTAAAAATGGATACAACTTGTGGGAAGTTGGAAAAAAATAAAAATATATATATATATATATATATATATATATATATATATATATATATATATATATATATATATATATATATATATCGGCGACCCACAACGATGTCGTAAAAATGGATACAACTTGTAGCAACTTCCCACAAGTTGTATCCATTTTTACGACATCGTGAAGTGAGTCGCCAGGCTGGGTTCGAACTCAGCACCTGGAGGTGCTGGGTTTGAACCCCAGCCCGGCGACCCACCCCACGGGACGAGCACAAAACCATCGAGTGTGTGTGAGTGTGTGTGAGTGTTTGTGTGTGTGAGTGTGTGTGACTAATACACTTACGCATTTCTTTATAAATATCATTATATCATGTTCAACTGTCGATGCTTTAACGCTACTACTTTATATTGCACTTCGTTCAACTACACAGCGCTACCAAGCTATCGAAGCCTGCATTATTTTGAGTATCAAGAATAATTCAAACCGATGAGATCAACTGGCGATGCATATATTATGGGCACTTACGACGTTGGCGTATCTCTGTGCGAGGTATTCTCCTGACCGAGGCTTCAAAGGCGCCACAAAGCCGGTCTTCCGGTCCCATACACCATGTAGGTCGTACGACATCAAGTTCACCCAGTCTACGTGCCTGACTCATTTGCAATATATATATATATATATATATATATATATATATATATATATATATATATATATATATATATATATATATATATATATATATATATATATATATATATATATATATATATATATATATATATATATATATATATATATATATATATATATCAGTTAGTAGCGACTGACACGGCACTTAGAACAAAACATGTGCTCGTTGGAGAAGATGATCATGGACGTTCTTTCAAGTGAAGACAAATATTTTCTCACGTCGGGTGCTTTTATGGTATCATTTGTGCCAATAATTGTTCACGAATAGGGCGTTGATTAGTTGAATATGTCATTATGATTTAATTACTATATTTTTGACATGTGGAAGCACATTCTGTGCGTGCATACATCACAATCAAATCCTTCTACCGTGGTCTCAGACAAAGTGGATGAGAGCTGTGCCTTCAATAGTTGCTGGTTTGCTGACATGTCTAATGTTCGGTATATAAACACATTGAGTGGCTTTCTGTTACTGTGCAACATGATCGTGGAGTATATTACATTACCAAGACGTACCCATAGAATATGCCCGGGCTCGTGGTGGGTTCGGGGGGTTCGCTTTTTGAGAGAATTTGTTCAAACTGTAACATTTTCCCGAAATCATCCCAGAAATCCCGACTAATTATGTATGCCCGAACCCCTCTTTTCAAAACCCTGAGGACCAGCGTAGACGGCGTTCTTTCTGTTATAGTTTAAAACATATGTGCACTCATTTAAAGCATGCCTGTGATACCGATTCTTTGCCGCACCACGTGGTTTGTGGTTTCAGATCTGTCACACAATAACGCACAATGCACACAACAAACGTATGAACTCATGTCGTGTCATAATCATATGTAAGAGATCATCATAAAAATCGCTTAAATGCAAACTGTTTACGTAATTTTACATTTGTACTGAAGCACAAATAACACCCGCAACAATATATACACGCAGATGTAAAGGCGCCATTGTAAACTACGTTTTGTTGCTGTTGTTGTTGTTGTTGTGGTTGTTGTAGCGCAAATAAACCTCACTACCACTTACCAAAACAAATCTTCTTAAGTTCCAGTTAGAATTTGGAATGTTTATAGCTGTGTTTATATAATACTGTGATATGATATAGACATGTAATAATAGGGGGCCTACATGTAATAATAGGGGGCCTACATGTAATAATAGGGGGCCTACATGTAATAATAGGGGGCCTACATGTACTGTCACCATCCATCAGATCGCCAAGTTGTTAATTGGCTTTAAAATACAGGCATTGTTCGGTATTGTTCTGTATGGCGTAAGGCTCTCTTGGCTTCTGTGGGCGTCGCACGAGAGGAATAATTACCAATACAACTCGCATTCTACGCTGAGTGACTTCGTTACCACGGCCTAGAATTACGCATTTCTATATACGTACGCACTTGTGCGGTTATGCCCCAACATCCCCAGATAATGGAGCATAACCGCGCAGATTACCTTTTGCTAGCACAATATGTTGTTCATATTGGAGTTTTAGTCTGGTAACTGGCATTTGTCAGCGACTATGTAAACTAATTATTGAGGTCAAATTATACTCTTTTGGTATAAATAGTTCGTTAGCTAGTGCGCAATATAGGGGAGACCGGGCTAGTTTTAAACAGGGGCACGCTATTATATAGTCGTTTTACGAAAACACAGCACACATATTGAGTCACCATCGACAGTAGTTGGTTGGAAGTCCACCAGCGGACACATAGTCTACACATCGGGAGTTAAGAAGAAATTATTGAGGTGTGGACAAAAAAGACTTTTTAACCACCTAACATTTTTCTTCCTATGGCCATATAATATAATCATCTCACGCAGGCACTGTTTATGTTTCGTGAATGAAACTTGGAACATATAAACTATATAGTATAAAGGGTTATGCCAAGTAGAAATTAAACTGTAAATTGTAACAAGTAGCCACGGTCTCCCGTACGTTAAGGTTGTGGACATGCCCCACCTTCCCCTAACTCTCTGCAATGCATGCCACATGGGAAATATGACATTAGTGAATTTGTCGACGTAGTCTTGGGTTCCAAGTGTTCCACCACGCGTAGTGTGTACTTGGCTTTACATGTATAGGCATGCATACCTTCATCAGGGGGTGTTCAGGGGTTATTAGTTGTAAGGACATTTTACGTTTAATCTAACCTTGATCCGATTAGTACCACAATACATGTAATTATTCAAATCTACATTTGATTCCACCAAGTTTGTCGCCGTGTTTATTACTTTCTTTTAAACGAAGACGCTCTGTTATTTATAAACAATCCAACGCCTCCGGTATTTTATTGAATATCCGACATCTGGTCTAGTTAAAATACGACTTAACAAATGATGGTTACCATTGTTTTCGTAACGATGCACACGTAAAAAAATTGCTTACTTCGAGATCTGAGAAATTTCGTAGCCTTTGTCGATGAATGTCTTCCCGGCAGGCACCGCGGCAGACAAGAGTAGTCGAGAACGCTTCCGTCGGACGCCATCTTTCACGAAGGCGGATTTCATCTCCTGCAATTAGCCGGTGCAAACAACTGTCAAGGATGTCCAACATATTATATCATAGGACCATACATAAATGAATGTGACACAACATACAACACAACTTCTTTTACACAAAGTTGGTGGGACCGTTGAAACACCTGGAGTTGAAACACCTGGAGTTGAAACACCTGGAGTTATCCAAGTGTTCGAGTAGTCGTTTTTACACAAGGCGTTGCATCCCGGCGATCTACGTTAATTACGATTGTATGACTGCGTAATAATCACACACAATATTAAGTCAATGTCTATTTTTAAGGTCAAGGACACAAGAACAAGTGCCCGTGTTTACGAGGAACGTGGATATGGACGATAATATAGTATTCCAGTACATCCAGTAATCATCATCATCATCAATACTTTATTGAAATCAAAATATTTTGCAACCATAATATCACATTTACATGAAAATCATTAAAAGTCGATATTATTTTATAACCAAATCCAATTGACGCAGTACCTGGTTATTTGGATAAAAACGAAACAAAGTCATGATTTTGGGGCTGTGCACCTAAAAGAGATGTGTGCAAGTAAGATCAAGAATATCACGCCAGTACTTTACTCAGAATGTTTTCTAAAAGTTGGAAATTCCGGTCATTTCTCTGGTTGACATATTAACCAGCGCGACCGATAAGCGCATGCGCAGTTCTATGAAATTGGGGTAACCTAGACTACACGTGACGTACTAAGTGAGGCTGACATACACAGAACCACCACAGTCTGAAACAAACGTTCTCTTTTGACAGAAGGAGGACTAGTTTAGTAAACAATGGCTACATAAGTTCATTTTGGACGCAAACAGCATAGCTATGTCCTATTGGCAAATATATGAATATATGTATACAAATATATTTTTATTTGGCACGCACATATTGTCAGACAATAGCACTCGTAACAGTATGCCACATGTTCAACAAGGTTTTCCTAGCAATCATCTCGCGTGATATTCTTAGTTGTAGTTGCAAATGGAAAAATCGAGTTATTGAAGTTCGAGTTGAGTTGTACTGTATTAACGGGAGGGAAGGCGACGCGAGTGAAGGTGTCAGGAGCGAAGGCGACATGAGCGCAAGATAACCAGGTGACAGGAGAGACAAGGTGACACGTTGATGGGCGAGAAGGAGATGGACAGTATGCTGCCAAGTGACACGGCAGCAGGACAGAATATGACGAAAGGGAACTGATGCAAGAGCTACACTAAAGTAGTGAAGGGGTGAGAAGGAAAGCGAGGGTGTTTGTCGGGGGGCTCAATCGTTAGGAAAACGGACAAAGCGCTAAGTAAGGGGGGCGATGCTATTTCCATGGGGAAAAAATAGAGGATACTACAGGAAGGGGGGAGAAATTCATCGGTCCTGGCAAGGCAGGATCTATTCTAGTACACGTAGGCACGAATAACGCAGAGAGATCGGAGATCAAGAGCAAAAGTTGTTATGCATTTGCCAGGACGAAACAAAACTTACGAGACAAGATTGGGCACTAAAAGACATTAAAAGATGGCGGAAGACCTAAATGGATACTTTAGTTCAGTGTTTACCAGAGAGGATATTAGTTCATTACCAGTTCGATAAGCTAAATTTCAGTAGGCTAAATCAGATTATTTAGGGCAGTTAATTTAACTTCAGAAATGGTAGCTAAGAAAATAAAGGCAACGAAAGATAATAAATCACCTGAAGTGGATGGAATTCCTCCAAAACTACTCATGGAAACAGTAGAACAAATCAGTATACCACTTGCATGAATGCTCAGCTTGTTATCAAAAGAAGGGGTGATTCCTTTTGAATGGAAAGAAACAAATATCATACCATTATTTAAAAAGGGTTCCAGAAATAAGTCAGAAAAAACTACAGACCAGGTTGTTTAACATCAGTGATTTGTAAATTATTAGAAAGGCTAATTAAAGACCATATCATGGACTTCTTTGTTAGGCATAACTTATTAAACCTATCTCAACATGGATTCCTAAAAGCAAGGTCATGCTTAACAAATATGTTATGTTTTTTGGAAGAAATCACTAAGTTGATAGACGAGGGATCACCTGTAGATAGTATCTACTTAGATTTTCAGAAAGCTTTCGACAAAGTGCCAATCAAAATTTACTACTTAAATTAAACGCCCGTTCTTTCGGTAATGGCATAATCGACTGGATAGAAAATAGCTGACTGACAGAAGACAGCGTGTTGTAGTAGATAGGGAGGTTTATAACTGGAAACCTTGATTATCTAATCTATAAAGCAAAGTGTCTGTCTGTTGTCTCCTCACAACGGCCGCATATTTGGGTTGATCGGGACGAAACTTCGAAAGGTCATCTGCTGGGCCCGTCAAACAGACATTGGGAGGTCGGATTTTCGAAATTCCCCGGGGTGGAGGTCAACATTTTAAACATTTTAACATTTTAAAGTTATTGCGGTTTGTCTGTATCACATGTTATGTTATGTTATGTTATGCATAGTGAAGCGCGCAAAATAAACATGGCGTGATTCCAGAAAACTATGCCACTTCCCAAAAATATTGACAAAGTCTGCGTTAGTATTTGCGCCGTTGTTTGCCGTGGTTACCTTCTTTGTCCTGCGGTAACCACAAATAACTGTGTGCGATACAGCGTTCGATGCGTCGTTGTCGTTGAGCTTTCGGTGTCAAGTTCGCACAACATCGGTAAATATACGATTTAATTGTAATGCATGTGATCGCGTAATACACACGGGCATCGCCGGGTAACCCGGCTAATTCTTAATATATATCAATGACTAGGACGGTAATACAACAAGCAACGTACTGAAATTTGCAGATGTCACAACAGTGTTTAGAAAGGTTAAACATTATGGTGATAAACAACATTTACAAAACGATCTAGACAAATTAGTTAAATGGTCAGTAAAATGGAAGATGGTATTAAATTTTGGGAAACGTAAATGTCTACACGCAGAACACGGGAACTACAAACTATAAAATGGGAGATACTATTCTAGGTACTACCATAAATGAAAATTTCAGAGCAGTGTGTTATTGCAGCGTCAAAGGGCAATCATATTTTTGGGTTGGTTAGGATAAATTATGTACTATATAATTACACCTGTATAAAGCACTATACCTGTATAAAACAATTAGGCCTCATTTTGAAAACTGCATACAAGCTTGAAGACCACATCGTAACAAGGATATAGATACGCTTGAACGAATACAGTGGAGAGCAACTGAAATTTCAGAACCGAGAGACCTTAGTTATGAAGAATGCCTAAAGGAATGTGGTTTAACAACTCTAGAGACAATGAGGTTAAGAGGATATTAAATTGAAGTTTTTAAGAGATTGAGTGGGTATGAAAATATTGATAGAACTATTTTTGTCTCACTCAAGAAAGATAGTAGAACTAGTGGACACGAGGTAATATTAGTAAAATATCAGTGCAGAATCGCTATCAGGAAGTACTCGTTCTCACAGAGGACTATAAATGAATGGAACAATTTGGTACTTTTCGCGGGAATGGCCTGTACAATCTGGTAAATTTGGCTACTTTAAAGTTTAGCCGATCACTGAAGCCCAACTGCTCTGTCGTGTGCTTGCACTATTGAGACTAGACAGACCTTTCCTTAAGTAACGATAGACAGCTAACAACATCACAACACTATTTTTGTTCAATGACGACATCTAATCGGTAATGACATGCATCAGCACATCTTTGATTTCACTCGTGAAACATTAGTGATCACGACAGCCGCTCAAGATAACCATCTGCTACATATAAAGTATGCATTAATCTCGTGTTAACAACTCCATTTATACATCAAAGTATAAAGCAATTTATTCACTACTACAAACAAATAATGCACATTTAATATGCCCACGCACGCTCGCACGCACGCACGCACGCACGCACGCACGCACGCACGCACGAACGAACGGGTTTGACCTGCTACCATTACCTCAGGTGTACTACGGAGATGCAAGATTAAAAGAAACTACATTTAGACCTAAATTATCTTCCAGTTACATATACACATATGTATGTATGTATGTATGTATGTATGTATGTATGTATGTATGTATGTATGTATGTATGTATTTATGTATGTATGTATGTATGTATGTATGTAATTATGTATGTATGTACGTACGTATATATATATATATATATATATATATATATATATATATATATATATATATATATATATATATATATATATATATATATATATATATATATATGTATATATATATATATATATATATATATATGTATATATATATACATATGTATATATATATATATATATGTATATATGTATATATGTATAAATGTATATATATACATATATATATATATATATATATATATATATATATATATATATATATATATATATATATATATATATATATATATATATATATATATATATATATATATATATATATATATATATATATATATATATATATATATACATATATATATATATATATATATATATATATATATATATATATATATATATATACATATACATATATATATATATACATATATATATATATATATATACATATATATATATACATATATATATACATATATATATATATATATATATATATATACATATATATATATATATATATATATATATATATATATATATATATATATATATATATTATATATATATATATATATATATATATATATATATATATATATGTATATATGTATATATATATATATATATATATATATATATACATATGTATATATATATATATATATATATATATATATATATATATATATATATATATATATATATATATATATATATAGTTCCAGACAATGAGACAATAGTACTGAAAACCGCACCTTGCATAAAAACGTGAATCTGCGCTTATCGGATGCTGGACTTCCGCGACTTCCTGGATACTCGAAGTTCAGGTCGAACCCGTCAAATTTGTTTGCCCTAAGGTATGCGATGCTATTTCTGATGAAGGCTCTACGCCTCCACCGGTTCGACAGAATCCTCTTCATGTCTCGCGTGCCCATGTCCCATCCGCCGACGGAGAGCAGTGTCTTCAGTGATCTGTCGTTCCGCTTCAAGGCGTTCACTTGGGCGTAGCTACAGCAGAATGGAGATGGGTGAGAGGAGTCGGCTGCTGCTTGTTCAACAAATGTACAATTACAAATGAATTCGATGTCAGCGATTATGTGTTTATTAATCTGGTCTTTGTGAAACGACCCGAGCCATTAACCGTGTGACCATTACCCAAATCATTGATGTCCCATGACGGAGCATGTATTCTTGCTAGTAGATGTTATAAGCATTAATCTGACTGAACACGTATACCTGCTTCCTGGCAAATTTCGCTTAAAAAGAACTCATGCAACACGCACCCTCCATTGCGACCCGTGTCTCCACGCCGGAATGGCGACAGTCGGTACTTCGTGACGTTGACGAAGGCGTACACTATGTGTGTACACAGACTAGTGTCAATGTCCGCCGCCAGGAAGCGCGCCGTGTCTGTTCTGTCCTTCGACCACGTCGTGTAGTAACATATTCGCTTGTAGCTGTAACCTAGACAATCATACGAATATTAATTAGAGTAAGGTGGGGTACACGACCAGGATTTAGGACATTGAATGCTGAGAATAGAATCCTTTGGATATAATCGTCGGTTTTATGAATAATCTAGTTCATTATCTCAGGTACATTATCTGTGGCATTTTTAAGGTACCTAGTCTCTAAACCCATTGATGCGGAGGTGTTGGTGTGGGGCATGAGGCCAAAAAAGAGCAATAATTTTTGTATTTGAATATTTTCGTCATATATCGTTTGCAACCGATATATCTATGCCATTACTACAATCATACTTGCATATTCCATGCCTTCAGTCTATTGTATACAGTCCCATTTTGATAAGAGCGTTTTGTATAATTTTGAACTCAAATGTTTACGTGAACGTCATACGGCGTGTTTTGCCTCTGCTGGAGCCGTAGTGTGACTAGATGGACATGATGTTATGCGGCTCCATCGGGCCGTCTCGAAATTCTTATTGTCGAGCCTTATAGTTAAATAGTTAAATAAGGTGGGCGGGCGTTTTGCCCCACGAGGGCGTCTTAACCTCTCCTACTCTACGTGTCTGCTGTTTTACCAGCATGTAAGCATAAAAACAAACACATACGCGCACATGCACGCGTGCACGCACACGCAAAAATAAAACAAATTCTTCCTGCACTGTTGATGAAACTTGCGAACTCACTACGTTCAAACTATGGGCGTGACGTTCTTATATAGCGCTATATCCGGTCCATAGGACTGTTCAAAGCGCTTTACACTTCACCCCCTGGCAGACCTGTTCATTCCAAGGCCATCTCAACTTCTTTGGGAAGTATTCAGCCACGCTGCAATTGCTGCGCGAAGGCTATTCGTTCACATATCCACCACTGTCTGTATTGCCAGGTACTTATTTATACAGCTGAGTGAACTGTGGCAACGTGGGGTGATCAAACTTGCCAAAGATTCGAAGCGACCGCAGTGGGATTTGAAACCGGGTTCTCTCGATTGAGAATCCGGCCTTCTAACCGGTATGCTATCGCGCCCCACGCGGTAAGACGACATCGAGAGGAAAGGGAACGTCGTAGGAAAGGAAGGCGGTGGGCGCACCCCTAGTATTGAGGAGCGAGCAGAGCAAGGGGCATTCGTTAAACTTGTCACATTTTGATGCTTGGAACTCACTATGAGCGTGTCGTGTCAAGCGACAAAATGCCGCGCTTTTATTGGCCAACGGTTTCACTTAAGTCTAGTCGCGTCGTAAGTAACGCGCACACTGGCGACTGGCAGTAGATTCGACGTGCGCACACATTGGTGACTGTTCGGGTTTCCGATTAATTTTTTAATTGGATAAGTCGAAAAATTTTCGGCGATCGGGAGTCGTAAGTCGCGGGTTCCGCATACACTGACAACTCAACTGCCTAAAACTGTCTGCGACAGTTGAGTTGAGCAAAAACGGGCTATAGCGGTAGCTTTCTCTCAATCGAGAGAACCCGGCCTCGAATTATCTTGTTGCTTACTTCCGTCAAATCCGTTTCGAAGCTTGGACAATTTCGTTTACTCAGTTGTAAATGAGTAACTGGCTACAGACTGTGGTGGATATGTCAGAGAACAGTCTTCGCGCAGTAATTGCATCGTGGCTGAATGCTCCCTAGAAAGGTCGATATGGTGTTGGAATGATCAGGTCTGCCAGAGGGTGAAGTGTATAGCGTTTTGAGCAGTCCCAAGGACTGGATACCGCGCAATATAATAAGATACTTTTTACCTGTTAAAATACAATTTCACCTACTTATAAATGTATTTGTCCACTACCTGCTGTTTTCCTACCTGCTGTTTTCCCGATGACAAATGCGACGAGGACACCAGCTAACACCAGTTGGAACTTCATGCCACTGTATCTAGCAAGCGCGGGGTCTCAGTCTGGACCTCTTTGTCTCCCCGAGCGCACGGCGTCAGTCTGGCCAATGCACTTTATACCCGGGACAGCAGGAGAGCCCATCTTTGTCCTCGATGTAATTTAGTCCGTCGGTCACATTCGGACGTCACCGAAAGCTGGCAATAATAGTGAGATTACGCCTTATTGCAAAGACGGATGTAATAAAATGCGCCGTATAAAGCCCTCGTTGATTCATGTGTTTGTTGCGATATATATCAGATGTGTAGTTTACTTATCGCAAAGCGATGTTTCATCAAAGCAAGGTTGGATGGGTGCACCTAATTTAGTGCTGCCATTGAATGTCGTATCTGGAAAGGTATGTTTGCCAACACGTTCTAGAATATAACGTGCTGCAACGCGATAAACCGATAAATAAAACAGAGATGTGTCGTTTAAGCAATACCTTAATGACAACAAGGACAATATAACAAAGAAAATGATCCCAAAGTACAATGCATTTCAGAACCGTATCCTCCGCCAATATCCCTGGGGTGGCATTCCGTTGTAATATTTATCGCGACAGTATTAGGTGCTTTGATATTGCGCGTGGATGTTACCCATCTGATGAAATAGTACAATGTACATATCAAGCACACATTTATAATACAACGCATTATGTCTACAATAAGGCAATTGTATTTTGGTTCCCTCGTTTTCTGATATATATATATATATATATATATATATATATATATATATATATATATATATATATATATATATATATATATATATATACATATACATATATATACATATACATATATATATATATATATATATATATATATATATATATATATATATATATATATATATATATATATATATATATATATATATATATATATATATATATATATATATA